>JAOANR010000009.1:55537779-56067434 GCA_030278955.1 Hygrophila difformis
AGCCAAATCCCTCAATTTCTCTGTTAGTACTACGCTAAACGTTACATGATATACAATAAACCCTAACCCCTAAAACTTACGCTCAATGGAGTCGGAGATGTCTGAAAAATATGAGCAACACAAATGCATAATTGATTCTCCTTATTCCAATCTAATTCAACCATAGTATATATTCCACATGCATTCTTACTTAATTGATTAACACAATTGCATATTATTGTTTATGCCTAATTGATTCTCCTTAGTCCAGTCTAATTCAATCATAATACTTTAAGCTTATATCCATCGAACAAATACGCTTAAACCCTTTAGTTAAGTGATTATCCTTATTCCAATATAATTCGGCCATAAGAGAAAATATTGAACCCTAAAACCTAAATCATACACTAAATGGAATAAGGAGTGGTCTTTGCTTTAATTGAGTAACATAATTGCATATTATTGTTTATGCCTAATTGATTCTCCTTAGTCCAGTCTAATTCAATCATAATACTTTAAGCTTATATCCATCGAAAAAATATGCCTAAACCCTTTAGTTAAGTGATTATCCTTATTCCAATATAATTCGACCATAAGATAAATTATTGAACCCTAAAACCTAAATCATACACTAAATGGAATAAGGAGTTGTCTTTGCTTTAAGTGAGTAACATAATTGCATATTATGGTTTATGCTTAGTTTAATCTCCTTAGTCCAATCTAATTCAACCATAATATATATTCCACATGCATTCTTACTTCATACCATATACTTTAAAAAAATCAGTTAAGTGTAAACCCTAATCCATATACTCTAATTCAACCATATTATATATTCCACATGCATTCTTACTTAATTGATTAACACAATTGCATTTTATTGTTTATGCCTAATTGATTCTCCTTAGTCCATTATAATTCAACCATAATACTTTAAGCCTATATCCATCGAAAAAATACGAGTAAACCCTTTACTAAAGTGATTCTCCATTTTCCAATATAATTCCACCATAATATATAATATTGAACCATACACCCGAAATCATACACTTTACCATACTATATAATTCTCCTTTAAATGAGTAACACATTTGCATATTATGGTTTATGCTTAATTGATTCTCCTTAGTCCAATCTAATTTAACCATAATATATATTCCACATGCATTCTTACTTCAAACCCTTTACTTTAAAAAAATTAGTTAAGTGTAAACCCTAATCCATATACTCTAACCCGTAAACCCTTTTACTTAAGTGATTTTCCTTATTCAAAATCTAATTCGACCATAATATATAATTCTAAATCATAAACCCTAAACTGTACACTAAATGGAATCACAGTGTCTTTGCTTCTAATGAGGAACACAATTGCATATTATTGTTTATGCTTAATTGATTCTCTTAGTTCGGTTTATATCAAACATAATATTTTAATCCAAAGCATCTAAAAAATACGCGTAAACCCTTTACTTAATTTATTATCCTTATTCCAAACCAATTCGACCATACTATATAATATTGAACCCCAAACCCTAAATCATACACTAAATGGAATAAGGAGTGGTCTTTGCTTTAAATGAGTAAAACAATTGCATATTATGGTTTATGCTTAATTGATTCTTTTTAGTCCAATCTAATTCAACCATAATATATATTACACATGCAGTCTTACAACAGTAATATAGTTTTTGTTAATTTGCTTAGAAATTGGACACCACATGCGTGTTAATAAGAATTTTTTGTGCAATACAATTAATTTATATTTATTTTTCTAACTATTCTTCTTTTAATTGGTCTTCCTACGTCAACTCTACAGCCCACATTTGCAGCTCGCAGTAATGATAAATTGAACCTTCCGACTTCATTGAAAAGAGCATTAACTTCATTATACGTCGTGCAATCATTTCACATAGGCGCATGCGTTTTAAAATAGTTGGATCTAATAATGTTTAATAATTTCAATCGTCTAAACAAACTAATCAGAATTTTGTTAAGTGATTTGATAAACGTTAAATGAATCACTTTAGTGTAGCCTAAACCCTAATCCCTATAATTATTCGATTCTCCTTATTCCATCTTAATCCTATAACTTAACTACTATGCACTAAATCCTAAATAAATGTTTTGCAAACTCTATACCACGAATCTCGATCACTTAATCCTTATATCATGTTAGTATCATAATTATATTTTCTTAAAATTTAATAACATTCTTGAAATAATTTTTATCAAACGGAATTTTTATTATTTTCTATATTTTTCCTGATTGTATCATTACAAATATTGTTATTATTATTTTGTCTGCACCTGTATTATGTGCACCTGTCTTTTGGAATCTACAATCCTGTTTATGAAACGGTGCAATCATTACATCTGCTTTAATGGGAATTGGTAATATAAATATTATTTATTATATACTCTGCACATTAATGTGCACCTGTATTTTGGTTTCTTCAATCCTACTTACGAAACGGTTCAATCAATACAACAGTTTAAATTCGAATTAAATTAATACTTCACGTCGTTACTGTATTTCTCTATTAATAAATACAATATGGCGGATCCACTTTATGTGGTAACCAAACTTTGTTTCGATATGGCCGCACTGAGCTGGGGGATTGAGATACGAAAAGCAAATCTACTTCAACCCTATACAGGTTCGATATCATTACAACTGTTTAAATTAGATTTAAATTAATACTTCGCGTCATTATTGAATACAGCTTTTTTATTTTTAACTAATAAAATAAATGAATGGATGCAGATCATGAGTTCCCACGAGGTATTGATGCGGTGCAGTGTAGAGAACTCTTGAAAGATATCTTGAACGAAAATGAACCCGCCTTGACTCTTTCAGAAAGAAGAAAATTTCAGAGTGCAATAGATTTTATGGATCGCTCAATTAAACATTTTGAGGTTGTTGATTCAGCAAATACATTTCTCCAAAAATTGAAGGAAACCACAACCACCTACACTGACAATATCCGAACTTTGCTTGATTTTGGAGATGGTAATTCGGTACTGCCCTATGTTCCAAAGAGAATTTTGGAGAGGACTGTAGATGAATTGGAGGCCATTTACAAAAATTTGGAGCAACAATACGATGATTATGCATCGAGGGAGACCGGCGATCTAGAACGGATTTGGACTAGCAAAGTTAGACGTCAAATTATATTTTTGTCGACTAACTTTGGAATGTTTGTGAAATGTAATTCGTAAAGATCGCATGTTAAAATCATCCGGAAATTGAATCGATTCAGAATTATTATTATAATTTTTGCATTAGTAGTGTTAATGAAACTCACGTAATGAATATCTGATTATTTTGACTAATATAAATGTATAAATATATATTTTGACTAATATAAATATATAATCCCAAAATTAAAATTTTGAAGAAGTGCAATAGTCTTTTTTATCCAAACTTGCCGATTACTACATACCAATAAAATTATTTTCAGATATATTCATGTGTGAAAGTGCCTTTCCATACTTCTGCCTGTTGTGAAAGGTTTTGCCTCGCACTTCGAAGGTTATTGCCATCTTTAATCGTTATTCTATTAAATTAAGTTTTTTCAATTTGCTTATATTTGATTTGGGTAATATTGGATGTATTCGGTATATTTTACAGTTTATAATGACGTCGTTGCAAAATTCGTTGGCTTGTGGACATCTTGATGAACTTCCTGATGAAATTCTGGCTGATATTCTCTCACGAATTGGTACTTCGTCTATGGAATCAATGTTTAGTGCTGTACGGAGGTTAGAATTTGAGTAATCCTTAGTTTTTAATGATTTTCCATATTTTAAAGCTTATTCAAATTCTCTATGAAAATTGCAGCTGTGTGGACTTTAGAAGGGTTCTGACTTGGCCCATTGTTCTAAAGTGTTGTGAAATGAGCTATTACGACAAAACATGTTCTGATGATCTCAAAGAAGAGGCAAAGTTATTCCGCAATATATGTCTATATGCGGGAAATTATGACATACAATTCAAGTCTGTCATGGTATAATATATGTTATTTGTGTATTCATATAATTTATAAATTATCATAGTACCACCTTTCCTATTTAATTGAATTTTGTATTGAGTTTGCTTTGACATGTGAATATTTGTTGAATATTCAGAGACAACTTTATGTAGATTTGGACAGAGAGCTAGCCATAACAATGCTTGCTGGAATGGCTGCCCAAGGACATTTGAAATCTATTTATCTGACATCTATAATTCTCTTGACTTCCATTTCTAAAGATGATATTACCAGAGGTTTGGAGATAATGAGATATCTATGTCAAGATAGGGTTTCTCTGGTGGAGTGTAGGAAAAAAATACTGTCGATAAAGCGTTGTTTCTGGGTTAATGTTTCCCTTCCATTCCCATTTCCAAGATATGAATTGTATTTTTGTAGGAATCATGATCACTGGGAGATGGCGCATGGTTGGCCCGATCCAGACTACAAACGATACAACCCATTTTGTCATTTGTGTGTTGCGGGGAAGGAGTGTTTGTTTTTTGTATGGTGAATTATTTGCATCATCTGCACATTATTTGTTTCTCCTTATGAACTGGTTTAGTTATTTCTATTAAGCTTATTAATTCTAGAAACTCTATTTCGTGAGATGTTTATGTATTTGGCCAACATTTGTGGAATGTTATTATTAATCAGTATTGATTTTTTCTTTAATGCTCACTGTAGTTTGTATCTTTGCCAGTAATAGTTTATAATCCAATGTTATTGTCGACTTAGGGCAGTCATGTTATAATACAATGTTGTCCAATAACTCTTACCTTATAATCAAAACAATAATTCTTACCAATCCTTTTATATTTTTCTTGCAAGAATAAGTTTTGTACTTACTTAAATCTTATACTCATTTTCCACCATCTGATCCATGTTCCCGGCCCAATACTAATATCGAAAGTGGCCCAACCAAACCCTACATACCAATTTCCTATAATTTATGTATTTCATCTGTATATTTTCGGACAATAATAATTGTTATCTGCAAAAGGTAGAGGCCGATTGATGTTTTCAATAAAAAGGTATAAAATTTAAATGAGCCGTAAAAGGTTTTATTAAGATACACTAATTATTACAACTGTTTTGGTATCTGATGATTCCCTCTGATGGGAAATCGGCCTATATAATGCACCACTCTACGGCCCTCAATTCTATCCACAACTCAAAGGCAAAATACTTATATTGAATCATATATTCAAAATTGAGAGAATGGAGCAGGTTGTGACTTTCCGCGAACTTACTCCGACAGCTACAAAAGTTTGTATATTAAGGCGAGGTGTTTACGTTGCTATGCAGTTACTATGTTTAAATCTGAAAGTTTGAATTCATTTGAAGCAATATTTCACGGATGCAGAGGTATTTTCATAATTTTGTAAACTATTACTATTGTTTGTTAGTTATTATTCGCTTTATTGATAATTATTACTAACGGCTTACATGAATTAATTAATTTTAATCATGTTGTGTTCTCACAGGGTATCCGCTTTCACATTTCTGCTGGCAGAGGCATCGCTAAAAAGTACCACGCTCTTATTCGTGAGGGGAGCATTTATACTTTGGTTCGTTTTGGTGTTGTTGAGAACCTAGACAGGTTTAGGCTCACCAGTCACGAGTTCAAAGGAATGTTCTATGCAAATAGTGTGTTATTTCTAATGCAGTCGATGTTGAGTTTCCTGATTACACCTTCCAGTTCAAACCCTACCCGGAGATTCTTTCCTTGCATGGCGATATGGTTAACGAAACTGTCCCATTTGGTAAGACCGTATAACAGTTTTAAATAGGACATTATTCCTTAATTCAATCTCGCCTCTACTGCATTCTATATATGTTCTATTTACACTTTTTCAGATATTATTGGTCGTGTGTTGACAAAATCACCGCCAACCTCAATGAACTGCAAAGATGGAAAGCAGAAGATGTTGGTTAATATGTTGTTGGAAGATTTAAAGTCAGTATTCTCAAACTTATCATATAATAATTGTTGCATATAAATATTTACTCTTGCTATTATTTTTTTCCTTTCGAAGGGGCAATGTTTTGGACTGCACTCTTTGGGATGAATATGCGGAGCAATTTCTGACCGATATAGATGAACTTCCAACAGCTGTGAACATTATCATTCTTCAATTCTGTCGTGCATCTGAGTTTCAGGGTAAGCATACTTTTGCAATATATTTATTTTTTTATTTGCAATAAATTAATTAATATGGTTTTCTTTGGTTATTAAAACAGGTAAAATAAAAGTTCAAAATGCTTTTCGAGTGTCGAAGCTCATGATTAATGCTCGAATACCAGAGGTTCAATCTTTCATTGAAAAGTGAGTTTTACATCCTAATAATGTGTTAATATATATAATTGTTTTTAACAATTTTTTATAACATAGAATTTTTCAATACACAGTAATGAAGGTCGAATCTTCGACTGGAAAGAATTTGCCTAGCATGTCTCAGTCGACCCACCACCGTTCTGCTGGTGAAGATTCTCCCTCTAAGGGATTCACTTGAACACCCATAAAGACACTATCTATTCACTATAGGTTCTGAACGCTATTTAGTATTTTTCTACTCTTTTCTTTACTTTACATAAAATTAAGTATTACATTTATGGTTTCTTATTTTGCTGAATGTCCCCCAATCAGTCTGGTGACTTCTATATCAAACGGAATAGTTGTGAATGTCCGAAGAATCAGAGGGCTTCTATTACTACACATGTTTGAAGTGCTACAAGAAATGGAGCCAACAAAAGGGTAGTTTCTACTGTCATAAATGCAAGGAATTGGGTATCAGAGTGGTATCATTAGTACAAAGTCACTGTTAATGTTGCCGACACACCACATCATGCACTTTGGTGATATTTGAATAAGGATTGTGTTTCTTTATTTGAAAAACTGCTGAGGATTTGAAAGATTCAATGGCCGAGGTAAGAATTATATCTCTATTATAGTTATTTCCTATTAAATCAATCAAAAATTCATTGATTATCTTTATTGTTTTCTAGGATGAATGCTTCCCACAGCTGATTCTTAACTGTCTGATGAACAAGAGGTTCACATTTCGTGTCACAATTAAAAGCACCCGATTTATGGCGTAGCTACAATTCATTGACAGTTTCTGCCATTATCAGTGATCCTGAATCGGCTGATAATGATATTGCTTCATCCACTCCTGCTGATGCCACAAGAAGTCCACCTTCTACGAAAAGGTCATCTGATTCGGCTGGCTTTCATACTCCTGATCTCAGTAACGATGGTGAGTGCTGACGGAGTAGACGAAGAGATTGTGGCCGACGTAAGTAAGAACCTTGATGATGAGTTTTCAGCTTCGAACAATCTGAAGAAGGTGGAAAGTGGAGAAGTAGTGGGGAGGATGCAACTGCTGTGGAAGAAACTTATCTGTCTAAGTTTTTAGTATTTTATGATTTTGATTGAATTTAAGTTTTATTCCGAACTGGTCCGATCAATTTTTGATGTCTGTTATGCTTTGTTTGGTTGGTTTGAAACACTATTTCATGTTTGGGCTGGGATGCCCTATGATTGTGGTTTTTCTATGTTGTTTTTGCGAATGGGATCCTCTGTGCCACTTTGGTGGCATAGTTCTTTGATCATTCATGGTTACTCAATTGATTTCTACTGGTTGTTATATGATTTTCTATAATATTTGTTATGTTTTTATTTATGGATTTTCTATTTATTGTTTTATTTTGAAAGAAATGATAAATTATTTGCTAGGGTATAATGCCTCTCAAATTATATATCCTTGATTTTGTGGAATTAACTAACATTATGCTTGATTATTAATTATAGACTAACATAATTTATTTATTTTATAACATTATAACGAAAGTTTTTTTTCTCACATCAACCTGCCGAAATTCTATAAAATACGAAAGTTATTACTAATTTTACTTTGTTGTAAAATGTCGACTAAAATTCTAACAAAAATAGAACGCAAAGTACTAATGATTAAAAAAATTTTTTTTATTAATTTTATTGTTTACACAAAAAATGTAAAATATGTGGCGTCTGACCCAAATTTTAAATAATTGTCTGGATATTCCAACTCAACGGGTGTATAACTGTATATCATTATAAATACTTGGAACAAGCACTTTGTTTCCCTCCCTGAAGCAACTATCATTGTCTACGCGTCCTTTCACATACCCGTGCCTGTTCCGAACCGTAGGAGCAAACTTGCGTCTCACTTCGTGTTCTCCGAGAAAGCGGTAAGCATCGATCATACATTTATGTTCTTTTCTTTTATTTTTTCGTTTAATATAGGCGAAAATGATTTGCACGTTCCAATTTTGCAATGAAATCGTTGTTTTTTAGTGAAAGAACTTCTTGCTTCTTGCATGTCTCTGTTTTAGGTTTCTTTTTGTCGAATCGCAATTGCAAGAGATGTTAGAAATTAGACCTTTGTTTTTTGAAGTTGTCTAAGACGATTGGGTCTTATTCAAGGTCGATAATAGTACGTTAATTTCAGAGTTGGTTGCATCTTTGATGTTAGAAACACTTACCTGTAATCCTGCGTTTTGAAGTAACTATTATATAACGATTTAATGTCGTCCTAATCAGTTATGCGATTTTGTGGATGTATTTTCCGTAAATTGCTGTTGTGGATGCAAATATGTTTCTTACATTGATAGTTTTATATTTATTTTGTATATTTTTGAGATTTACATTTGAAGTATTGTTTATTTGTTCATATAGGTTAAAATGGAACTATGGCAGATGTCTTGGTTTGTGAACATCTGGACGAACTCCCCGATGATATTCTGGTCAGAATATGTTCTTCATCTATGCATACAATGTTCAGTGCTGTAAGGAGGTAAAAATTTAATAAAGTTGTCCCCCTTTAATGTAATTTTCATGGTTTAAAGATGCTGCCCATATTTATATGAAATTTGCAGCTGTCCTGACTTTAGGAGACTTCTCAATCGGCCTATTGTATTGCGCTTTTGTGAAATGAGCTATTTTCGATGGAAGGTGGTTTTCCTTGCTCAGCAGTGGAAGCTCAGTTGTTTTACCATATGTGTCGACAAGGTGGCAACTATGACATACATTTGAAGGCAGTAATGGTATAAAATCTCTGTCATAAGTTTTCTGTCGAATGCAATATATATTTGAAGGAAGTAATGGTATAAATCTCTATCACATGTTATTTTATCTTATACTTGAATTGTGTTTGCTTATGCATGATAATCCTTCTGTATCTTCAGCGGCAGCTGTACTTGGATTTAGATAGGGGCACAGCTCTTACAATGCTTTCAGGACCTGCTGCTGAAGGTCATCTCAAGTCGATCTATATGACCTCCATTATCCTCCTGACACCATTTCTGAAGAGGACATCTCCAGAGGCTTGGAGATGATGACCTTCCTTTGCAGGAACAGGCCCGCCTTGGTTCACTGCCGAACCAAAATTAGGTCGATGATAAGTTGTTTCTGGCGCCATGTTATTCTTCCATTTCCAAATCAGAAATTGGACTTTTGCAACATACGTGCTCATCGCAAAAGAAACAATGGATGGCCAGATCCTGATTATGAAAGAATGGTACCAATTTGTCACTTTTGTGTTGCGGAGAAGGAGTGTTTCTTTTTTCATGGTGAATGATTAAGCATCAGTTGGACATGTTTTGTTTTATGTGTAATATTTATTACAATGGGGTTTTTGTAGTACATAACTTTGTTTTGTGTGGCTATATTTTTTGTTTCCAATACCTAACAATGGAACATAGTTAAATTTCGGATGGAACTCATTTTCTGCCTTATAACTACTCTGTCCATTGTCTTTGTATTAGATAAACTGATTGCTTGGATGCCATAGATCTTACACGATGTTATGTTTTCTTAGTATCTCCAAATTTTCAATTTTATTCAAACTAATATTTGATATTTCATTTCCCTCCTCTATTTATGACCATTTTACCAATTATGGAACTGAAATGAACAATCATTGATATTATCTTCGATAGTAGGAATGTCATTATAACATGTAAAAAACGTTGTCCGATTAAAAATGTCTGATTTTCATGACTAAATTTACCCAATTATCCCTTTGGAACAGTTTATTTCTATACATAAAAAAAATTGAAAATGGGATTATATGTACCCATAATGGTAATTCACATGATTCTATAAAAAAAATAGTGTGTGAATCGTCTTAACTCTTAACTGCACGTCAGGCTTTTTCAACGACCAAGGCATTCACATTGGTGCATTCAATAAGCGTAGCCGTCATACATGAAACAACCAATTAGGTAGTTGTTGTATCATGAGTACCAACATTTATTAAATATAAAATACCTTTCCATCTAATATAATAGAGTTGGATAATTGGAATTCATCACCTCAATCAAAGATGAGAAAATTAAGTAAGAGCTGCCGGCTAAGTAACACACGGGAGAACAACTCACCGATAAGCGGAGATTCTGGGAACAACGGTGGTTGATGTGAGCTGTTACAGCACCCCAATTCCTCAAAAAAGAGTGTTAGGATTCATCGTGTAATATAAATCGATCACCTTTCCAGGAACGATTTATATTTCCAGGGACCGGACGAATGGTAACTGCATTTAGTTTTTTTAACTTCTCTATTATCTCATCAAGATTTTTTATTGTTGTTATATTTAATTTTGGATGTGTAGATCTTAATGTCTCGGGCTCAACAGAGAATACGCGCAAGTTTCTTGTGTTATTGACCTGACGAATGAAAAGGAGAATTGTTCTGTTAGTAAGATTCAAGGAGGATTGTTTCGCAAGTGCTAAAGATCCAATTATGCATAATAAGAAAAGACAGTCAAATGATACACTCACACACCCTAAGGAATAAAAGGTTGCATGGTTAGTGAAAAAAATATCATTATATGATCACTAATTATTTTACATTTGTTGTGAATGAATTATTTTATAATCTATATTCGTTGTCACTCAGAATTAGAAAGGAATTTAATATCAAGCGTCCCTTCACAACAATCTGGAATGAGTTTGAAAATCAAGTAATTCATTTCCAACCATCCATTGTGCAAAATACTCGGAGATGATTCTACCAACGAACATGGTATTGTTTCTTATATTTTATTAGATTGTTTGTTATGTGCAAAACGATATTAATTTATGTGATACAATTTCAGGAAGAGTTAAGGTGTCTCGAAATTTATCACCAAAAGTCAGTGAAGGTAATTTTGATATATAGTTAATATATAAATATTGCAAATTCGTCCTATAAACTTATAGCTACTAATGAAATTTACAATGTAATAGATTACAATGATATTGGAGATCCCGTTTACACTTGTGGGATGTGCTCAGCAAGTTTTTGGTACGACGAGAGATCCAAAAGGGATTTGAAACACCAGCACCAACATATTCTAATTGCTGTTTAAATGGGAAGGTTGTATTGCCGAGAGATGCCCATTCCTCCCCCTCTATTGAGGGATTTATATGGTGGTAGTTTGTTAGCCCGGAGCAAAGAACTTTCTCCAAGAGATACGGTCCTACAACAGCATGTTTAGTTTTACTTCGATGGGTGGTAAAATTGATAGGAGCCTCAACACTGGCAATTCACCTCCTATAATTCGACTCATGGGTCAAAATTACCACAAAATTGGAAATTTACTGCCCTCTGATGGCAAAAATCCAAAATTTAGCCTATTATACATATATGATACAGAACATGAGGTTGCTAATAGGATAAAGGCAGTTAGGGTAAGTGTGTAGGAAATTTCTTTAATTCAATCATATTTCATGTTACATTTTTAAATCAGAATATCTGTCTATACTAATTTTTTTTTTCTTCATGTTACACTTACATCATCAGGGGTGATACCGGGAAAGAAAATTTAAATCCTGAAATTGTTTGCAGACCTCTTTCAGATGCTAGACAGATACAATGTGTTGGCACAAACATATAGGATGGCAAGGGATAAGTTGAATCTTCACAGACTGTAGTAAGGTGAGGTTGAGGCTTATTGGGAGAAGAGATCGTGATGGCATGACTTATAACTTGCCTGCACAATCAGAAGTTGCTTGCTTTAATTGTTGGAGACTTGGATGATGCTATTGAACCAAGGGATATAGTTGTGGAGACTAAAGGTGGTCACTTACATCACATATCTGAGCTGCATCCAGCTTACCTCTCCCTACAGTATCCTCTTCTATTCCCATATGGAGAAGATGGTTTTAGAGATGGTATATTGGTTGGTGATAGTAAATCCCACCCTTACATGTCTGAAGAGGAGAAAGTTATCCCTTAGGGAGTTTATTTCATATAGAATTCATTTTAGAGAATCCGAGCCTTCATTGATATTGCAATCCAGGAGATTATTCCACAATTTCTGGTTGATACTTATGCGATGGTTGAAGCACCAGAGGATTTCATTTGTAAAGAGAAATCAAAAGAAACTTCGATGTGATATGTATCATGGACTGGAAGAGGCTCTATTGAGTGGAGAGTCAGATACAAGAAACATAGGGAAGCGAATTATTCTGCCATCTTCATTCACTGGGGGTGCTAGGTACATGATACAAAACTATCAAGATGCCATTGCAATATGTGGTTGGGCAGGGTACCCTAATCTTTTTATCACGTTTACCTGTAATCCTAACTGGCCAGAAATTACAAGGTATCTTAGAAAGCATAATGTGACTGCATCAGACAGACCTGATATCATTGTTCGAGTGTTCAAGATGAAATTAGACAAGATGATTGCAGATTTTAAAAAATGATTCTTTGGAGGGGTAGGGCAGGTAATGTCTATTTTTTCTTATGTCAAATTTATTTGTTGTTAATGAATACATGTTTTTTTTGTTTTTATTGATGTCTGAAATATTCATGTCAACAGTGGTGTACACAATTGAATTTCAAAAGCGTGGTCTTCCTCATGCACATATTCTGCTGTTCCTGCGAAAACTCAATGTAAAATGTAACCTCTGAAGAAATCAACAAGATTATTTCAGCAGAAATACCTGATAGAATAAATGACCCTGAATATTATGAAGTTGTATCAGAGTTTATGGTACATGGTCCATGTGGAGTAGCCAGAACAATTTCTCCTTGCATGGTGGACGGAAAATGTTCAAAGCACTATCCAAAACAATTTGTTGCCGAAACAATGTTGATGAAAATGGTTATCCTGTTCTATAGACGACGAAATAATGGACGTACCATTGAGAAAGGGTGGAGTGGTTCTTGATAACCGCAGTGTGGGTTCCACACAATCGTTCTCTGTTGATGAAATACCGTGCTCACATAAATGTTAGAATGGTGTAATCAGAGCCGTTCTATAAAGTACTTATTCTAAATATGTGCATAAAGGACATGATCGTGTCACAGCCAGCTTTTATGCATCTACTGAAAATAGTCAGCCAGGAAAGACCACTGATGAAACACAGATTTTTTATGATTGTAGGTATATATCATCTTGTGAAGCTGCATGGAGGTTGTTCATGTTTGACATACATTTTCGGACTCCTCCTGTTGAAAGATTGTCCTTCCATCTGCAGGGACAACAACCTGTTTATTTTCTGATACAGATACAGTTGCGAATATAGTTGAGCGTGCAACAATAAGAGAAAGTAAATTCATTGCATGGTTCAAAGCAAATTCAATTTATCCAGAGGCCCGAGAGCTAACATACACAGAATTTCCTTCTAAATTTGTTTGGAAAGAAGATTCTAGGTTTGGCAGCCAAGGAAACGGAGTTTTTCAGTTGGTAGGATGCATTTTGTTCATCCATCCTCGGGTGAGCTGTACTACTTAAGATGCCTTCTTAATGTAGTTCGTGGTCCTACAAGCTATGAAGCATTGCGATGTGTCAACGGTGTGCAGTTTGCAAACCTTCAAAGAGGCATGCTATTCATTGGGATTGTTAGATGATGATCGTGAATACATCGATGCAATTGAAGAAGCAAGTCACTGGGGCTTCTTCGGTTTCTCTACGGAATCTATTTTTGTCGATGATTCTTTCAGATAGTGTAATGGATCTTGGCATGATATGGAGCAGGTGTTGGAGATACTTTTCCGATGATATAGTGCATGACATAAACAAGAATTCCATATATGGTGAGTTAATATAAAATAGAATATTTTATTCACTTTTTGTTTTTGTAACAATAATATTTCATCTCAACAGGGGGTGAGATTTCTGATGATGAGTTGGAGAATTTAACACTTCTTTTCGATGGAGAAGCTATTGCAAAGCCTTGGTAGAACTCTCCGTGAATTCCCAACAATGAAATATCCAACTGGAGGTCTAACATTTTCCAATGAGAATTTGTTACTAATGCAAGAATTAGCATATGATCGCAGTGCAATGCAAATGAAGTATGAAGACTTCCTCATAAAATGTACTCCCGGAGCAGCGCACAGTACACGACAGAATTCTAACTGCTATAAATTCTGAAAGAGGTGGTTTGTTCTTTGTTTATGGATATGGTGAACGGGAAAGACATTTGTCTGGAATGGCTTATTCGGCTGCTCTACGAAGGGAAGGCAAAATAGTACTAAATGTAGCATCAAGTGGAATTGCTTCTTTGTTGCTTCCAGGGGGGCCGAACTGCTCACTCTCGCTTTAAGATTCCTCTTGAAATAACTGAAGATTCGACATGCAATATTAAACAGTCCACTCATCTTGCGGAGCTAATTCAGAAGGCATCTTTAATCATTGGATGAAGCACCAATGACCACATAGACATTGTTTTGAGGCATTGGATAGGACAATACGTGATCTCATGCAGCCTATTTTTGCAGATTCAAATGATTTTGTGTTTGGCAGGAAAACAATTGTATTGGGTGGCGATTTCAGACAGATACTCCCTGTTATACCCAAAGGAAGGAGGCATGATATTGTCAATGCCACGTTGACATCATCTTATCTTTGGAAACATTGTACAGTGCTACATTTAACAGAAAACATGCGCCTTCGTACAGCTTCTACAACAGATGAGCAGTCTGAGATACAGAAGTTTGCCACTTGGTTGTCAGCTATAGGGGATGGACGAATTGGAGATTCGAATGATGGAGAAGTAAAAATTGTTATACCTGATGAATTATTGATCAATTATTCGATGATCCTGTTTCTTCTATTGTAGAAGAAATCTATCCATCGTTCTCCAAAAAAATGTCTGACCGAGACTACTTAAAGGAGAGAGCTATTTTATGCCCAACAATCAAGGCTGTTGATGTGATCAATGAGCACATGCTTCAATGAACATGAACGAAGACAGAACCTATTTCAGTGCAGATAGAGCAACAAAAGCTGATAGTAATGCCTCACTGCTGGTCATACTGTGGAATTTCTCAACACCTTACAATGTTCTGGATTTCCTGTGCATTGCTTACGGCTAAAGGTTGGTAGTCCTGTGATTCTCATTAGAAATATTGATCCTCTTAACGGTCTATGCAATGGCACAAGGTTAATCATCACACATCTCGGAAGTAATGTGTTGCAAGGTGAAGTGCTCACAGGTGAAAATGTTGGAGCTAGAGTTCTAATTCCAAGGATGTGTTTAACACTGTCGGATCCACGTCTTCCTTTCAAATTCGAGGCGGAAACAGTTCCACTCATACCATGCTATGCAATGACAATTAACAAGAGTCAAGGTCAATCCCTACACAAAGTAGGATTATTCTTGAATAAGCCCGTTTTTTACCCATGGTCAGTTATATGTCGCTGCTTCTAGAGTAACAACGCGTGCTGGATTGAAGATCATGATTGTAATGATGAAGATGTGGATTGCGATAGAAAGTCCACGATTAATGTTGTGTACAAAGAAGTGTTACAAAACATATGAATTTTGTTGATGATTGCTATTATGATTTGAATCTGATTGAATTTGACAACATTCAACCCATTTGATTGAGATTATTCCAATTACATAGAGATTAATAAATTTTACTGTATCCATGCAAAACACCTTATAAAATGTTTATTTAATAGGTGAACAATACTTTGATTTATAAGACTTCTGTCTTACTTCTACTATAAATTAATTTGTTTGATTTTTTTAATAGTTTATTACCGTGTTTAATATTTTGTTGGGCACTTTTGTCTTTTATACTTCAGAAAGTAATCGATCCAATTTAATAGTTATAAAACCCGCGGGTACCGCGGGTGGAAATACTAGTATATATATATATAACTCATTGCTGGAAATATCTCATTGCACCTTCATTCATACACAGCCTTACAAAGTCTCTGACAGTGCTGGAAATATCAACCTGCCTACGATTGCAGAGATGGTTTTATGGCAAAGATTGGCCGGAAATATCACACATACCAACTATAAGGATCGATGGGAGGAGGATCAAAGAACTTGATCAGTTTTTGGATAAGGGAACTTTATTTCGTCTTCGTTGGCGATGAGTCAAAGAAAATTGATTATTTGTCGCAATTAAGGTTTGTGAATTGTGATTTTTCATGGTAACCAATTTCTTTTACTATTATTTTTTATAATACTATTAGTTAGAACGTAGGTAGTACTATTATTTTATAAGAAAGTAATCAACTAGCTATGTAGTATGAAGTAGTATTTTTATTCACTCGTTATATAGGAGTAGTTATTAGTTAGAATCAACAACATTTTCTCTTATACTCCGTCCGTCTTTTCTTATCAATTATCATGCATTTTTATAAACATTACCGGGAGAGGCTATTGTTAGTGTTAATGACTGTGAAACCCTTAATATATAATAGTACTATACTAGTAGCTGTTTTGAATAGTTTGCTTCATCTTTTATTCAAGTTTAATTATTTTGACTTCTAATTCTTTGACCTCCTTTTTGTTTACCTTAATTATATATTCCACTCAAACCACAAAAGCTTCACCAAGGAACATATGTGTTTTTATTTGTTTACCTCTATTGAATAAGATTGTCTTCGAACTGATTAAACATAAGAAGAGAAGACAGATACTTCACCTTTTCTGTCTCCTTGTAAGACTAGGTAAATTGATTCCCAATTTGTTCGTATTAAACTTAGTTCAAAAATCCGTTTCCTATCCAATTCAATTTTAGAGGTCTCTTGTTGGCTTTAAATTAAAAATAATGATAATTATATTGAAAGATGTTAAATGAATTGTTTTGCCATTACTTCTAGTATAATAAGATAAGAATTATAAAAATAACACATTGGGTTAATTAATTTCAATTAGTTAAGTGTATTTCTCTAACATGAATTATTTCGGTAGAGATTATATTGGTCTAGCCCAATCATTGAGTAATTTAAATGTTATATTTAAATTTTGAATGGCCCTATATTTTCTTAACGGGTATAGTTATGGTGCTGCCAAAGTAAAATACATGGCGCCAAGCACAGAGTTTTTAATGGAAGTGTCTTTATTAGTGAGAAGGTTTGTGAAAACTTGCTTCCAATTGCATTCTACAGATTAATTAAAGTTGCTTAAACCCTTTTCATTGCATGTATATATGCTTCCATGTGATGGATTCTTGTACAGATATATGTCCTGTATTTTTATATTATGTTGCTTATGGTGCTGGAATAATAGATCCAACTAAGGTAGCTTGTGGTCGTGGTGCTTGGTTGGTTCCCTTCCTACCAATTAGAAAGGGTTTGAGGCGTCACGGTATATATCACTCATAAATTAGTAGGCAATGTTGGATTCAATCTAGCTTTCAGAAGGCCTAAAATTCACCTAGGCTTCCTATTTCATGTGTTTGAAGAGCCATTCACAATATTTACATTTATGAAGCATCACATACAATGATAATTGAAAAGGCACTCTTTGTTTTGAACTCTTATTATTAATTGCCTGATGTTAGAAACCTTTTTTCTGCTCCGTACTAAATGATGCTTTAATTTAACATTGTAATTTGTGTCCGATTCTCTGGTTAATCGTGTTCTTCTTCTAAGATTCGGTGGAAACAATCCTACGACTATTTCTTTTTTCTCTTGTTATGTATTTGATGGAAGTAGAACTTGGGGCAACAATGTAATATTCGTCTGCATATTTACTTTTTCTTGATGTAGGTTGTGAGATGTTGTTTGGAGCATTCTGTGGCGAAGGCATTTTTGATAAATTAGAAATCTGGAAGCAAATAAAGCACGATCTCTGTTTACCAAAAAAAAAAAAAAAAGAAGAAAGCACGATCTCACACACCCAATTTCCTCCAATCCAGCAAAAGTCTCAACAAATTCTCTTCCAAATTCCATCACCAACTCCACCGAACAGCAGCAGCGTTTTCAGGGGCAGAATAGCAGCGTCATTGAAGCACAGCAGGGGGCGTTTCTCGGGCAGCAGTAACAGCGGACAAGCAGCAGCCTTTTGGGTTTGGCCAATTCTTGTCTAATTTTCTGAATTGATTGAAGATATTGAATCTTTCATGTTTTGTTTTATTGGAGTATTTATGGATTGTGAGTAGATTATTTTTTTCGAGCTTTGGTTTGAATTGATTTTGGATATGAATTTGTGAAACTTTGGTTTTGTGTGGAATTGAATATTCAACAAATGGGTATTTCTAATTTCTCTAATTTGCGAGTTTAGAATACTTGATTGATATTGTGGCCAGATATTAATTTAGAAATTCGTTGCTATATTGGAATCCTACTCGGCATTACATTATTTATTGTGTTTTCTGGTGAATGGCTAATATTTATTTTGCAGATTAACGACGAGTTAGCATATATGACTACTAAGCTTTTCAGATCTGCATTTACACACTAATGTGGATGTGTTTCATGTTCTTTGGTGAACTGCGGTTGGGAGTTTGGTGAATTTATAGTTTAAGGAAGAAGCTAGGACTAGATACCAGCCACGATGAGATATGTAGGAAAAAGAATTCTAGATTTATATTTTATCCTTATACATGTGTTTGAAATCACGTGTTTCTATTTTATCCTTCGACATTTTGTTACAATTCTTCGAACGGGTTTTATTTTTGTAAAATGATAAATACTTCATTTTTGTCTTTTGAGCATTGAATTGTTTCCTTTAATCAATTTTATTTTTTCTTACATAATTTGAATTAAATTTACACTCATCATTTATTTTCACAATATTTTCTTTAACAAAATAATACTCATACTAGCAAAATATATTTATCAATAATATAAATAATTCATATTTTTAAATAATGAGAATACTATGTCTTATATTATAAGAAATCTTAATTTTATTTATTATTTATAAAACTATTTATTTAATCAAAATCATTTTCGCTTTTATCTGTCATTTATATTATCTGCTGATTGTTATATTCTAATTTACCAAACATCTTTAATCAAATCTTCTGCTAGTCTTTCCTAGCCTTCATTGGTTGTTTCGCAAAAAAAAAAAATCTTCTACTAGTCAAATTTACTGTTCATATCGGCTAATGAAATTTGCTAGTCAAATATGATATCGGTTATATGACATCTGCTCCCAACTTATATGACATCTGCTAAATCCCAAACAGACCGAAAGTAAAATAATGAGAGATAAGAGTTGGGTGGTAGGGATCGAAGAATAACTATAAGATTGAAAATTATGTACTTCAACCATTATTCCATGTTTTAATCTCCTCTAATATTATTATTTTAACAACTACAATCTATCAATTTTTTTTTTTTTTGAGGGAAATGTAGTTTATTTAAGCACAAAGGCATAGCATTCAAGTTACATGTGACCACAAGCAACTTCTATGTCACCATAGCAACAAGACAATATACACAGGTATAGAAATCAACAACCTGTTATCATAACAAAACTCAGAGACTAATCCTCAACAGCCGACCCCTATTCCTGCACAACAACCAAGTTGACCGAGATGGCACAGAGATACTCTGCAAGATTCTTAAACATCAGCTTTCCAGGCATGTTATCAGCAACATAAACGCCCTTCCCATTTCGTTAAAGCTCGATCCACCACTCGTTTAGAAGCATACTCTCATAACGTACTCTCATGTACTAAGTCGCGGTGGCATTCCATTCACTTGTTCCAAACCTCATATCTCCCCTGCAGTGTCATTCCGGTACCATTGCATCGACTTCAAAGGCCAAGCAGAAAAGAAAAGCGAAGCCAAAACGAAGGGAAGAAAGCTTAGGGAGTAAGCAGACAAACGGACGACTAAGTGGAAGAAGCGGAGCAGTCTATAAATGTACATGCTATGATCCAAATCGTGTTGCACAACATAAGACTAAGCGAGACAGATACCATAACATTCTCCACATTGATCGACAGAGCCGAAATACTTACCCTCAAGCTTTAGACACTCTCTAACAACATACTCTGCCCACTGGTGCTGCTCTTATACTTACACAATAGCCCAGTATCTTAATAAATCTCCCCCAGCCACCCTATTTCTAAACTCTATTTACAATTTTTTTTTTTTTTTTCCTTCTTTTTTTCTTTTTATTTTTTTTTCTTTTTTTCTTTTTTTTTTTTTTTTTCAACATTTCTCCTTCCAATGAACATACCCATCCACCCAAAGCCTAATCAAAAAATTTATTTCCCCAATATTACAACTTGCAAAACAGGCGCCGACCGCTCATACTCCCTTTCATCACCCATAGTACAGACTTCTCAGCTCTATTAGTAACAGACTAACAAAGATTGCAAGCAACGAAAGGATTTACCATATGCACAAAAACAGACTCTCCGCAATATCCCAAGGGACGAAATTTTATGTGGTGATGGTAGGTAGTAGACTGTAGGTTCGGGTATCGAAAGAAGCTTATTGTGGTGTGGTATACAAGGCTGGGAAATCAAGGTTCCAAGGGGAAAGTTCGATGCAATGGACAGAAACTTATGCAAGTAGAGACATGGAAGGTTGAACCAAGATCTCGAATGCCAACATGACCCCATAAATACATATAATGACGAGAGTTAAAAGGGCAAGATCTCACCGGTCTGACTTGGTCGAAGCTTTATACATTCCGTGTCTGAAACGTCCTTCCTGCCTAATTTGGACAGAATATAATCTTTGCTCCAAAGGACTTCTGTTTCTAAGAGGCTCCAACTCACCCTTGCTTTCCCAGGTTACCGTGGCGAGCAGCAATATTGGACCAGCAGCATCAGACACCAAGTAAAGATAGCAGCACTCCCTGCGGACAAGCAATTTTCCTCTTCCGGGTGACAGACGTATCATCCGCTTCCTCTTCCTCTTCAGCAATATGGACCAAACACGCATTAATGCAGCAGCGAAAATGCGTCATCACCCTTCCTTACGAGGCACAACCAGCAGCAGCAACCAGATGTATGCACGATTTTACTCCTCTTTATTTTAAATTCCAACAGCCTGATGGAAACATTAGTGCCATTCCACTCCTGAAGCATTTAGCAATCCCCAGAGTTTCCCCGACCATCACTGGCATTGGACAGCAACCTCCGAACGATTTTTCCAACAAAACAGCAACAACGATGTCTTCGCTAAGTTCCTCCCGTATTCATTCCTCTCTGAACTCAAAGTTCCCTGTATTAAAACCGCAATATATGGTCCGCCAGTCAACCTTCCAGCTTAGAGTTAAGGCAACATTCGATCCATCAGCTTTGTTGATTTTCCTGCAAAACAACCACAAAATTCCCATAACAACATAAAAAGTTCATGACAAACAACATTTCTTTGTGTCGTCTGCATCATCTACACTTGTTCTTTTTTTTTTTTTTTTATATGAGTACTTCAACACATGCTAACATGTAGAGAATCAACCTCCAGGGTACAGAACCGCCAACATAATGTCAACACAAGGAACAAATAAAATTTATGCTTGCTAACTATAATGGTCAGCTGCTCCTTCCAATCCCCAATTATTTCAAGCCTCATGAACCCCACCCTGAGTATAACGACCGGCAAAACTGTACATCCCATCAAAGCATAAACACTTCCTCAAATACCATGCTGCCGATGACTGATTACAGCTAGCTGCTTCTACCATTAAAACCACTCCTCTACCCTGTCACCACCTGAAGCACCATGTCTAGCCCATTGATCAGCCAACCCATTGCGTTCTCTTAGGTTATCCCACTTACAATATGCGGACGACTCGCTATTATTCTGTGATGGAGACCTTAACCAAGTGGTGATTATTAAAAGAGTTCTCAGATGTCTTACACTCACTACAGGCCTAAGGATTAATTTCCAAAAGAGCCAATTGTATGGTATTAACTGCTCAGACGACTTGGTGATCGAAGCAGCCGGTTTGCTAGGGTGTGGAGTTGGAAAGTGGCCTATGAAGTATTTGGGTGTTCCCATCGGGGGGCGTATTAATGGTACAGAACTATGGCAGCCGGTCTTGGCAAAGGTTGAAAAGAGATTGGCCGGATGGAAGGGTAAAATGCTTTCACAAGCGGGAAGATTATGCTTAATCAAATCGGTGTTAACCTGCCTTCCGGTATATTACTACAATCTATCAATTAATCAATCTATTTTATAGTATACTTAAACCCACTCGAATTTCTCAAATGGCCCCTATATTTTCTTAACCACAATATTTAACTAATTCAATTAAACTTAACACATTACAAATTTAGGGTTATGTGATAATTAGTTATTAACTTATTTCATTATAATTTTATAGCAAGTATTTTATCAAACATTTTTCATATATATAAATGACTAATAGCCAAATATATCATAAATTGCAATTACAAAGTAACAGCAAGCAATTCCTTCCGTAGGAAAACAAACCCAAATAGAATACCATACATGTATATGATGATAACTCAATTGAATAACTTCCTGAAACCATCAAAAAGCTTGAGAGCTCTAAGTTCACCACTTCTTATATCTCTCAATCTCCTCCTCGGTATCTGTTAATGCAACAGACACAGCAGCCATCAATGGCACAGTCAATAGCCGACACAATACACTCGCATTCTAGTTACCTATCCTTAAATCTTGACATAATAACAAATGGGGCAAATATAACTCCATGCTGTGACCATAGTATTTTAGAGCCATTGTCTGGATAGCTACTCAGAGTTTCTTACATGCATATTGTATCCAAAAAACTTCCACTCCAAAAAACCAGATTTTAAAGAATACTAGTACTATATGATAATTAACACAAGGGGTTTTGCTCAGGTAGGGCATTCAAATGTCATACGCATACTCGTTTTATCATTTTAAAGGGCATGTCGGGTTTAAACGAATTATGATAAGCATAAGTTTTAAGTATAGTTAACGGAATTAGGGCATTAATTCTACAAACTAAACATGTCAACAGGTAAATTTGAGAGTATCTTCTTACTGATTGTGCGCGATACAGTATCCTCCGTTCGCTAGTGCATAAATCCACCGCTAGTTGTTTCAAGAACACTTTTCTGTTCAGAAGCTTCGGACTTGTCACATCCAAATCCATCGATCCGCTTGTAAGATATATGTGGCCTAAGTGTCATATATTGAATAGATATTAGTAAATAATTAATATCTGGGTTTAAATAATAACTAACTAATTATTTAATTAAGATTTGAATAATTTGAATGGGTCAAATTGGTTGCACGATGATAGAACGTGCAATCTGCCGTTTCTCCCCTAACGTTCTTTTGAGAAACTGACTCTATAAATCGGTCCCCTCCCTACCTATGAGAGTTCATCAGATTATTATTTTCTCTATCAATTACGCTCTGTGAAGAAAGTAGGCCAAGGGAGAGAAACCGGTTTATTAACAATCCAGTTGCTGAGTTGCTGTAAATAAAAGATTTATGGCATCGAAAGGTAAGTAATTGTGTTCATCAATTATGGTAGAAATCATGAAGTTCTAAGATCTGAATTAGGCATTTATGTATGTTCATAAGTCCGTTAAATTCTTACATGTGGTATCAGAGCATGGTTTATGAACTCGTGATTTTCTCCGTTTACGTAATTCGGTTTCACGCAATTAATTGTTTCTGTTGCGTTTCATGAATACTGCCTCAATTGGTTATGATATCTTGCCGTCATTGATATATTACTGAAAGGGTGTTTTCCGCATAATTAAACCCTAAACTCAGACATGTCTTATTTTGTCATTATCATGTTTCTCGGCAGTAAGTTATTCTTTTCAATTCAAAAGTGCCTTCGGCAGTACCGCAATTTATGATTAAATAATTGCTAATCCAACTCACCGTATAATTATTATGATTGCCTAGTTATTTGTTGGTAATGAAATTCGCGCAGATCTATGGGTGAACAATTTTACTGGCTGAAGTTGTTCTGCAATTCATTATGTATATGATGCTGTTTTGTCTTTTGTGAATACATTGTTTTCGTTACTATTTTGTGAAAGTATTGTTTTGCATAAGACGATTCTGACCAGATTTAAATACTCCATGAACCTGTTCTGGAAAGTGTTTTTGGTATGGCTTACAGTATATATTTTGTACGATTGCTTTGAATGAACTGGATATATTAATAAGTATATGCCAAATATGATATATTCCGCATGATGTATTTTGGCTTATGTTCTATTAATTATCTATATATTATTAAAACCATTAGTGGTCAACCAAGTCAACATTTAATGTGATGTCTCCATTCTAAATTTCTAATTTTCTTAGATTTTTGCATTTTCTATTAATTAAATTTAGATTTTTATATTTGTTATTTATTTATTATATATTTATGTCAAATATATATTGATTTGGATATGGAAATCATAACTTTCATTTTTTAAGAGATATGAAATTTTCACTTTATATGGAATTCCCACAATTTTCTATTTTTTTTTTGGGGGGAAAAGGAGGGCCGGAGCCATTTTATTCAATAGTTTGCAAAGTGGAAGACAGACCATAACGGTCAAAATACAAAGCATCAACAACAAAATCGGGTGGCCGAACATAGTGTTGGACATATCCATCCCAATGAGGTCCTTTGATGAGACAATCAGTAGCCTTATTACATTCGCGGGGAACAACTTCAAACCGGACATCCCAATCCCAGGAAGTCATATTGCGGATGAGAGAAACCCAATGCATAAACCTGCCTGGACAATTTCCTATTTTTAAAAGACTTAAAATTTGAAATTTTGTATATTTGCATTTATTTATATTAGATTTTGTTTTTTTATTTATTTATTTTATATTTGTGTATTTTTTATTCCGACATTTTTTTTTACACAATTTTCAGTTTTTAAAAGCTATAAAATTTTTAACTTATATGGAATTTCCTACAATTTTTAGCTTTTAAAATATTTCAAATTTTAATTTTGCATTTTTTTATCTATTTGTTTTAGATCTTTACATTGTTTTATTTCCAAAATTTTCAATTTTTACCCAATTTTTAGTTTTTAAAAGATATGAATTTTTAATTTATATGAAATTCACACAATATCAGTTTTTAAAAGATTTGAAATTTGAAACTTCCCAATTTATATATACATTTCTCAACTTCCAAAGATATGTATTTATAAACACTTCCAAAGATATAATAGATTTAATATGATTTTCATGATAACACAAATTCCGTATACATAAACTTTGCATAGCACAATCTTGTATAATCCCTTCCGAAATTCATTAAATGGAAAAATTATTTTTTAGCAAATCGAAAGATTATTTTTTTTGGTGAACATGACGCCAAGCGTCGGCAAAGAAATCGAAAGATTATTGAATACATATATAAATATAATTTATATATATTTTCTATAATTAAAAGACATATTATTTTGTACATGCAATCTCAAATTTACTTATATTATTAAAAGATATATTAAATATGAATCTATGAAAAATATCTCTATATATAAATTAATGCATATATAATCCATATTTTCCCAAGACACGTCACTTCTCCTATTTCACTTTTTGTCTATCATCATTCAATTTTCATCTTTGATCAATTTCTATACATTATGGATTCAGAAATCATTCCTTTAAATTCTATCAATATCGACACAGTGAATAATGCTGTTATTGTTAAGGTTCTAAGACTATAGCTTCAGAAAGACATGTCCGGAAAAGAAAGCTTTGAGATGTTACTCAAATATTTTTCCTGTACCTGAGCGAATTATTGTACCATACGATCCAAATATTACCAGCATGCAGGAAGCATATTGTATTATACTATTCATATTATTCGATATTATATATAAGTACTTTGTTTTATTTTTTTTATTTTAATTTGTATAAATATTATAATTTGTTGTAGATCAGAATTATTCATCATGGCTTGCTAGACAAAATATGCGTCAAATCATTTCAAGACAAAAGAATCTCACTCATTGCTATTCTACTCACCAAGATTTCGAAATAGGTATGTGCCAAAAAAGAAAAAAAAAATTAATAAATGCATGTCAATAATTAAATAGGTTACAAAATTTAGTCATATGATCATTAGATAACAATGTTTATTGTTATTAAATATGGTGAATTCCTCTCCAGATCAAATACTCAACATACATTGCTAGACAAAGTAGGTGCGAAATTATATCCCAGAAAAGAAATGAACGTCTAATAAATTCTGTCGCAATTAAACTCAATACAGGAAAAAAAAACATAGCAATATTTAAAATGTTATTTCTTAACTTTCCAATACATGCCATTTCTCAGTTGAATTTTCTATATAAGGTATGATGATACGTAATTTATTTATTAATGTGTTTTAGTTGTCAAGTCAAGAAGTGCCTACTCAACCAAATAGATCAATGTTGCAATACCAGAAAAAGCTTGGTACGAATTTTTTCAACATTGACTTTTATAATTTAATTTGATTATCTAATATTAAATTGTAGCTTAACCTATTTTTTCTTAATATATTAATCCTCTACTAAAAAAAATATTGTAAATAATAATGTGACAGAGTATTTTGATGTTGGAGATGCCGTGCATGAGTGTGAGTATTGTCATGCTAAAATGTGGATTGGAGAGAATATGGAGCAAAACAGATCATCATCCCCTAAATTCTCATTGTGTTGTTCAAGAGGAAAGGTGGTCTTGCCTCTATTGAAAAACCACCTCAACTTTATATTGATCTTTTAGAGAATAAACATGAGATGAGCCGAAAATTTATTGAGGATGTGGTTACAACATGATGTTTTCATTTACTTTAATGGATGGGATAATTGATTATTTTGTGAACAAAGTTGGTAGTGGTCCCTACACATTTCGTTTAGGGGGTCAAAATGTACATAATATTGGGAGTTTGTTACCGCCTGAAGGGTCCACACCTAAATCCTCACAACTCTATATCTATGACATGGACGATGAGATAGCACTTCTTAAAAATGCAATTAGGTTATCCTTATTTTTCACTAAAGATTGTAACAATGTATTTTAAGGATCACTTTTTTATTGTTATTTCCACTTTTGTTTCTCTTCTAGCAATGGAAAGCCAAACAATTTCGATGATTAAATAGTGGATGAGCTTAAACGAATGATTGACCACTACAATCCTTATGCAAAGATTTATAGAATGACTGCAAATCATATCGCACAAGATGGAACGATTGATCTAAAGCTTCAACTCATAGGAAAAAGGTCAAAGGATGGCAGGTCATACAATAAACCAACTGCGCCAGAGTTTCTTCTCTTATCATTGGAGATTTTGAGACGATGCCGGACAAAAGAGATGTAGTTATAGAGAAATGCAATGGTGCACTACAATGGATACATGAATTCCACCCTCCTTATCTCCCATTGCAATACTACTTATATTCATCTATGGAGAAGATGGATTCTATGCGGAATGCACATGCATACTCCCATAACAGTAAAAGAAACAAACTTACATTGAGAGAGTTCTTAGCATTTAGAATTCAAGATAGAGAAAATGAGGGGAAACAACTTCTTTTGGCTAGGCGCCTTCTACAACAGTTTGTTGTTGACGGATACACCATGATGGAGTCACAAAGGCTACAATGGCTCCGGCATAATCAACCATCTTTTAGGTCTTATATTAAGGCTTTAAAAGAAAGAAAATTTACAAACTTCATCTATCGGCACATCAGTAATATTACCATCATCATTCACGGGAGGGAGGAGGTATATGATACAAAATTATCAAGATGCAGTGGTTATTTGTAGATGGATAGGGTATCATTCTTTATACATTACTTTTACATATAATCCAAAATGGATTGAAATAAAACGATTAGTTGATAAGTTGGACTAAGGCTGGAGGATCAGCAAGATAGTATAGTACGTGTCTTCAAACTTAAATTAGAAGAGCTTATAAAGGAGTTCAAGTGTGGAAGAGTTTTTGGGCAGCACACAGCACGTAAGTTTTCTTTTTTATTTAGTCCGTTATTTAAAAAAAGGGGGTCAAGGCAGATGCACATGTGACCACTTATATTTTTTGGCTGTCTTTTTTCAATTATAATTTTCGTTTTATTTACTAAATTATACCATTTTATTTGAATAATTAATGTCTAACTATTTCTTTAATTACAGCTGTATCAATTATTGAATTTCAAAAGCGTGGACTACCTCATGCCCACATTAATCTTTTTTTTAAGAGTGATGCACAACTTCATCTGGCAGATAATATTGACGATTTTATATCAGCTGAAATACCTGTGAAATTTAGTTTGCTCATGATTAATATGTGATGAAGATGCGATGAAGATTACCTCATGCCCACGTATTAATATGTGATGAAGATGAATTCACTCAGGATACAACAAGTTTACGATAAAATCTTCGGAAGATTGTGATGTAAATTTTAATATAAGGCTTAATATTTATATTTCAAATTTTATTTGTTCTTAATAAAATTTCAAATTAAATATAAGTATTATTTATAATACTTAATTTTTTAATACTTAATATAATTAATATAATTTCTCTTTTAGTTTTAATTTCATTATATTATATTATCATATATACACTCTTTCGAATATATATAACTCTTATATATTTAAAATTTATTATTAATTCATTTAATACATGTATATATATAAACTACATAATTAACCCGTCGAGTCTCGACGGGTTACTTACTAGTTATGTGTTATTCATTTGATTTCTATATTATGTATAATTTGTTAGTCACCAAAGTGGCCAAATTAGAAAGATTGCTTATAGATTTCAAATAAATATAAAATTTCAATTTCCCATGAGTATGTGATGCTGAACGATTAAAATGACATTTTGTTTTGTAATGGGAATATTGAGTTCATTGATTATAAAGTATTAAGGATCCGCCCAAAGGTAGATCAATTATTTTATAGTCAAGAACATAATCGTGGTTAATTGATGTATTTAATTGGATGTGTTTTGTATATCCAAAGATAACAAGCATGCCTAGTTAATACATTTAATTACCAATTATGTAAATTTAGCATCAATTATGTTGATTATGGTATTCTGTTGGATCTCCCAAAGGAGAACTTCAATGTACATTTACTGTTGTTTCTGAATCTATTATGTTAAGCACTAATGTATCACCCTAATATTCTACTTGCAGTACCTACTTCTGCTTCGCTTCAGTCGCTTGCTTTGTCTGTTCCACTATTCAACGGGCTTAACTACCCGGAATGGAGCGAGCAGATTCAGTTTCACCTTGGTGTTTTGGATTTGGATTTGGCACTTCGATCTGAGACACCGGCTGCTATTACTGACTCTAGCAGTGATGCTGAAAAATCTGCTTTTGCTGTTTGGGAAAGATCAAACAGACTTAGCTTAATGTTTATGCGAATGAGTGTAGCACGCAATATCAAGTCTACACTTCCCAGTACTGAAAGTGCTAAGGAATTTATGAAATCAGTGGAAGAACGTTCCCAATCCGCTGATAAGTCCCTTGCTGGGACACTGATGGCTACTTTAACCACCATGAAGTTTGATGGTTCTCGTAGCATGCATGAGCACGTAATTGAAATGACAAACATTGCAGCAAGACTTAAGTCTTTAGGGATGGCTGTGGATGAGAATTTCCTTGTGCAGTTTATTTTGAATTCACTGCCCCCTGAGTATGGACCGTTTCAAATGAACTACAATTCCATGAAAGATAAATGGAATGTGCATGAACTTCATCACATGCTGGTTCAGGAAGAGATTCGGCTTAAGAATCAGGGATCTCATTCAGTGCATCTTGTTACCAATCAAGGAGCTGGTAAGTACGCCGGAAAAGGCAAGGGAAAAGGCAAGCAAGGGCCACTGAAAGTGAATGTGCCAGTTGCCCAAAACCAAAAGAAGGAACATTATGTGCCGAAGTGTCGTTTCTGTGGAAAGTCAGGACACTTTAAGCAAGATTGCCTGAAACGTAAGGCATGGTTCGAAAAGAAAGGTACTGTTAATGCTTTCGTATGTTTCGAATCTAATTTACTTGAAGTTCCTTATAATAATTGGTGGCTTGATTCCGGCTGCACCACTCATGTTTCAAATACGATGCAGGGCTTCCTTACGACCCAAATCACAAACCCAAATGAACATTTTGTCTACATGGGAAATCGTGTCAAAGTACCAGTTGAAGCTATTGGAACTTATCGTTTGATTTTAGAGACTGGTCACTATTTAGATTTGTTTGAAACACTTTATGTACCTTCCATTTCTCGCAATTTGGTTTCTCTTTCTAAACTTGATTCCGCTGGGTACTCTTTTAAATCTGGAAATGGATGTTTTAGTTTGTTCAAACGAAATCTTTTTATTGGTTCTGGTGTCGTTTCTGATGGTCTCTACAAATTCAAGCTTGACACTCTTTTTGCTGAAACACTTCTCACCCTGCATCATAATATTGGAACTAAACGTGGTTTAGTGAATGAAAATTCTGCTCACTTGTGGCATAAACGTTTGGGGCATATCTCCAAGGAACGAATAGAAAGATTAGTAAAGAATGAAATTCTTCCAGAATTGGATTTTACTGATCTTGGCATTTGTGTGGATTGTATTAAAGGAAAACAAACAAAACACACAAAGAAGGGAGCCACAAGAAGCAGTCAGCTTCTTGAAATCATACACACCGATATATGTGGGCCTTTTGGTGTTTCATCTTTTGGGAAAGAAAAATATTTCATCACCTTTATCGATGACTTTTCACGTTATGGTTACATCTATCTATTACATGAAAAATCTCAATCAGTAGATGCCCTTGAGGTATTTATCAATGAGGTTGAAAGACAATTAGATAGAAAAGTGAAAATTATTCGATCTGATAGAGGTGGCGAATATTATGGAAAATATGATGAATCAGGACAATGCCCTGGCCCATTTGCAAAATTCCTCGAAAAGCGTGGCATTTGTGCTCAATACACAATGCCGGGTACACCGCAACAAAATGGTGTAGCTGAAAGGCGTAATCGTACTTTATTGGACATGGTTAGGAGTATGTTAAGTAATTCTACATTATCTGAATCGTTGTGGATGTATGCACTTAAAACTGCCATGTATCTGTTAAACAGGGTTCCTAGTAAAGCAGTTCCAAAGACTCCTTTTGAACTATGGACTGGTAGGAAACCCAGTTTAAGACACCTGCATGTTTGGGGTTGTCCGGCAGAAATAAGGGCTTATAATCCCCAAGAAAAGAAATTGGATATGAGGACAATCAGTGGTTACTTCATTGGTTATCCTGAAAAGTCCAAAGGGTATAGATTTTACTGTCCTAACCATAGTACGAGAATAATTGAAACTGGAAATGCTAGGTTCATTGAAAATGGTGAAGTTAGTGGGAGTCAAGAACCACGAAAGGTGGACATTCAAGAAGTTAGGATTCAAGTTCCTATTACGAAAACTTCTTATAAGGATGTTGTTCCTCCTATTGTTGAACCACTTAACACTGGGAATGAACAACAAATTAATGACGCCCAGAATGAAATCACTGAACCTGTAGCAGATGCACCACAAGAAATAGCATTACGAAGGTCTGAAAGACAAAGACGCCCAGCTATATCTGATGATTATGTGGTATATTTGCAAGAGCATGATTGTGATTTAGGAATTAATAATGACCCAGTTTCATTTTCACATGCTATGGAAAGTGATAATTCTAGTGAGTGGGTGGATGCTATGAAGGATGAGATTAAATCCATGCAACATAATGAAGTTTGGGATCTTGTCGAATTGCCTGAAGGTTGTAAAACAGTTGGGTGTAAATGGGTCTTTAAGACCAAACTTGACTCAAAAGGCAAAATTGAAAGATACAAGGCCCGACTTGTTGCTAAAGGTTTTACTCAGAAAGATGGCATTGATTACAAAGAGACATTTTCACCAGTCTCTAGAAAAGACTCATTTAGAATTATCATGGCATTGGTGGCTCATTACGATTTAGAGTTACACCAAATGGATGTGAAAACGGCCTTTCTGAATGGAAATTTGGAGGAAGAAGTCTATATGGATCAACCTGAAGGTTTTTCCATAGAAGGAAAAGAACGAATGGTGTGTAAACTTAAGAGGTCAATATACGGACTTAAACAAGCCTCACGACAGTGGTATCTTAAGTTCAATGATACCATCACATCCTTTGGATTTCAAGAAAACATTGTTGATCAGTGTATATATCTAAAGGTCAGTGGGAGCAAGTTTATTTTTCTGATTCTGTATGTTGATGATATCTTGCTTGCAATGAATGATCTTGGTTTATTGCATGACACCAAGAAATTTCTTTCGATGAACTTTGAGATGAAAGACATGGGTGAGGCATCCTATGTGATTGGGATAGAAATATTCCGTGATAGATCACAAGGATTATTAGGATTGTCTCAGAAAGCATATATCAACAAAGTTCTAGAAAGATTTAGGATGGAAAAGTGCTCATCAAGTGTTGTTCCAATTCAGAAGGGAGATAAGTTTAGTCTTATGCAATGTCCCAAGAATGAATTGGAACGCCAGCAAATGAATGGAATTCCTTATGCATCTGTTGTTGGAAGTTTAATGTACACACAGACTTGTACGAGGCCAGACATCAGCTTTGCCGTTGGAATGTTGGGCCGTTACCAAAGCAATCCAGGAATTGACCACTGGAAAGCTGCAAAGAAGGTGTTACGGTACTTGCAAGGAACAAAAGACCGCATGCTTACGTATCGGCGGTCTGATTGTTTGGAAGTGGTTGGTTATTCAGATTCAGATTATGCCGGATGTATCGATACTAGAAAATCCACGCTCAGATATCTGTTCCTGTTATGTGGAGGAGCAATATCTTGGAAAAGTGCGAAGCAGGGTATCATTGCTACATCCACTATGGAGGCTGAATTTGTGGCATGTCATGAGGCCACAAGTCAAGGAAACTGGCTGCGGAATTTTATCTCAGGGCTTGGAATAGTCGACAGCATTGCCAAGCCACTGAAGATTTATTGTGATAACTCCGCTGCAGTATTTTTCTCCAAGAATGATAAGTATTCTAAAGGTGCAAAACACCTGGAGGTTAAGTATCTTTCCGTTAAAGAAGAAGTTCGGAAGCACAGAGTGTCAATTGAGCATATTAGCACCGATCTCATGATTGCAGACCCATTGACTAAGGGTCTACCTCCTAAGACTTTCACTGGACATGTCGAAAGGATGGGTATTTTGAATGTAAAAGAATGATTTTTCTTTTTATGTAATTGACACTTGAGCTCGTTTATGCATTGTTTCTGAAATAAATTGATATCCTGTTTGCCATTGATGTATACACGATGATTGGCTTGATTGTTACAGGATTTTGTCTAAGTTATTTTGTCTTAGATAATGATGAGGACCATGAATGATATTAAGAAGTCATTTTGAGTAGAACACTGATAATGTGGTACATGGAAGGGACCTTGTCGCACAAAGACATAGAACCGCCATGACCCATGTTAGTATATACTTAAATTGACATTATTGATGAATCGATTATATACAATGTGGCGCACACATTATGTTATATTATTTAAACCATTATGATAAATTCTGTCACTCGGCCAAGTGGGAGAATGTAAGATATATGTGGCCTAAGTGTCATATATTGAATAGATATTAGTAAATAATTAATATCTCTTTTATGGTTTAAATAATAACTAACTAATTATTTAATTAAGATTTGAATAATTTGAATGGGTCAAATTGGTTGCACGATGATAGAACGTGCAATCTGCCGTTTCTCCCCTAACGTTCTTTTGAGAAACTGACTCTATAAATCGGTCCCCTCCCTACCTATGAGAGTTCATCAGATTATTATTTTCTCTATCAATTACGCTCTGTGAAGAAAGTAGGCCAAGGGAGAGAAACCGGTTTATTAACAATCCAGTTGCTGAGTTGCTGTAAATAAAAGATTTATGGCATCGAAAGGTAAGTAATTGTGTTCATCAATTATGGTAGAAATCATGAAGTTCTAAGATCTGAATTAGGCATTTATGTATGTTCATAAGTCCGTTAAATTCTTACACCGCTTGCCTGCCAAAATGGAGAAGATTAAGGCAAATCCCATCAAAGTTGGTGATACATCATACATTGAGAAATCAAATGTTTACACTGTCTTGTTTTAGAAGAAATGAACTAACCTCTAGGAACTTGGAATACGTTGATATGCTAGCCTCGACTATATCCAGAATAAATTGCAGTGCATCCTCTTGTAATTCAGGGTATCTAAGGTCCTTCTTGGATGTCGTCTTGTTTGATGCAGCAGCAGCCATCTGCAAAATATATATATGTCATGGAAGCAGCGGCGGTACTAGTATGGCGCAAGGGGGTCAGCTGACCCCCCTGAAATTTAAAAAAAAAATTATTTTTTTTTTATTTTTTCATTTTTTAATAAAAATATTAATATTTTAATGAATAAATCCATCCTTTGTAATTTAAAAATCTTTTATTCTTCCCCAATTTGAAGTGAGCAACTATTATCATTACAAAGTTATACTTCCTCCGTTCCTTATTAATCGACACAAATTGACTTTTGTCACTGTTCATTGAGTAACTTTGACTCGACTTTTTAATACAATTATATAAGATAAATATAGTCAAGTGTGATCTTGTTGGATTCGTCAAATCCCATAGATTTAAAATATCAAATTTTCATAATTTTTACTTGTATGAAATTTGAGTTATTACGAATTAAAAATGTGTATTGGATTGCGTGAAATGTGGGTCCGTGGCAATTAAAAAGGAACGGAGGAAGTAGTTTTTATCTATAGTGATATTTAGATTTTCTCAACGTTTAGGGTTGACTAATCGTTTTGACAACACAGATATCGAGTTGCTTTGATTGGTTTCTTTTTCATTTTGCTTCCAAGTAAATCATTTGTTGCATTTAATAAGAAGGCTTTGATAAAATTGACAACATTTTACCCATATAATTAAGATGTTGCATTTGAAATGTTTGAAAATCGATTTTGAGGACTATATTAAATATGTCAGAAATGATCCCGACTTCTTCGATGTAGTTAACATTAGTGGACTTTTTATGAGATTAGTTTAAAAGAACAAGAACAAAACTTATCAATTGATGTATTTGTTGATTAAAATATTATTAATTTTACATGTGGCAACTACCAGTAGAAATAATATTTTATGCTGTGAATGATTAATTATTGTCATTTTTTGAAAAAGAATTATTAGAAGAGATTAATGTAGATGAACTATGCTTTCAAGAAAAATGCCGGTGCATTGAAGAATATTGTAAACACATTTAACTTTGAAATTCTTGGAGTACAACTTTTAAGAAAGAAACATTATTCATATGAGTAGATTGTTTTAATCATTTTAAGTCATTTTCAAAATATTACAGATTAAATTTTTGCACACTCTGGATGAAAATCCTAGTTCCGCCACTGCATGGAAGTATGGAACATTGACCACGAAACTAATCTACTTTTTGTTAGAAATGAATATATATATACCAGACCTCATCAAACTGCCCTTTCATATTCGGAGGGCTTACTGCTAAATAAGCATATGCCATCAACTCCACCGGCCAACCAGTGATTTGAAGAGGAAAACATTGAGACCTGTCAGCAGAAAGTCAACAATTAGAACAAGCAATCTCACTTATCATTCTACCACAGAAATTCAGTATGTTACACCCACACAGATAGACCGTATATTTTCAATGCCTCCTCCTTCTCCTTGTAACACTTGTCAGATTTTTTAAGAGACAGTGATAGCTCAACAGAGTCGTTGGGGTTAGTTCCTTCCCGAGGAACAAATCCATATGAAAGTAGCAGCTCTCCGTTGGATTTTTTACCATATGAAATGAAAACCTGCAAGAATTTGAAACCACCTCATCTAAGCTTTTAAACTACCCAAAATTTTGAACCAATATGAAGATGCATTTTTTAAAATTTATTGAGATATTAATTCCTCGAAATTTTGTGTACTACCAATTGCACGTTAACTTTAAAATAAATATTCACTGACTCACAATCAAAGTAAAAGGATAGTTCAATTTCTAAAGGTTGTATATCTGCTCTGCTCACCGGGCTGATATGCTCGATCCGTTGTGAATACAACTCCCTCCGATGATTTATCATAATCTAGAAATGTTACAACCTGATCGATTAAAACATCAAAAGTTACAACTAATATATCATCCAAGTGATTGCAGAATATGCGAAATAGCAATGTTGCACAATTGCCATACATCACAGCGCCCTATGATTCAACGTAACGCGGTATCTGCCCAAGGAACCAATGCAACCCTTCCATTCATTGAAGGTAAGCAAACCTAAAGATAATCATAATGAAAATGTCAGATTACAACATCAAACACATATGATTGAAAATTATTTCATCATTCCCACACAAAGGTAGGTTTGAATTATATCAAACATAGCTTACCAAGCGAGAAAAAAGAATGCCAAATGACCACTTAAAACTCTCCATGTTGAATAACTGTGACAAACAATGTCAAACATTAATAGAACAAATTACAATATTCAACCCATCATTGAATAAACATGAAATCCTCAGTCAAATTATAGTAACATGGCATGAATGGTTAGGTATCACGTGACCATTTTAAGTTTAAATATTATATTAACACAAACAAAATTATAGTAATAAACATAGGAAGTTCTTGAATAAGAGAAAAGGCATGATGTTTTCGTCATTTAGATTTTTCTCATCTACACTTGTTTGTGACGACAAATTTGTTTTCCTTAAGGCTTAAGCTCTTTCTCCTACCACTCAAACTATTCTTCAGAATTCTCTCAATCATTTTACTACCACTTGTCCCTGCTTTTGTTCTATCCAATGCAATAGGTATTTGTTATAGTATTAAACTTTAATTTAAAATTCCGGTTCCTATCCAAATTCAATGAAGCCTGCCAAAATGAATGAATATTATTATCTCACCCACCAACAATTAGGTATGTATTATCTCATCATTCAATCTAACAAAGGGAAGACTTTTGGGCGTAGACTACATCTGGATCTGCATTCTGCTGCTTCACTTATTCAACTAAACCCATCCTCTGCCTCTCAATCTGTGAATCCCAACAATGGCGAATCATGCCCTCTCAGCGGGTGCAATCACTACCATTTTATAGTATTTTATTATTGCTTTTCTGTGGACTCAACTTGTAAATCAATAAAATTTAGTAGTGTGTCTAACTTCACCAACAAATTTAAACTTAGATCGAATGATTCTGCACAACAGCTGTGCCATGTTCGTTTGTTGGTTTATACTTCCTCCGTTTTTGAAAGAATGTAACATTGCTAAATTTGGCACTGTGCACACACGTACTTTGATTTAAGGTTTTATTATAGTTATACAAGTTAAAACATAGCCAATTGAGATCTTGTTAGATTCGTATCGTCGAGTAGTTTTTAAAGATCGAACTTTTAAAATTTTTATTTGTACCGAACTTGAGTTATTAATAATTTAAAATGTGCATTGGACTGTGTGCATTGTGGGTCCGTTGCAATTTTTGAATAACGGAGGGAGTATTCTGTGAGTTTATTGGACACTAATACAATACTTCAAATAAATATTTTTAAATTTCGTTGTGTATTTTCAGAAGCAACCAACGTCACAACATTACAAGTAAAATAAGCAAAAAGAAAAAAGGAAACACTGATAAGCAACCAACGGTCGCAAAATTTGACCTATAGTGTTACTGTATAATCTTCTAAGAAATTTTAAAATGAACAAACAAAGGCAAGTGGCATTTCTTGATTTCTCATATACTAATTGGTTTTAAATTTCTTCATGACGTTTCTGTGGGTCCCGATTTTAATCTTGATTATGAGCGGTCGTCGGTGTGTGATCAGAACAACGTTTAAATAATGGAAAGTAAAAAACAAAGGGCAGCGTTGACCCAGTTCGGTCTCACAACCTACGTCTGAGGATTCCAATCCAGGGACTCTCACTATGTAAAAGACTCAATCAAGACAAGACTTGATCTGACCAAAAAACTTGACACCAAACTCTATCACACTAAAATCTGTTCTAACAGAATGTCTATAGTTGAACTCCCCCCTCAACTGCAGTCGCTGGAATATCGATTCAATTTGATGCAATCTTGACAGATGATATTTACATGCGTGAATCTTGAACACAGCAAAATATCTGAATCTTCCCATCAGATTCCGAAGGTTCCTTCGCAAAGCAAACCTCCACAACGTAATGTGTAGAAACGTGATCTTCAATACGGCAATCCTATCGAAACATGTAAAGCGCAGAGACGTTGATAATCTTCAAGAAACTCTCAAATGTAGAACACTCATCAAAGTATATCTAAAAACTCTCAAGAATGAACTCTAAAAAACCAAGAGAGAAAACCCGAATTCTAAAATGCGAAAGCTAAAATACAACTCGAATTATCAATCTAACAATCTTTCTTAAACTCATTTATGACTAACACATATTAGTGGAGAGTAAATTCGTAATAAGAAGCAGAGCAGCTCCTCTGTGCAATTGTAAACTACAAATAACTGTCACAATGTAACTTCCTTCATAACTGCTGAAACGGTTCAGGTCTTGTAGTCATCGCATCGTTCTGACTACTGATTAACAACAGTTTTCATCTGCACAGGCTTAAAACAACAACAATCTCCCCCTCTTTTTGTGTAGATGATGATCCTATCAAAAGTGTCTCAATCATTAAAAGTGTTATCTCACAATCAAAAATCATAATAAGATATATCAATAAATCCATAAAAATCATCAGTAGTTGACCAGTTGTTAAAACCATCAAAGAATTATATCAGAATATAAATTCACAATTTGAATCCTCATTACCAACCAAGTATAATATATATCATTACCAACATGTTAAGCCAAGCTTCTCTAAACTCGCCCTTGATAGGAGCTTCATCAAACTCATAGGCGTCGTTCATTGAAATAACCGAATATATCTTTGAAACAAGCAATACAAAATTCATTAGCTCAAAAATATATCAATGCAAAGGAAAATCAGTTTACCCATTTTTGAACTGAATCGAGAAGCAATTCTGATTGGCAGGTTGTTGTAACCACATAAACACTGATACAGAAGTCTGTGAGTAATGATGACACATCAGTATCGACTTCATCACAACTACGTATCTTTAGCTCAAGTTCCAATGGTTCAATCTTTGTGTTGGGTTGGTCTAATACCTTCCCACTAACTCTGAAATTATAAGCCCGAAATTCTCTTTAGTTGATATGGATTGTTCTCCTCGTGTGGTCTCAATATCACTCAGTAGCAGACTTTTCTTCTTTGGAATCCATACTCTTTGTATTCTGATCCTTTTTCGAAGTTCTTCTGTTGGCCATACAATAGCTCGCCGTTCGTTAAATCTCTTACTATCCTGATGCATGTGTTTACATAATGTCCTGATAGTTGACAATAACAACAGTCTTTCTGTCATTTGGACGGCGTTGTAACATTGTCTTTGTCATCTCTCCATGTATTGTGAAGTCAACTATCCTCCACTTACGAACTTAGTTTTGCTTGGAGTTGATTTCTTCCTATAACCTATACCTGTTATCACCAGAAAACTTTCCATAGACAAAATTTCATCAAGTTTCCTTTTACCTTTTACTACCTTTTGGGAATTGCGGTTTTCCTATTTTAGGTCATCCAACTCCTTTTATATCCCATCTTTTTCTTCTTGCGACTGTAGGACTTTTGATTCAAGTTCGATATTCTTCTTTTTCAAAGTTTTGACTTCTTTTAGAACTTTGTTTTTCTCCTCAATCTCTAGATCACAAGGTGTTATGTTGTCAGTGAGTTGTCATAACAACTTCTTATTTTCTTGTAGTGCAGTTTCATATTCTACTCTCAACTATCATAGTCGTCAGCCAATTGTTGAAACTCATCATCACTGTCACATATATTAGAAACAACTTTATCAGTAGAAAAATGTATTGACTTTGAATTACCTTCCCATAGAGTGGGACTAGCATCTCTCAGGGTAAATGCAATGACTTCTTCAGTTTCACTGCTGTGATCATCTGTAGTTGCACCGTCGTCGTAATCACATAATGTCACATGAAATGCTTTTCCTTCCTCTTTCTTTTGGCTATCGGACATTCAAGAACGAATGTGCACAAACCCTTCACATTCATAAAATCGAACAGAGGTTATTTTCTCCAATTTCTCATGATTTTTACTTTTCTGGTTGGAACATTCACTTTTGCTGCTTTCTCCTCGTGTCAAGTTTCTGCGTTGTTTGTCAGTCATCGGAACTGCGTTCTTGGTTTTTTCATTTGTTGAATTGCATGATTCTTCTTCCTTTAAGCATTTTGACCACTTTCTTGATTACATAGTAATCTTCATCTTCAGAGCTGTCTCTGGAATCTTCATCAACGTTCAAGGCGATGTTTCTTGGTAGTTTCTCTTCCAATTGATTCATTTCATATGTTTGAAGTATCCCAACTAGTCCATCCAAAGAAATAGTATTCAGCTTTTCTGAATCTTCCAAGGTTGCAATCTTAGGAGCATATTTCTTTGTCACTGTTCTTAGCATCATTCGAACGAGCTTTTGATTGTCGTAAACCAATCTGAATGAGTAGGCCTGATTTACAACATCCTTGAATCTTCCATAGTATACGGATATAGTTTCATCCTCCTTAATCATCAAACTGTCAAACATAGTTTCAATCCGTTGTAATTTTGTAGCTCTGACGTCCAAAGAACCTTCATACATTACTTCCAGTGCATTCCAAGCCTCATAAGCTGAAGTGTAGTTGGTGATCAGTCTGAACTGTGTTTCATCCATGGCTCCAAAACTTGCATTGAGGGCAGTGAAGTTTCCTTTCTTTGTTTCTTTTTGGGTTGAAGTAATTTCTTCTTTCGTAGCGGCTTGAGATCCAGATGGTGCGGTTGATCCAGCAAGGGCAGTATCAGCGCTGGTAGGTGGTTGCGAGGGTATCTCAACAACCTCCCAGACTTCATCTCCAAGGGCCATCAGATGGATTCGCATGCATGTTCTCCAGTATCTGTAGTCTGAACCATCAAACAACGACAGATGCTCCTTCCTTGCTCATCGTTTCAATATTCTTGAAATCTTCTCTAGTGCGTCAGAGAGCAGGCTTTGATACCAATTATGGGTCCTGATTTAATCTTGATTATGAGTGATCGTCGGTGTGTGATCAGAACAATGTGTAAACAGCGGCAATTAAAAAACACAAGACAAAAGATTCGTTGACCCAGTTTGGTCCTACAACCTATGTCTGGGGGATTCCAATCTAGGAACTCTCACTATGTAAAAGACACAATCAAGACAAGACTTGATCTGACCAAAAAATTTGACACCAGACTCTATCACACTAGAATCTGTTCTAACAGAATGTCTGTAGTCGAAACTCCCCTCAACTACAATCGCTGGAATACCGATCCAATTTGATGCAATCTTGACAGATAATTTTTACTGGACTTGAATCTTGAACACAACAAACGATCTGAATCTTCGCATCAGATTCCAGAGGTTCCTTCGCAAAGCAAACCTCCATAACGTAATGTGTAGAAATGTGATCTTCAATGCAGCAATCCTATCGAAGCTGTAAAGCGCAATGACTTTGATGATCTTCAAGAAACTCTCATATGTAGAACAATCATCAAAGTCTTTTTAAAAACTCTCAAAAGAATGAACTCTATGAAAAACAGGAGACAAAACCCGATTTCTATTATGCGAAAGTGTGAATACAACTCGAATTATCAATCTAACAATCTTTTTTAAACTCATCTATGACTGACACACTAATATATATAGAGGAGAGTAAATTCGTAATCAAATGCAGAGCAGCTCGTCTATGCAATTGTAAACAACAAATAACTGTCACAATGTAACTTCCTTCATAACTGCTGAATTGTTCAGTTCTTGTAGTCCTCGCGTTCTGACTACTGATTGACAACACTTTTCATCTGCACAGAAAGCTTAAAAGAACAACAGTTTCATTTTATTTTCAAGTTGATGTTTTAAAACATAAGCTGAGTTGTGATTGATATCTTCAACGGGTTGCTAACTGTAAAATGAGTGGACTGTTTCTTGTTTCTTTTTCTTCTTTTTTTTCCTTTTTTTGCTTATTTTACTTGTAATTTTGTGATGTACCCAACCAAATTTAAAATATTATTTAAAGTATTATATTAGTATCTAATCATTCTGGCAGAAATATAAACCAACATACAAACATCCCCTCGAAAACTTGATTTAATTTAAATTTCTCGATCAAGTTACAAACATCCCCTCGAAAACTTGGTATCATAACATAAGCTTGATTTTGGAGCTTATATTATAGCTATTAAATAATTAAAATAAAAGAGCTATGAAATTTTTTTAACAATAAATATGCAAAAACTAATAAAAAATTAAAATATGCAAAATCTATACACACAACAAAGCAAAAATTTAAAAAATAAAATAAAATTGGAGTAAATTAAACAACTAATGTATTGAAGCTAAACTTGATAAATTAGAATTATTAAGAAAACAAATAATAGAATACCCATAAAACCGAAAAAATAAATATAATTATACTACATAATTACAATTAATATTTCTTAGTTGTTACCTATAAAATAAGAGTAGTCTAGGAATACTAATCACAATTAAAAAAAAAATTAAAGCCATAACCAATAAAATTAGTTTTAATAAGTGTATGATGAATAAAAAGATAACAAAAAGATATAGATAATTTTCTTTAAAAAACTTTTTAGGAATGATGGTCAAAATGTACAAAAGATTAGGGACTAAAATGATATTTTTCCAAAAAACTTAATCGTGCAAAGGAATAGTTATTTTTTTTTTTAGAGGAGCCATTGAAGGCCTGGAAATGGGGTGGTGGGAGCTCATGCCACACAATTACAAAGGGAAAATAAAGGGAGGAATAGGGGGCCGTGGGGAATCGAACCTCCAACCTTCCGTTGGAAGTTAGGGGACTTAACCACTTGGGCTAAGTCCTCATCCCCAATAGTTATTTCAAACTTTAAATAGTTAAAAAGTAATTTTTGTCAATAAAAAAGTTTAAGATTACCTCCTTTCTGTTCACCTCCTGTATTCTTTAAAATCAATTCAAAATGCTACTGAACTTGGGATATGTAAATTTTAGTAATTCCCAATTTGTTAGTATTAAACTTAGTTCAAAATTCGGTGTGTATTTTCTTTAGGTACACCACCAGTAATTAGGTATGTATTTTCTTTAGGTACACACATGCATCGAAAGTCAACGCTGGCTCTCATGCATCACTGTCTGTATCGAACAAAGAAAAAGACTTTTGGGCGTAGACTAGATCTGGATCTTCTTCTACCTTACATCCCCAGCACAGCTCCACTTCCAATTCCAATTATTGATCTCTCTCATTCTCATTCTGCTGCTGCTTCACTTGTTAAACTATTATTCCCATCCTCTCTCTCTCTCTCTCTCTCTCTCTCTCAACCTGTGAATCCCAATAATGGCGGATCCTTCCCAGGAGGTGGTGTCAGCAGTGGTGGGATGCTTGATCACAGCTGTAAAAGAGGAGATTCGCCTCTTATGGAGCTTAGAGGACGACATCAAACGCCTCAAAATCACTCATTCCAGAGTGCAGGGTGTTTTGGAACAAAATGAGATCATGCAACATATGAACGACCCAATCGATCAGAATTGGTTCGTGACGCTGAAATATGCTGATTATGATGCTGCAAACATACTGGAGCAGGTGGAGATTGAAAGCGCTGAAAGAAGATGTAAGTATTCCCCATTTCTCAAGTTTTTCTATTTATTGCCCTTCCGATTTAGAATGGCTCATAAGCTGAAAAGACTTCGGAAAACACTGGATGTCATTGCTGAAGAGGGACAAAAGTTTCCTCTGAGTGAGGCTGGGGGAAATCTTCGGTATGGGGTCACACCGCCGAGCAGGGAGACTTGTTCAGTAGTGAATGAGTCCGAAATTTGGGGAAGGCAAAAAGAAAAAGAAATAATAATAGCGAAATTGTCTGATAAGAGGAGGCTTGAGCAGAATGATCTGTCTGTCTATGCCATTTGGGGCATGGGTGGACTTGGGAAAACCACTCTTGCACAATTGGTGCTAAACGATACACACATCCAGGAGCTATTTGATCTCAGAATTTGGGTCTGTGTATCTGACAACTTTGATGTGAAAAGAATATTGAAAAACATGATTGAGTGCATCGACAGGAAAAAAGGCGAGGAGGACTTGCCGTTACAAGTATTGCAGAGCCAGCTCCAAGAGAAGTTGATGGACAAAAAGTTTCTACTAATTTTGGACGATGTTTGGGAGGTGCAGCGTACAACATGGGAGACACTCGAGAGTATTTTAAGACGTGATTCGAAGGGTAGTGCAGTAATTGTAACGACTCGGACCAGGCCAACTGCAGATATGATGGCTACCATTGGTGTGCACCCTATTGGGATTTTGTCTGAGGGAGACTCTTGGTCACTATTCAAGCAGAGAGCATTCCCGAATGGAGAGGTGAATGAAAGCTTGGTTCAAATTGGTGAGGCGATAGTGAAGAAATGCGGAGGCTTACCATTGACTATCAAGGCTTTAGGTAGCCTCATGCGATCTAAAGTTACCGAAAGTGAGTGGTTATCAATTGAAAAAAGTGAAATTTGGAATGTCTTGGTTGATGGAAACCGAGATGAGATCCCTATTGCTCTGAAGTTGAGTTACTACAATTTACCGAGTGACATGAGGAAATGCTTTGCTTATTGTTGCATATATCCCAAGGACTATGATATGAAGGTGGATGAACTCATACAACTATGGATGGCGAATGGCTTCCTTCAGTCGTCTGATGGCCAACACGACTTGCCCCGTGAAGGCAGAAGAATTTATGAGGAGCTGACTTGGAGATGCTTCTTTGAAAATAATGGCACGAATTATAAGGGAAAGAGAATATGCAAGATGCACGACTTAATTCATGATTTGGCAATATCTATAATGGGGCAAGAGATCAGGCGTAACTATAGGTTTGTCAATGATTTTGAGTCTGAAATACCTCTAGGCCTACGTCATGTAGGCATTTTTAAAGGAATGAAGCTCAGCAGCAGCAGTAGTAGTGTTTTTATTAATAATAAGGTCCAAGTCTCAACTGCCAACTCTTTGTGCTCATTCATAGCTCCTGATGATGATGATGCTCCTTTTGATGAGTCTGATGATGATGTTGATGGATTTCAGGGTGATGAGGATATCTATTCATTCCTCTCGAAGCAACAATATTTGAGAGCATTAGACATAAGCGGTTGTGCCATAAGAAATCTGGATTTGTGTTGCCAACTTAAGCATTTGAAGTTCCTTTGCATGAATTGCGAGGATATGGAAACGTTACCCGAGTCTCTCACTCACCTTCGTAATCTTCAGACCTTGAAGCTTATGGACTCTTGGAAGCTCCGAGAGCTGCCTAAAGAATTGAGAGTAATGAAAAACCTTTGTTTTCTGGAAATGGATTCTCCTGATTCACTTGAGAGCATGCCTCCGGAATTGGGAAAGTTGGGGTTGCTCTGTGGACTAAGCCACTTTATTGTTGGTGAGGATGAATTGCAACAAATTGATCAGTTGAAGGAATTAAACAAGCTTGGAGGTGCATTGGAAATAAGAGGGCTTGAAAAAGTGAAAAGTTTGGAAGATGCTAAGAGTGCCAACTTCATGGCAAAACCGGATCTGACTTGGTTGACTTTAGAATGGAAGATGGATAGTAGAAGAAGCGAACATTGTGAAGAAGAGGTTTTGCAGGGACTCCAACCACATTATAATATTGAAGGAGTCGAAATCTGGTACTACCCAGGATCCAAATTCCATGAATGGATGGGGAACTCGGCTTATGTAAAATTGAAGTCAGTCATGTTGTCGTATTGTACAGAGTGTGAATGCCTTCCAGCATTGGGAAACTTGCCCTCTCTGACACAGCTATATATAAGTGGGTTTCCGTCAGTGAAGCGTATAGGTGGAGAGTGGTATGGAGATGGAAACTGCTCATTTCCGAAACTCACAACACTCCACCTAAAAGATATGGACAATCTGGAGGAATGGAGCGCACCAGATTCAGATTCAGTCCAAAGTTTTCCTCGTTTAACTATATTAGCTATTTCATCCTGCCCCAAGCTGGAAAGTATGCCAGAAAGGTGAGGGAATCTTATACTACTAATGTTTTTCCCTATATTATTAATTTATTATCTATAATTTAAATTTTAACTCATTGCACCCTCTTTATTCACACACAGCCTTATTACAAAGTCTCTGAGAGAGCTGACAATAGTCCGATGCCAACAATTGAAGGAGAGATACGGAAATACAGATGGCGAAGCTTGGCCGAAAATATCACACATCCCATCCATAGAGATCAATTGGCAGATTATTCAAAAACTTAATTGATTCTTTGTCACGAGTAAGGTTTGTGAATTGTAATTTTTCATGATAACAAATTTCTTTTTACTATTATTGGTTTTTATTATATTAGTTAGAATCATAGCTAGTATTGTTATTTTATACTACTTCGTAATCAATTACTCCCTCTGTCCCAGCTCAAATGTCTCATTTGACTTTTTGACACTGTTCAACTTTGACTCGATATTATATTAGTATATATTTGAAAAAAATAGTCGAGTTTGGTCTTGTTAGATTCGTCTAATCATATAGTTTTAGAATATATATTTTACATAATTTTTGCTTGTATATATTTTGATATATTCACAATTTAAAAAGTACATTGGATTGTGTGCAGAAATGAAATGGGACATTTCAAATGGGACAGAGGGAGTAGTATGTATTCACCCATGCATTATGTAGTAGTATTAGTTAGAATCATAGCTGGTAGTTCATATCGTCTCAGTTCAACATTTTATCTCATGCAAATCTACTATCTAGTTTATAGAAATTTTTATATTATTATCTCACAAGTGTATGTTTTAAGGAAATTCTGTTTATGGTGTTATCATATTGTTAGGGATATTTTATTGTGAAGATGTTCGTGATAGTTACCGTTGTTGCAACATCTTGCAAACAACGCTTTATTCTCTTCACTGGAAAAAGCACAGAATAGTACAGTGACGTGGCATTTCCCCTAGCAGGCCTTAGAAGGGTTTAGATGGGCCTTAAAACCCATATAAATACCTACCTTTGTCCTTGAGGGATTGTGTGAGAGTCTAGCCGCAATCACAGCTCATTTTACAGAGCATTAACAGATTCCTAAGCTGTGATTATGGCGGATTGAGAGCTGAAGAAGAAACCCCTGGTTTTCGTTGTTTGTAGAAGGCATCAACAACTGTTCTGCTACTGGTATACTTTTAGCTGCTGTGTCTTCTATTATTCATGGGGTAATTAGGATTGTGTTTATGCATTTCTGGATTTATTGTTTGTAAACACAATCTGGGTATATTGTAGGTGTTCTTAGCACCATTGAGCTTAACTTGTTGATTAGCTAGATTCCACAAACACCACCTTAATACCTGCCGGTGAATTTTGTGCATTTGGGTAGATAGTTGATGCTCCCTTGTGTTCTTCTAGTCTATTTGGGTAGATAGGAGAGTTCATTGGAATGTAAGGGTATGTAAGGTGTGGTTGACTCTTGTTCGATCAGTTTGTTGGAGATTTAGTGAATCCTGGCTTGGAGCCCCCAGATGTAGATCGGTGGATCGAACTGGGTGATCAACCCTTGTGTTCTTGTTTATGTTTTCCGCACTCTGTTTTTGTGTTTGCCTTTGGTTGTGGTTTGCAGGTTGTTGAGACATCACTGAAACAACCCTTGCAGGGTTTTTATATATTTGATTGGGCCTGTCAATTGGTATCAGAGCAGGGCTCTAAGGTTTAGCTGAGTCCGGTCCAAAATGAGTAGAGAAGGTGGTTCTGTTTCGAGACCTCCCCTGTTTGATGGTTCGAATTATCCATTCTGGAAAAATCGAATGAGGATATTTCTCAAGCACTCTGGTGTAGATGTCTGGAACGCTGTTCTAACACCCTGGGAACAACCTATGAAAGAGGTCCGCACGCCTGCTACTGAAACGTCTGCTGCCATTACTACTTTTGTTCCTGCTACTCAAGAAGAAATGTCAGCTGCTCAGAAGAACAAGGAACAAGGGAACAACACGGCTTTGAATTGCTTGTTTAATGCTGTTGATGAGTCACAATATCACATTATCTCAAACTGTGAGACAGCTCATGAAGCCTGGACTGCCTTGGAAGCGGCCTATGAAGGATCCTCTGATGTTCAAGCCCTGAAGCTTCAAAGAATTGAGTCTGCCTTTGATAGCATCAGGATGCATGAGGATGAGAATATTGCTGCCTATCATGCTCGGTTTAAGAAATTAGTCAATGAGGCTCAGTCCTTTGGATTGAAGTATGATAATGCAAAATTGGTTCGAAAGATGCTGAGGACTGTCACTCGTAGATATCAACCAAAAGTTTCTACTCTTGAAGAACTTGAGAAGACCAAGACCTTCACTCTTGAAGACTTGGTTGGCTCACTACAGACTTTTGAGATGAATTACTTGGAGGAAGAGCCTACTCGTAATCTGGCCTTCAAGGTTGAGGATGAAATTCAGTGTGTTGACCAAGAAGAGAAAGCTTTTCTAACCAAACAATTGTCAAAGATTCTACAGGACAAGAGAGCCAAGAAGCTGAATTACAGGAAAGATGATAAAGGACGTTATCAGCGAGGTGTTTCATCATCCCGTGAACAACCTTCCAAGCACAAGTCAGACAAATCCTATGATAAGAGGAAAGGGTACAAGAAGATGGAGTTACCTGACACATTTAAGAATTTGAAGTGCTATGACTGTGAAGGTGTTGGCCATAAAGCTTCTGAGTGCCCTACTGCTAAGAGAAGAGTTGGAAAAGCTCTTCAAGCCACCTTGAGTGATGATGAGGCCAGCTCAACTTCCAAGGAGGAGGAAATTGACAGTGAAGATGGAGAGATGATAGCTTTTATTGTAAAGGACGTTGTTCTAACAACTGATGATACTCTGTCTGAACATTTGTCTGATACAGAGACTTATGAATCTGATGGTGAAGCTAGCCGATATGATTATGATGAACTTCTTGCAGGTTATGAATTGGTGAAAGAGGATCATGCAGTTGCTGTTGCAGAGAATAAGAAGTTGCTCGATCAGAAGGGAGATCTACTGGTGCTTATTGATGAGAAGGATGCTGAGATTACTAGTCTCAAACAATCTTTGGCTACTGTATCTACTGAGAGGGATACTCTGTTGGAGGAAAATACTGCTCTGCTTGCTAAGACCCAAAAGATAGACAACATGGTTAAAGGGAAAAACAAGCTGGATGAGATTATCAGTCAAGGGAAATCACCATCCAACAGAGAAGGTATTGGTTATAAGCATAATTCTAAGCCTAACAAGAAATCTGCACCTACTTTTGTGCGTGCAGGTACCACTGAAACCAGTGCATCCAAAGCCCTTGTGATATCTGATAATTCAGAGTCTCCCAAGAAGAACAAAGATTGCCCTTACTGTAGATTCCAAGGTCATCCTATTCATCTCTGTCAACGACTTACCCAAGATCTTCTTGGTGGTCGACCGGTTGTCTGGCCATCCCAGGAACTACAGAAAAAGGTTAAACTTACTATGATGTGGATGCCCAAGTCCAAGATTATTCCCAAGATGTGCCTAGTGGTTCTTTCTGCTCAGAAAGGTCCCAATGATGGTAGGTGGTACTTCGACAGTGGTTGCTCTCGTCACATGACTGGTAAGAAAGATTTTCTCATTGATTATGTGGAATCTGACTGTGGAGAAGTACTTTATGGAAATGGAGCTCGTAGTAAGATCTGTGGTTATGGTAAAGCTAAAGGTGCTAATATGGGTTTTTTAACCACTGTCTACTATGTTGCCGATCTGTCTACTAATCTTATTTCCATAAGTCAACTTTGTGATGAGAAATTCTTTGTTGGTTTTACTGATGAAGATTGTATGGTCATTGATCCTGCCTATAATTGTGTTATTAAAGGGGTCCGATCTTCTAACAATTGCTATGTCTTGAAGCCTGCCATGGACACAGCTTTTCTGTCTCAGGTTGAAACTGCAAAGTTGTGGCATCAAAGATGTGGTCACATGAACTACAAATCACTTATTCAACTTAGCAAGTCTGGCGTTGTTCGAGGGTTGCCCAAACTACGGAGCAAAGACAAGACAGTCTGTGGTGCTTGTGCTAAGGGTAAACAAGTTCACTCCTCTCACAAGGTTGTGGATACCATTCAGACTTCACGATGTCTGGAGCTATTGCACATGGATTTGATGGGACCCACTGAAGTTCCTAGTCTTGGTGGTAAGAGGTACATCTTTGTATGTGTTGATGATTTTTCTCGTTACACTTGGGTTGATTTCTTAAAATCCAAAGATGAGGCTATCTCAGTGTTCTCTAAGCTATCTTTAAAGATTATGGCTGAAAAGGATCTCAAGATAGGGCGTATCCGATCTGATCATGGAAAGGAGTTTGAGAATCAGATGTTCGCACAACTCTGCAACAACCTTGGTATCGCTCATGAATATTCAGCCCCACATACTCCACAACAGAATGGTGTGGTAGAGAGGAAGAATCGTACTCTTCAGGAGATGGCTCGTTCTCTTCTTCATGCCAGTAAACTTGGGAAACGTTTTTGGGCTGAGGCGGTGAATATCTCATGCTATATTATTAACCGTGTGTACATGCGTCCTCAGACAACTACTACTCCGTATGAAATTTGGAGAGGAAAGACTCCAAATATTTCTCATCTTCATGTCTTTGGAAGCGTGTGCTATGCTTTAAAGGATCGTACCACTGTTAGAAAATTTGATTCCAAATCCGATGAAGCTATCTTCTTGGGATATTCAGTGGATTCAAGGGCATATCGTGTTTACTTGAAGAGGACTTCCAAGGTTATTGAGACTGTTAATGTTGTTTTTGATGATGCTCATATCTCTGCAGATTCTGTCTCTTCTCGTGATGATGATGATGATCCTATTAGGATTATCCCTCATGCTTCCTCTAGCACTCCTCCAGAAGTTGTTCCTACTTCAACGCCTATTGAAGTTTCTGATACTGAAGATGTAGATCAAGTTGTTGATACAACTGGTGAACAACCATCAGCTCCAGATTCTCCTAAAAGGCGAGGTCCAAAACGTGGTCCACGAGCACCTAAGTATCACTCTACGGATGATATTATTGGTGATCCCTCTGGTCCTAGACAAACTCGAGGTCATCAACTCAACATCTCTGAACTAGCCAATATGTGCTTTCATGTTATGAATTGCTTTGTTTCATCTATTGAACCTAAGAATACACATGAAGCTTTACAAGATGAGTTTTGGATAGCTGCTATGCAGGATGAGTTACTCCAATTCCAGCGCAATGATGTTTGGGAGTTGATGGAACAACCCACTGGAGTGAATGTTATTGGCACTAAATGGGTTTTTCGGAACAAAACTGATGAGCATGGGAAGATCATTCGCAATAAGGCTCGCCTGGTCGCACAAGGTTTTACTCAGATCGAAGGCTTGGATTATGATGAGACCTTCGCTCCTGTTGCTCGCATCGAAGCTGTCAGGTTATTACTTGCTATCTCTTGCTCTCTTGGTTTCAAACTTTATCAAATGGACATCAAAACTGCGTTTTTGAATGGCTATATCAAGGAAGATATTTATGTGTCTCAGCCTATCGGTTTTGAGTGTCCTGATCATCCTGATTACGTTTATAAGGTCAAGCGTGCTCTTTATGGTCTAAAACAGGCTCCCCGTGCCTGGTATGAACGATTGTCTACCTATCTCCTAGATAAAGGCTATGTGCGTGGTAATGTTGATAAGACGTTGTTCGTACAACGTACAAACAACCATCTTTTAGTCGAACAAATCTATGTGGACGACATTGTTTTTGGCTCGACCTCAGATGCTCTTCGCGATGCATTTGTCCACTCTATGCAGACTGAATTCGAGATGAGTATGATGGGTGAACTCACTTTTTTCTTAGGTCTTCAAATCAAGCAAACCTCCGATGGGATTTTCCTTAATCAAGAGAAGTATGTTGGCACCATGCTTCAAAAATTTAAAATGGAGGATTCCAAGATTGCAAAATCACCCCTTGGACAGCATGACAAGATTACCAAAGATGAAACTGGAATTTCAGTTAATCAGAAGATGTATCGAAGTATTATTGGTAGTCTCTTATATCTCACTGCTAGCCGTCCGGATATCTCTTTCAGTGTTGGTGTGTGCGCTCGATATCAGTCCGACCCCAAAGAATCTCACCTTCGTGCTGTGAAACGGATTCTTCGATATCTTAAAGGTACTCCCGGCCTTGGTCTCTGGTATTCTAATTGCTCCTCTCTTGAGCTCACTAGTTATACAGACTCTGACTGGGCTGGTTGTTCTGACGACCGCAAATCAACCACTGGTGGCTGTTTTTATCTTGGCCAAAATTTAGTCAGCTGGTACTCACGTAAGCAAAATGTTGTTGCTTTATCTACTGCGGAAGCTGAGTATATCGCTGCTGCTCATTGTTGTACCCAATTAATTTGGATGCGTCAAATGCTTTTGGACTATGGAATTTCCTTGGATGACTTTCTTATACACTGTGATAACACCAGTGCTATTAACATCTCCAGGAATCCTGTACAACATAATCGGAGTAAACACATTGACATTCGATTTCATTTTATTCGAAATTTGGTGGAAGATGGTTTATGCAAGATTCAGCATATCTCGTCGTTGGAACAACTCGCAGACATCCTTACGAAGAACCTGGAGACTTCTCGATTTGAGTCATTGAGGCGCAGTCTGGGCCTCTGCTTTTCTCACTAGTGGGCTATGTCTCGGGTGGGCCACAGCATTTCATGAAATAATATTTTCTGGCCCAAGCCCAAGCCCAGGGGGAGTTGTCCTTAACCGATCAAAACGGTTGCAGGTTTTCCAACCTCTCGCACGTCTTCTTTCTCTCTCCCCAGTGCGTCTCTGCAGTTGTCTCCAGCTTTTTCTGTTTTTCCCCTCTTCTCTGAAAATTTGAAATCGTCGCACAATCCTTTTGATCTGTCTTAAATGAGTTGTTGGAACTTCCCTCCAACACTGACATGAACAATCCTTTTGATCTGCTTAATGCTGAGCTAGCCACCATTGCTTCTACTATTTCTGCTTCTAAGAAATTTGCTTTTGGTAGAAAGGCTATGAGTCCCTCTGATCTCTCTATGAAGTTTAATTGCCTTTTTAGAATTGGTGCTTCGAATTTCTTGCCCACTTCTAATGCTAGCCAGCTCAGTTCTCATATGGGTAAATTTCTGTTTTCGATTGATGAATGTCCTGAGATTCTCAACTATGGTTACCTGATCATTAAGCATATGTTGAAGTTCTCTCATGTGACTATTGAGAAGAATACCCAACTGCCCTACCCTGCTCTCATCACCCTGTTTGCCCAGTCTTGCCATCTGCTTGCCCCTAATGAAACCTTCATTAAGGTCAAGAAACATCTTCCTTCTGATAAGCTTAAAGGGTTCCACAATGACTTTAAACTTGGACCCCAAAAGCTTGGTTCTGCTCTTGTTGATCATATCCGCAGTGAGCTGCAACAAGTAGAGAAGGAGTTGGGCATTCTGAACGACAAGCAGATGGGATTAAAGAGGAAGGTTCGAAAGCTGGTGGCCCTGCTTCCCCATTCTTTTGATGCTCCAGCTGAGGGGGAGAATGACTCTGAGGGTACTCCCTGATCTGCCAAGTAAGGGGGAGATACAGTGGACGGGATTGCAAGGGTGCTGATTATTTTTACTGGACTTTCTGTATTTCTGATGATGTTGGAACAACATTATGGTTTTTGGTTTTTCTGGCTTTTGTTGATGATGGACTCTGGTTTTTCTGGTCTGTAATAGTATTCTGGCTTATTGATGGATATTATCTTGGATATTCTCTGGATATTGATTGTGAGATTATCTCTAATGGATGGATGCTTTTGATTATGCCTACTCTACATCTGCTTCTATACTTATTGGCATGTATACTTGTTGTGTTTGATGCTCTCTGTTATGATATTGTAATTCTGTGCTTCCTCCACTGTTTTGACTACTTGGCCCGATCATCTCCACAAAGGGGGAGATTGTTAGGGATATTTTATTGTGAAGATGTTCGTGATAGTTACCGTTGTTGCAACATCTTGCAAACAACGCTTTATTCTCTTCACTGGAAAAAGCACAGAATAGTACAGTGACGTGGCATTTCCCCTAGCAGGCCTTAGAAGGGTTTAGATGGGCCTTAAAACCCATATAAATACCTACCTTCGTCCTTGAGGGATTGTGTGAGAGTCTAGCCGCAATCACAGCTCATTTTACAGAGCATTAACAGATTCCTAAGCTGTGATTATGGCGGATTGAGAGCTGAAGAAGAAACCCCTGGTTTTCGTTGTTTGTAGAAGGCATCAACAACTGTTCTGCTACTGGTATACTTTTAGCTGCTGTGTCTTCTATTATTCATGGGGTAATTAGGATTGTGTTTATGCATTTCTGGATTTATTGTTTGTAAACACAATCTGGGTATATTGTAGGTGTTCTTAGCACCATTGAGCTTAACTTGTTGATTAGCTAGATTCCACAAACACCACCTTAATACCTGCCGGTGAATTTTGTGCATTTGGGTAGATAGTTGATGCTCCCTTGTGTTCTTCTAGTCTATTTGGGTAGATAGGAGAGTTCATTGGAATGTAAGGGTATGTAAGGTGTGGTTGACTCTTGTTCGATCAGTTTGTTGGAGATTTAGTGAATCCTGGCTTGGAGCCCCCAGATGTAGATCGGTGGATCGAACTGGGTGATCAACCCTTGTGTTCTTGTTTATGTTTTCCGCACTCTGTTTTTGTGTTTGCCTTTGGTTGTGGTTTGCAGGTTGTTGAGACATCACTGAAACAACCCTTGCAGGGTTTTTATATATTTGATTGGGCCTGTCACATATATTTTGAGTTTAATATTAAAATAAACAATTATAATGTTAGTATTTTTTTTCCGGTGACTGCAAATACATATTTTTGGTGAAACCGGGTATCCCCAGGCCACATGCAAATACATATTTTTAGATAGGCCAATTGAATTTAACTTATTTCTTGACCATAAATGTCTACTTTCTTTCATTTTAATTAGACAGCAAAACTTTTTAATTTTTCGTTTACCACTAACAGATCAATCAAATTCAAATGACCTATTTTTAATATATTTTATTTCCAATTATCAAATTTTATATATTTATGTTTTTAATTTTTTAAATATTTTTTTTCTATTTATCTAGTATAATCTAATTTTTATTTGATTTTTTCAGTTTTATTTACTTAAATTTAATTACTTTAAACAATATTTTATTTTACTTTATTTAATTTTTATATTATTTTATATTAATTTAATATAAATTTACTTTATTAAATATAATATGGAGTATAATTTATATTTAAATTATACCTTATTTGATTTTAAAATATATAAATAATTTGTACTTTTGTTCTATTTACCATTGTAATTATATTTTTTAAATGAAATTAGTAAACAAAATTTAAAATTTAAATTGTGTTGTATTTCCACACTGAGATTGTGATACCCATAATAATAATAATAATAATAATAATAATAATAATAATAATAATAATAATAATAATAATAATAATAATAATAATAATAATAATAATCTATATCTATATCTATATCTATATCTATATCTATATAATCTATAAAAACAATATCCCTTATGAACAGTAACCTACTCTTATGAACAGTAACCTATCAATTCTCTCTCACAAAAATCCCCTTATGAACAGTAACCTACCTACTTCCCCAACATTCACTTTCTGCACGCAATCCAATCACATTTCTAATGAAATAACTCATAAATAACTCAAAATGTGTACAATAAAAAATTCTAAAAATATGATATTTTAAAACTACATGATAGAACGAATCTAACAAGATCCCACTTGACTATGTTTTCCTTATATAGATATTGTATAAGCATTAGTTGAAGTTGAATAATAAATAATTGCAAAAGTAAAAAAATAGTGCATTTTAAAAATATAGTAGAACCAAATTTGAGCCAAATTCACGTTAAATAATTTAATTTTAATTATAATAGATAAAGAATACTACTAAATAAAAGATGTAACAAAAACGTTATAGGTTTTTTTTTGAAAGAAAAGGCTACAATGAACCACCACAGTCCACAAAATACAATGATTGAGCAATTCCAAATTTACCATAATCCCATCCTTGACCGCCCATCTCTACATCATCCCATCCTATAACAAAAACGTTATAGGTTGATAGTTGAATAATAAACAGTAGCAAAAATCAATCCCTTTTCACTATAAAAATGAAGAAAATATATAATAATATATATAATGCACTTTCAAAATATAGGAGAACCAAATTCGAGCGAAATTCAGATTATATAATTTAATTTCAGTAGTTATTATAGATAAAGAATACTACCAAATAAATGATGTAACAAAAACTTTATGGGTTTATATTATATTTATTTTTAAAGATAATTTCAATATATTTGTTATTATTCTTAACCAATACTCTATTAATTGAAATTATAATTAAAGAATATATTGTACTTCATATCATTAATAAGTACTTTATAAATTGATATTATATTCATTAATGCATACGGAATATTTGTATTAGATAAATTGCAATATGATAATAAGTTGATGAAACTATAGTCATTTTAATTTGTCTATGGATTCATTTATAAGAGTATTTCTTATTTTTATACTAATTTAATTTGGAAATATCTATATCTTTATGAAATTTCTAATATCTCAAAGCTTTAAGGTGAATCAATATCAATAATCAATTATCAAGTACAATATGATTTCACGTACTTTCTTTGTCAATGAATGACATTAGAGTCGTGAGTAGAAATATTTTTATTTTTTTCATTTTTTTGTCCTTTCAATTATTGTTTGTAGTATAAGTATTTTTTAAGATACTAAAGTAATATATGAATATTGGTAATGATATATGTTGGTCGATTTCTGTGCAATGTATAGATGTACTCATGTAATACTTAAAATAGTTTAAGGGGGTTGGAGAATGTAATCGACATAATAAAATTGAACAATTTTATTTATTAAATCAGATAATTTTATTTATAATAATAATAATCTATATATATATCTATATCTATATAATATATAAAAACAATATCTCTTATGAACATTAACCTACTCTTATGACAGTAACCTATCAATTCTCTCTCACAAAAATTCCCTTATGAACAGTAACCTACATACTTCCCCAACATTCACTTTCTGCACGCAATCCAATCACATTTCTAATGAAATAACTCATAAATAACTCAAAATGTGTACAAGAAAAAATTCTAAAAATTTGATCTTTTAAAACTACATGATAAGACGAATCTAACAAGATCCCACTTGACTATGTTTTTCCTTATATAGATATTGTATAAGCATTAGTCGAAGTTGAATAATAAATAGTTGCAAAAGTAAAAAAAAAAAATAGTGCATTTTAAAAATATAGTAGAACGAAATTCACGTTAAATAATTTAATTTAAATTATATCGTATTTTATTTGAAAAAAGGATATAATATAATTACTACTTTTGTTCCTATTTACCATTGTCATTTTATTTTTTAAATGAAGTTAGTAAACAAAATTTAAAATTTAAATTGTGTTGTATTTCCACACGGAGATATATTTGACCATAGCAGCATTACGCCATTTCTGTTAGTTGGGGGAGGGGTGAATATGCTTTATGATCCGCATCATGTTTTATATGCTTGAAATTAGTCGCTACTTGTTGTCCATTAAGGAAATAAAGGTTAATGGGTTTTATTATGTGCTGTTTATGAAGTATTTACATATGTGGGATTGTAGAGAGTGTGAATGCCTTCCATCATATCATTGGGAAAGTTGCCATCTCTGACACTGCTATTCATACAGGGGTTACATTCCGTGAGGCGTATAGGTGGAGAGTGGTATGGATCAGATGGAAAATGCTCATTTCCCAAACTCACAACACTCCAACTACATCAGATGCCCAATCTGGAGGAATGGAGTGTACCAGATTCAGATTCAGTACAAAGTTTTCCTTGTTTAACTATATTGGATATTGAAGACTGCCCCAAGCTGGAAAGTATACCAGAAAGGTGAGGGAATCTTATACTACTAATGTTTTTCCCTATATTATATATTATCTGTAATTCAAATTTTAACTCATTGCACCTTCTTTATTCACACACAGCCTTACAAAGTCTCTGAGAGTGCTGACAATATCGTTCTGCCCACAATTGGAGGAGAGATACGGAAAACCAAATGGCGAAGCTTGGCCCAAAATATCACACATCCCAACTATAGAGATGAACGGGGCGTTTCATCCAAAAACCTGATATTTAATTGCTTCATTGTCACAGTTAAGGTTTGTGAATTGTGATTTTTCATGATAACCAATTTCTTTTACTATCATTATTATTTTTATAATACTTCTAGTTAGAGTCATAGCTAGTATTATTATTTTATAGTAATCAACTAGTATGTAGTATAATAGGGTTGGGGACTTACCCTAGCGGTCAAGTCTCCCTTCTTCCAACCATAGGTTGGAAGTTCGATCCCACCCGACCCCCTATCCCTCCCATTTATCCCCCTTTGTAATTTGTGTGGTTTGGACTCCCACACACCTTTGCCGACAGTGTCACTGTTTACCAAAAAAAAAACTAGTATGTAGTATGTATTTATTCACCCATTATGTAGTATTAGTTAATTAGAATCATAGCTAGTAACCAAGTTTCATATCATCTCAGTTCAACATTTTGTCTTCTGCAACTCTACTATCTAATTTATAGAAATTTTTATATTATTATCTCACAAGTGTATGTTTTAAAGAAATTCTGTTTATGGTGTTATCACATATTTTGAGTTTAATATTAGAATAAACAACTAGTATTTAGTATTTTTTTTTTCGGTGACTACAAATACATATTTTTAAATAGGCCAATTGAATTTAACATATTTCTTGACCCATAAATGTCTACTTTAATCTCTTTCATTTTGACACCAAAACTTTTTAATTTTTTATTTACCACTAATAGATCAATCAAATTCAAATGACCTATTTTTAATATATTTTATTTCCGATTATATTTTATTTTTATAATTATATTTTAATTTAGTTAAGGTTTAAAATTATTTTATTTTCCAAACTTTTTGATTTTACAGTTTTCATTTAGTGATATTGGAAACCTAAAGTTTACTGAAACACATTAAAAATATTACATTAACAAAAATATTTCAGTTTTGTTCCATGCCTTCTGATCCAACTTTAGGGTTGGGGTCCGATTCTCCATTATAGCTAGCCCCCTATCTCTCTTATTTATCTTTTTGTAATTTGTGTGCCACGGGCTCCCACCAACCTTTCTGGCTTCGGGTCCTTCAAAAAATATTTTGGTTTTATACTATTTGGTTTTATGTAATTTTATTCAAATTTGTATATATTTATATTTTTAATTTTTTTAAATATTTTTTATTTTATTCTAGCTATGCAGTATAATCTAATTTTTATTTGATTTTTCCACTTTTATTTACTTAAATTTTATTAAATTTAATTACTTTAAAAAATATTTTATTTTACTTTATTTCATTTTCATATTATTTTATATTTAGTTTAATATAAATTTACCTTATTAAATATAATATGGAGTATAATTTTTATTTAAATTATATCTTATTTTATTTGGAAAAAAATATATAACATAATTACTACTTTTGTTCCTATTTACAATTGTCATTTTATTTTTTAAATGAAATTAGTAAACAAAATTTAAAATTTAAATTGTGTTGTATTTCCACATTGAGATATTTGACAATAGCAGCATTATGCCATTATTATTCTGTTATTTGGGGGAGGGGTGAATATGTTTTATGATCTGCATCATGTTTTATAATTTATATGCTTGAAATTAGTCGCTACTTGTTGTCCATTAAGGAAATAAAGGTTAATGGGATTTATTATGTGCTGTTTATGAAGTATTAAATATGTGTTGGATCAACTGTGCTGAGTTTAAAGAGATTTGTGTTGCTTTCTTATTGAGTGCAAAATCCATATATATCTATTCTGTTGCAATTTCACACTTTTTTTTTGTGTGCTTCATCCCCATGTGGCATGACATGGTCTATTCATTAGACAATAGGCAACACATAGATCCTCCAAAATGCTTTTTTGCCTGCCTCGCTTTAACAGATGTGATGAGACAACATAAATTTTTTTTCCTAGGGAAACACCATTGAAATTGGTGCTGGATACTTACGTTTTGGTGTTTCAGAAGTAGTATACAATTGTGCTATTTATTGTTTTGGGATTGATTCTTGCCACATTGCTCGCCTTGCAGAGATATGTCAGTTGCATTCTGGAAGGAGGATTGTGAGCACAATGCCCCGGGGAAGGACGTCATCGGTCTATTGTCGATGCTTTATTGCAACGTTATGAATGGGGCTTTAATTTGTTGTGGGATTTGACATGCATAATCCATCTCTTCTGCTGGATGTCTATTTACATGTGTTGTATGTGTAGAATTATTATGTGTTGGTTGTGTAAGTGAACATATATTTCTTCTGTGCTTGAAGTCTTAAAAGATGTGTTGTATATAGTCTTATATATGAGCTTAGCTTCTTGTTGTTAACAATTCACAATTTCTGCTTTTCTTTCCTAAGTTGGATCGGAGCAACAATTCGTGATTACCTGTAGTGCTATAATTTGTTTGGAATTTAAACAACATGGTCCAATAAATTTTATATCAATACAACTCAACTCATTCCATAAGTACCTTGATAAAGTCTCTTTCAAATCATAAAAATAAAAAACATTACATTATATACAATTGGGCAATACACAGCCCAAAGACATGCGTGCAGGAACAAAACATATGCTTGCTGAAATAACACACATGCAAACTGCAAATAAGGCTCTGATTGAGGGGATGATATTTTGACACTGCCATATTATATTGATCGGGACCTTCGTCAATCAAATTTGGTGTGATGTGACATTGCATGTTTTATTCATTAATATATATACAGATCTGCAATCCTCTAATAATTCACAAAGTCACATTACAAATGTATAATTAAGGTCATTTATTTGTTGACCTTTTCTTTTGGGCCTCAAGGAACTTGGAATACGTTGATATGGTAGCCTCGACTATATCCAGAATAAATTGTAGTAGTGCATCATGTAACAACCCTACCCCGGGCTGGGCCTGCAGGCCATGCACCCAACCCCTCCCCATGTGTGCGTCCAGGCCTCCCGCCAAGCACCCCATGGTGAGTTGTTGGGAGTGGGATTTGATCCCTAGACCTCCCCTTTAACAACCACCCTAAGGTAAGGTTGTTAACCATGTGGGATTTAAACTTTATATATGTGTTGTTTATAGTTGTGTACTACCAATTGCACGTAAACTTTAAAAGAACAGAATCGGGATAATGCTAGCATATCTGTCATTTGAAATGCTTTAATGAAATGTTCACTGACTCACAATCAAAGTAAAAGGATAGTTCAATTTCTAAAGGTTGTATACCTGCTCTGCTCACCGGGCTGATATGCTCGATCCCTTGTGAATACAACTCCCTCCGATGATTTATCATAATCTAGAAATGTTACAACCTGATCGATTTAAACACCAAAAGTTACAAGTAATATATCATCCAAGTGATTGAAGAATATGAGAAATAGCAATGTTGCACAATTGCCATACATCACAGCTATGATTCAACGTAACATATCTGCCCAAGGAACCAATGCAACCTACCCTTCCATTCATTGAAGGTAAGCGAACTTAAAGATAATCATAATGAAAATGTCAGATTACAACATCAAACACATATGATTGAAAAATATTTCATCATTCCCACACAAAGGTAGGTTTGGATTATAAAAAACATAGCTTACCAAGCGAGAAAAAAGAATGCCAAATGACCACTTAAAACTCTCCATGTTGAATAACTGTGACAAAACAATGTCAAACGTTAATAGAACAAATTACAATATTCAACCCATCATTGAATAAACATGAAATTCTCAGTCAAATTATAGTAACATGGCATGAATTGTTAGGTATCACGTGACCATTTTAATTTTAAACCATAATATTAACACAAACAAAATTATAATAAAAATATAGGAAGTTCTTGAATTGTGAAAGAGAAGGCACGAAGTTTTCATCATTTCAATTTTCCTCATCTACACTTGTTTTATTTGTGGTGACAAATTTGTTTTCCTTAAGGAATTTTCCTCTTTCTCCTACCACTCAAACTATTTTTCAGAATTCTCTCAATCATTTTATTACCACTTGTCCCTGCTTTTGTGCTATCCAATGCAATAGGTATTTCTTATGTCTGCCTTATCAATTATTATGTTTATAAACATCATTGGGAGATCGAGGCCATTGTTAGTGTGAGTGGCTGTGAAACCCTTAATATATAGGTGTTGTGTTTTAAATAGTTTGTTTCATATTTTATTTAAGTTTAATTATTTTTTTATTTCTAATTAATTGACCTCCTTTTTGTTTAACTTAATGACTTTTCTATGTGTGTGACATTATGAACTTGCATACTTCGATTCAATTCAAACCACAAAAGCTTCACCAATTAAGGAGCATCAGATCGATGTGCTTTTATTTTGTTTACCTCTATTGCATAAGATTGTCTTCGAACTGATTGAACAATAGAAGACAGATAGTTTACCTTTTCTGTGAATCCCAACAATGGCGAATCATGCCCTCTCAGCGGGTGCAATCACTACCATTTTATAGTATTTTATTATTGCTTTTCTGTGGACTCAACTTGTAAATCAATAAAATTTAGTAGTGTTTTTAACTTCATCAACAAATTTAAACTTAGATCCAATGATTCTGCACAACAGCTGTGCCATGTTTGTTTGTTGGTTTATATATTCTGTGAGTTTATTGGACACTAATACAATACTTTAAATAAATCTTTTTAAATTCGTTGTGTATTTTCAGAAGCAATCAACGTCACAACATTACAAGTAAAATAAGAGAAAAAAAAAAAAAAGGGAAACACTGATAAGCAACCAACGTCACAAAATTTGACTTAATAGTGTTACTGTATAATCTTCTAAAATTTTAAAATGAACAAACAAAGGCAAGTGGCATTTCTTGATTTCTCTTATACTAGTTGGTTTTAAATTTCCTCATGACGTTTCTGTGGGTACCGATTTTCATCTTGATTATGAACGGTCGTCGGTGTGTGATCAGAACAACGTTTAAACAGTGCAAAGTAAAAAACACAAGGCAGCAGATTTGTTGACCGAGTTTGGTCTCACGACCTACGTATGGGGATTCCAATCCTGGGACTCTCACTATGTAAAAGACTCAATCAAGACAAGACTTGATTTGACCAAAAAACTTGACACCAAACTCTATCACACTAGAATCTGTTCTAACAGAACGTCTATAGTCAAAACTCCCCCTCAACTGCAGTCGCTGTAATACCGATCCAATTTGATGCAATCTTGATTGATGATCTTTACAGGAATTGAATCTTGAACACAACAAACAATCTGAATCTTCCCATCAGATTCCAAAGGTTCCTTCGCAAAGCAAACCTCCACAACGTAATGTGTAGAAACGCGATCTTCAATACGGAAATCATATCGAAGCATGTAAAGCGCAGAGACTTTGATAATCTTCAAGAAACTCTCAGATGTATGAACTCATCAAAGTCTATCTAAAAACTCTCAAAATGAACTCTATGAAAAACAAGAGAGAAAACCCGAATTCTAAAATGCGACTGCTGAAACGGTTCAGTTCTTGTAGTCATCACGTCGTTCTGACTACTGTTTAACAACATTTTTCATCTACACAGGCTTAAAACAACAACAATCTCCCCCTCTTTTTGTGTAGATGATGATCCCATAAAAAATATCTCAATCATTAAAAGTGTTAGTCTCACAATCAAAAATCATAATAAGATATATCGATAAATCCATAAGAATCATCAGTTGTTGATCAGTTGTTAAAACCATCAAAGAATTATATCAGAATATAAATTCACAATGTGAATCCTCATTACCAAGTATAATAGATATCATTACAAACATGTTAAGCCAAGCTTCTCTAAACTCCCCCTTGATGGGAGTTTCATCAAACTCATAGGCGTCGTTCATTGAAATAACCTAATATCTCTTTGAAACAAGCAATCAAAAAATTCATTAACTCAAAAATATATCAATGCAAAAGAAAATCAGTTTACCCATTTTGAACTGAATCGAGAAGCAATTCTAGTTGGCAGGTTGTTGTAACTACATAAACACTGATACAGTAGTCTGTAAGTAATGATGACACTTCAGTAACAGCTTCATCACAACTACGTATCTTTAGCTCAAGTTCCAGTGGTTAAATCTTTGTGTTGGGTTGGTCCAATACCTTCCCTTTCTAACTCTGAAATCATAAGCCCGAAATTCTCTTTAGTTGATATGGATTTTTGTCCTCGTGTGGTCTCAATATCACTCAGTAGCAGACTTTTCTTCTTTGGAATCCATACTTTTGTACTCTGATCCTTTTTCGAAGTTCTTCTGTTGGCCATACAACAGCTCAATCATTCATTAAGTCTCTTACTATCCTGATGCGCGTGTTTGCATAATATCCTGGTAGTTGACAATAACAGCAGTCGTTCTGTCGTTTGGACGGCATTGTAACATTGTCTTTGTCAGTCTCTCCATGTATTGTGAAGTCAAGTATCCTCCACTAACGAACTTGGTTTTGCTTGGAGTTGATTTCTTCTTATAACCTATATTTGTTTGATCACCAGAAAACTTTCCCATAGACAAAATTTCATCAAGTTTACTTTTACCTTTTACTACCTTTTGGAAATTGCGGTTTTCCTCTTTTAGGTCATCCAACTCCTTTTGTATCCCATCTTTTTCTTCTTGCAACTGTATGACTTTTGATTCAAGTTCGATATTCTTCTTTTTCAAAGTTTTGACTTCTTTTAGAGCTTTGTCTTTCTCTTTAATCTCTAGATCACAAGCTGTTATACTATCAGTGAGTTGTCGTAACAACTTCTTGTTTTCTTATAGTGTTGTTTCATATTCGATCTACCCTCAACTATCATAGTCGTCAGCCAGTTGTTGAAACTCATCATCACCGTCACCTATATCAGAAATAAATAGTAAAAAAATGTATTGACTTTGCATTACCTTCCGATAGAGTGAAACTAGCATCTCTTAGGGTAAATGCAACAACTTCTTCAGTTTCACTGCCGTGATCATCTGTAGTTGCCCCGTCGTCGTAATCACATAATGTCACCTGAAGTGCTTTTCCTTCCTTCTTTCTTTTGGCTGTCGGACATTCAGAAAGAATGTGCCAAAACACTTCACATTCATAAAATCGAACAAATGTGATTTTCTTCAATTTCTCATGATTTCTACTTGTCTGGTTCTAACGTCCACTTTTGTTTTTGTCTCCTCGTGTCAAGCTTCTACGTTGTTTGTCAGTCGTCGGAACGTCATCGGAACTGTGTTCTTGGTTCTTTCCTTTGTTGAATTGTCTGATTCTTCTTCCTTTAAGCATTTTGACCACTTTCTTGATTATATAAGAATCTTCATCTTCAGAACTGTCTCCAGAATCTTCATCTTCAGAACTGTCTCTGGAATCTTCATCAACATTCAAGGCGATGTTTCTTGGTAGTTCCTCTTCCAAGTGATTCATTTCATAGGTTTGAAGTATCCCAACTAATCCATCCAAAGAAATAGTAGTATTCAGCTTTTCTAACTCTTCCAAGGCTGCAATCTTAGGAGCATATTTCTTTATCACCGTTCTTCTTTCGAACAAGCTTTTGATTGTCGTAAACCAATCCAAGTGAGTAGGCTTGATTTACAACATCCTTGAATCATCCATAGTATATGGATATAGTTTCATCATCCTTCATCTTCAAACCATCAAACATAGTTTCAATGCAATGTAATTTTGCAGCTCTGACGTCCGTAGAACCTTCATACATTACTTCCAGTGCATTCCAAGCCTTATAAGTTGAAGTGTAGTTAGTGATCAGTCTGAACTGTGTTTCATCCATGGCGCCAAAAAATGCATTGAGGGCAGTGAAGTTTTCTTTCTTTGATGCTTTCTCGGCTGTAGTAATTTCTTCTTTCGTAGCGGGTCGAGATCCAGGTGGTGCGGATCATCCAGCAGGGGCAGTAGCAGCTCTGGTAGGTGGTTGCCAGGGTATCTCAACAGCCTCTCAATTTCATCTCCAAGGGCCATCAGATGGATTCACATGCGTGTTCTCCAGTATCTGTAGTCTGAACCATCAAACAATGGCGGCCTGTAACTAGATACTCCTTCCTTCCTCATCGTTTCAAGATTCTTGAAATCTTCTCTAGTGCGTCAGAGAGCAGGCTCTGATAACAATTGGGTCCCGATTTTAATCTTGATTATGAGCGATCGTCGGTGTGTGATCAAGACAACATGTAAACAGCGATAAGAAAAAACAAAAGGCAGCAAATTTGTTGACCCAGTTCGGTCTCACGACCTACATCTGGGGGATTCAATCCAGGGACTCTCACTTTGTAAAAGACTCAATCAAGACAAGACTTGATTTGGCCAAAAAACTTGACACCAAACTCTATCACACTAGAATATGTTGTAACAGAACTTCTGTAGTCGAAATTCCCCCTCAACTGCAATCGCTGGAATACCGATCCAATTTGATGCAATCTTGATAGATGATTTTTACAGGACTTGAATCTTGAACATAGTAGACGATCTGAATCTTCCCATCAGATTCCAAAGGTTCCTTCGCAAAGCAAAACTCCACAACGTATTGTGTAGAAACGTGATCTTCAATGCGGCAATCCTATCGAAGCATGTAAAGCGCAGTGACTTTGATGATCTTCACGAAACTCTCGGATGTAGAACACTCATCAAAGTCTTTTTAAAAATTCTCAAGAATGAACTCTATGAAAAACAAGAGAGAAAACCCGAATTCTAAAATGCGAAAGTGAAAATACAACTCAAATTATCACTCTAACAATCTTTTTTTAAACTCATCTATGACTAACACACTAATATAGAGGAGAGTAAATTTGTAATCAGAGTGGCTCCTCTATGCAATTGTAAACAACAAATAACTGTCACAGTGTAACTTTCTTCATAACTGCTGAAATTGTTCGGTCCTTGTAGTGTTCGTGTCGTTCTGACTACTAATTGACAACACTTTTCATCTGCACAAAAAACTTAAAAGAACAACAGTTTAATTTTATTGTCAAGTTGATGTTTTAAAACATAAGCTGAGTTGCAACTGTAAAATGAGTGGACTGTTTCTTTTTTCTTTATCCCTTTTTTTTCTTTTTTTGCTTATTTTACTTGTAATTTTGTGATGTACCCAACCAAATTTAAAATATTATTTAAAGTATTATATTAATATCTAATCATTCTGGCAGAATATATAAACCAATATACGAAAATGCCACAGCTAATGATGCTGAGGTACCTCTGCATATATATCTCTACTTGATTTAATTTAAATTTCTCGATCAAGTTACAAACACCCCCTCGAAAACTTGGTATCATAACATAAGCTTGATTTTAGAGCTTATAGCTATTAAATAATTAAAATAAAAGAGCTATGAAATTTTTTTAACATTAAATAATCAAAAAACTAATAAAAAATTAAAATATGCAAAATCTATACACACAACAAAGCAAAAATTTAAAAAAATAAAATAAAATTGGAGTAAATTAAACAACTAATGTATTGAAGCTAAACTTGATAAATTAGAATTATTAGGAAAACAAAATAATAGAATATCCATAAAACCGAAAAAAAAAAAGAGATAATTATACTACATAATTACAATTAATATTTCTTAGTCGTTACTTATAAAATAAGAGTAGTCTAGGAATTCTAATCACAATAAAAAAAAAATTCAAAAGCCATAACTAATAAAATTGGTGTTAATAAGTGTATGATGAATAAAAAGATAACAAAAAGATATAGATAATTTTCTTTAAAAAATTTTTTAGGAATGATGGTCAAAATGTACAAAAGATTAGGGACTAAAATGATATTTTTTCCAAAAAACTTAATCGTGCAAAGGAATAGTTATTTCAAACTTTAAATAGTTAAAAATTAATTTTTGTCAATAAAAAAGTTTAAGATTACCTCCTTTCTGTTTACCTCCTGTATTCTAGCTATAAAATCAATTCAAAATGTTAATGAACTAATTGGGATATGTAAATTGTAGTAATTCCCAATTTGTTAGTATTATCTCAACCACCAGTAATTAGGTACACACATGCATCGAAAGTCCACATTGGCTCCCATGCATCACTGTACTGTATCGGACAAAGAAAAAGACTTTAATTTTGGGCGTACGTAGACTAGATCTGGATCTTTCTTCTACCTTACATCCCCAGGCACAGCTCCACTTCCAATTCCAATTATTGATCTCTCTCATTCTCATTCTGCCTGCTGCTGCTTCACTTGTTAAACTATTATTCCCATCCCCTCTCTCTCTCTCTCTCTCTCTCAATCCATGAATCATCCCAATAATGGCGGATCCTTCCCAGGAGGTGGTGTCAGCAGTGGTGGGATGCTTGACCACAGCTGTAAAAGAGGAGATTCGCCTCTTATGGAGCTTAGAGGACGACATCAAACGCCTCAAAATCACTCATTCCAGAGTGCAGGGTGTTTTGGAACAAAATGAGATCAAGCAACATATGAACCAGCCAATTGATCAGAATTGGTTCCTTGAGCTGAAATATGCTGATTATGATGCTGAAAATATACTGGAGCAGGTGGAGATTGAAAGCGCTGTTGAAAGATGTAAGTGTTCCCCATTTGTGAAGTTTTTCTATTTATTGCCCTTTCGATTTAGAATGGCTCATAAGCTGAAAAAACTTCGGAAAACACTGGATGCCCTTGCTGAAGAGGGACAAAAGTTTCCTCTGCAGAGTGAGGCTGGTGCAGATCCTCGGTATGGGGTCACACCGCTGAGCAGGGAGACTTGTTCAGATGTGAATGAGTCTGAAATATGGGGAAGGCAAGAAGAAAAAGAAATGATAATAGAGAAATTGTGTGAAGAGAGTAGTCTTGATATTTCTATCTATGCCATTTGGGGCATGGGTGGACTTGGGAAAACTACTCTTGCACAATTGGTGCTAAACGATAAACACATCGAGGAGCTATTTGATCTCAGAATTTGGGTGTGTGTATCTGACAACTTTGATGTGAACAGAATATTGAAAAACATGATTGAGTGCATCGACAAGAAAAAAGGCGAGGACTTGCCGTTACAAGTATTGCAGAGCCAGCTCCAAGAGAAGTTGATGGGCAAAAAGTTTCTACTAGTTTTGGACGATGTCTGGGAGGTGCAGTCTGAGACATGGGAGAGACTCAAGAATATTTTGAGACGTGATTCGAAGGGTAGTGCAGTAATTGTAACAACTCGGATCCACCGAACTGCAACTATGATGGCTACTGATAATGGTGTGCACCCTATTGGGATTTTGTTTGAGGCAGACTCTTGGTCGCTCTTCAAGCAGAGAGCGTTCCCGAATCAAGAGGTGAATGAAAGCTTGGTTGAAATTGGTATGGAGATTGTGAAGAAATGCGGAGGCTTACCATTAGCTATCAAGACTTTAGGTAGCCTCATGCAATCTAAAGTAACCAAAAGCGAGTGGTTATCAATTCAAAAGAGTGAAATTTGGACTCTCCTGGATAATGAAGAACGAGATGAGGTTCCACTGGCCCTGAAGTTGAGTTACTACAATTTACCGAGTCACATGAGGAAATGCTTTGCTTATTGTTGCATATATCCCAAGGATTATAATATGGAAGTGGATGAACTCATACAACTGTGGATGGCGAATGGCTTCATTCAGTCGTCTAATGGCCAAACAGACTTGCCCCGTGAAGGCAGAAGGATTTATGAGGAGCTAACTTGGCGATGCTTCTTTGAAAATAATGGCACAGATTTTACTTCTGGAAAGAGAATATGCAAAATGCATGACTTAATGCATGATTTGGCAAAATCTATAACGGGGCAAGAAATCCGCAGTACCCCAAGGTTTGTCAATGAGTTTGAGTCTGAAATACCTCTAGGCCTACGTCATGTAGGGCTTTTTAAAGGAATGAAGCTCAGCAGCAGCAGTAGTAGTAGTGCTTTTATTAATACTAATAAGGTCCAAGTCTCAACTGCCAACTTTTTGTGCTCATTCATAGCTCCTGGTGTTAATGAAGTTCAGAGTGACGATTTGTATTCGCTCCTCTCGAAGCAACAATATTTGAGAGCATTAGATATAAGACGTTGCGCCAGAAGAAATCTGGATTTCGCTTGGCAACTTAAGCATTTGAAGTTCCTTTTCATCAATTGTAAGGATATGCGAAGGTTACCCAACTCTCTCACTCACCTTCGTAATCTTCAGACCTTGAAGCTTATGGATTCTTTTAACCTCAGAAAGCTGCCTAAAGAATTGAGAGTAATGAAAAACCTTTGTTTTCTGGAAATGGATAGTACTCGTTCACTTGAGAGCACACCTCCGGAATTGGGAAAGTTGGGATCACTTTGTGGACTGAGCATATATATTGTTGGTGAGGATGCATTGCAACAAATTGATCAGTTGAAGGAATTAAACAAGCTTGGAGGTGAATTGGAAATAAGAGGGCTTGAAAAAGTGAAAACTTTGGAAGATGCTAAGAGTGCCAACTTGATGGCAAAACCGGATCTGACTCGTTTGAGTTTGTATTGGGCGGAACATTGTAGAAGAAGCAAACATTGTGAAGAGGTTTTGCAGGGTCTCCAACCACATGAGAATATTGAAGGAGTCTCCATCTGGGACTACCCAGGATCCAAATTCCCTGAATGGATGGGGAGCTCGGCTTATGTAAAATTGAAGTCGGTTGAGCTGTGGGATTGTAGAGAGTGTGAAGGCCTTCCAGCATTGGGAAAGTTGCCCTCTCTGACAGGGCTAGATCTATATAAGTTACATTCGGTGAAGCGTATAGGTGGAGAGTGGTATGGAGATGGAAATTGCTCATTTCCGAAACTCACAACACTCAGAGTAAGAAGCATGTACAATCTGGAGGAATGGAGCGCACCAGATTCAGATTCAGTACAAAGTTTTCCTTGTTTAATTGAATTATATATTATACACTGCCCCAAGTTGGAAAGTATGCCAGAAAGGTGAAGGAATCTTATACTACTAATGTACTCCCTCCGTCCCAGCTAACGTGTCCTGTTTGACTTTTTGACACTGTTCATTGTTCTACTTTGACTCGATTTTATTGCATGTATATATTTGGAAAAAAATAGTCGAGTTGGGTCTTGTTAGAATCGTATTATCATGTAGTTTTAGAATATATATTTTACATAATTTTTTGTTATACACATTTTGAGATATTAACGGTTGAAAAAGTGTATTGGATTGTGTGCAAAAGTGAAACAAGACAAATTAAGTGGGACGGAGGGAGTATTTCCCTATATTATTATTATCTATAATTCAAATGTTAACTCATTGCACCTTCTTTATTCACACACAGCCTTATTACAAAGTCTCTGACAGCGCTGTTGATAAAGGACTGCCAACAATTGAAGGAGAGATACGGAAAACCAAATGGCGAAGCTTGGCCGAAAATATCTCACATCCCATCTATATTCATCGATTAATTGATTCTCTGTAACAATGAAGGTTTGTGAGTTGTGATTTTTCATGGTAACCAATTTATTTATCACTATTATAATAATAATAATCAAGTACTAGTATGTAGTATTTTATAATGATCAACTAGTATGTAGTATGTTACATGTAGTAATTTTATTCACCCATTATGTAGTACTCCCATCCCTTCATTTTTTATAAATTGAAACATGTGAATAGTTTATGATGTTCATTAAATACATTTAATTGAACTTCTTAACATAGTAATATGAGATGAAATATAGTCAAGTGAGATCTTGTTAGATTCATCTAATCACCAAATTTTAGAATATTAAATTTTTATAATTTTTACTTTTATACAATTTAAAATATTAAAAGTTAAAAATGTGTATTGAATAGCGTGAAAACAGAAATGTTACAACTTTCCAAGAATGGAGGAGTATTAGTTAGAATCATAGCTAGTAACCAAGTTTCATATCATTTCAACATTTTCTCGTATGCAACTCTTATCTATTCTCTTACTAAAAGGGTTAACAGAAAATTTTAGTGTCTCACAAGTGTATGTTTGAAGAAAATTTCCTTTATGGTGTTATAATATACTTATATTTGAGTTTAATATTAAAATAAATCACTACAATGTTATATATATATATATATATATATTTTTGGTGACTATAAATACCAATTTTAAAAATAGGTCAAGGACATTATTGTAAAAATAGGCTAATTGAATTTTAAATTATTTCTTGACCCCATAAATTTCGACTTTCTTTCATTGACACCAAAAAATTTTTTAATTTTCCATTTACCACTAATAAATCAATCAAATGACCAATTTTTAATATATTATATTTTCAATTATATTATAATTTTTTAAATTATAATTAAAATTTACTTAATCTTTTAAATTATTTTACTTTTTCAAACTTTTAAATTGACAATTTTCATTTAGTGATACTGGAAACCTAAATTCTATTGAAACAGATTCACAAATCACATTAACAAAAATATTTTGCTTTTATATATTTGGTTTTATGTAATTTTATTCAAATTTGTATATTATTAATATTTTTATAATTTTTAATATTCTTTTATTTTTATTCTATTTAATGCAGTATAATCTAATATTATATATATATTTCTATTTAATATTTGAAAATATAGAATATTGTTTAATTACATGGATTATTTTTATTTTTATTTTTTGCTTTTTCACTTAAATTTAATTGAATTTTTTAAGTTTCAAGTTTTTGTCTTTATATTTCATATATATTATGTTTTAATATTATTTTATTTAAATTTTTTATGTTTTTAACTAATTTCATTTAACACATTTTATGTTCAACATAAAATTAAAATGGTAAAATAAAATGAAAGAATTAAAAAGAATATGTTTTTAGAAATAAAATGATATATAATTTATATAAAGTAAAGTATATTATATTTTTAAAATAAATTTATATTAAATTAAATATAAGTATTATAAAAATGAAATAAAGCAAGATAAAATATTATTAAAATAAAAAAAATTGACAAAAAATACTAGTATAAAAAATTATTTTTCTACAGTTTCATAAATTTAAGTGATTTAAATAAATAAAAATTAATAGAATAAAACATTTCATTGTAATTAAATGATTAAAACATATTTTAAAGTTAAATAGAAAAAAATATGTTTGGAGAACGAAATTAGACTATGTTAACTAGAATAAACTAGAAAAATGTATAGAATTAAATTAAATAATTGAAAACTTGAAACAAATTTAAATATAATTATGAAAATGAGAACAAATATAACCGGAAATGAAATATACTTAAAGAATATGTCATTTAATTCATGATTTATTAGTGATAAAAAAAATATGATTTTCTTAGTAAATTTATAAATAATATTATTTGTCACAAATAAATAAATTTGAAATTAATGAAATTTTTTTGTGAATCATTAATTTGATTGTGGATATTTTACAAATAAACAAAATTTTAAAATTACACATTACCCTATCTAAATAGTTTTTGTTAAAAAATAGACCGATGGAACGAAAGTGAAAAAATAATAGTGGAAATTTCCGAAATTGAGACACAATATTGATTTTCCCCAAAGAAAATATTTGATAATACAGAAAGCCACTCGTCCCTGCTTTTGTTTTATCAAATGCAATAGGTGTTTGTTATATGTCTGCCTTATCAATTATCATGCATTTTTATACACAAATTACTGTTAATGACTGTGAAACCCTTAATATATATATACTCCACTAGTAGCTGTTTTGAATAGTTTGCTTCATCTTTTATTCAAGTTTTAATTATTTTGACTTGTAATTATTTTACCTTAATGAGTTTTCTATGTGTGGGACATTATGAAGTTGCATATTTAGATTCCATTCAAACCACAAAAGCTTCACCAAGGAACATATGTGCTTTTATTGAATAATAAGATTGTCTTCCAACTGATTAAACATAAGAAGACAGACACTTTACCTTTTTCTGTCTCCTTGTAGGACTAGGTAAATTGATTCCCAATTTGTTAGTATTATTAAACTTAGTTCAAAAATCCATTTCCTATCCAATTCAATTTTAGAGGTCTCTTATTATGAAGAACCATTCAAATTCACCTAGGCTTCCTATTTCATGTGTTTGAAGAAAACATTCACAATATTTACATTTATGAAGCATGACATATAATGATACTTGAAAAGGCAGTCTTTGATCTCAACTCTTATTATTAATTGCCTGGTGTTAGAAACCATTTTTCTGCTCAGTACTAATTACTGATGCTTTAATTTAACATTATTGTAATTTGAGCCCCATTCTCTGCAGGTTAATCTTCTTCATCTTCTAAAGATTCGGTGGAAACAGTCCTTCGACTATTTCTTTTTATCTTGTTATGTAGTATTTGATGGAAGTAGAACTTGGGGCAGCAATGTAATCTGCTTCTGCATATTTACTTTTTCTTGATGTAGGTTGTGAGATGTTGTTTGGAGCATTCTGTGGCGAAGACATTTTTGATGAATTAGAAATCTGGCAGCAAACAAAACACCACCGAACAGCAACAGCATTTGGAGCCACAGCAGGGGGCGTTTCTCGGGCAGCAGTAACAGCGGACAAGCAGCAGCCTTTTGGGTTTGGTCAATTATTCTTGTTTAATTTTCTGAATTGATTGAAATTGTTGAATCTTTCATGTTTTGTTGGAGTATTTATGGATTGTGAATATATTATTTTTCTAGCTTTGGTTTGAATTGATTTTGGATATGAATTTGCGAAACTTTGGTTTTATGTCGAATTGAATGTTCATTTGTTATGGGTATTTCTAATTTCTCTAATTTGCGAGTTTAGAATTCTTGAGTTGATATTGTGTCCAGATATTAATTTAAAAATTCGTTGCTATATTAAAATTCTTCATCCATAATTATGTTTTAATTGGAGTAGCAAACTAGAGCAGACACTCTAGTGGGAGATTAGAATCAATTTTAACATTAACTGATGTTAAATTGAATTGGGATTTTCTAGTTCTTAATGTTGTCGAATCAGTATATATTATGGCCGTACCTAGGTTCTCATTCGATTAGGGAATTAGTTAACGTTTGTACCTTAGCTAAAGTTGGTTGTGAGCGCATGTAGATCAACTATAACCAATTTATTTATTTAAACCAATTAATGCTAATTACAATTGATAAACAAATTCCATATCCTATATGGAAATTCACTGCAAAGTTTGGAAGTTTGTCTATAATTTATTATTTTCCTTTATTGATTTTGTTTATTTGTTAGAATCTAGGTGAATTCAAATCCTCACTCTTTTATGGGATTGGTTACAGTGCAATCACCAAAACTTGCAGCACATCAAGGCGCGGATCACAACCGTTCGTTTAAGATCCAATGGTCCAAAATGTAAAGGGATAAAATTGTCCAAAAAATTTTTTAATGTCAAGTCGCTGAAAAATACACATAAGGTCGCTGAAGAGCACCATGTATGTCGCTGAAATGCAAACAGCTTGTCGCTGAAATACACACAGCTCGTCGCTGAAATACACTTAACTCGTCGCTGAAATATATTAAACCAAAGAATTAGGGTTTCAGCTTTTACGAAGTCGCTGAAATGCACAATATCAAGTCGCTGAAAAATATTATAGCTTGTCGCTGAAATATACTATACTCCGTCGCTGAAAATACACGGAAGACCGCTAAAACAATATGCATGTCGCTGAAAACAATATACTATTAATCAACAAATCGCTGAAAAGTACATACCTTGTCGCTGAAATGTACTAAAAAATATTTTGGAGTAATATAGCATAATTACTTTTTTACCATTCCAGTTCATCTCAACCGTTGATTTAAAAAGTTAATCAACGGTTGAGGAACGTCGCAGTACATCATGTCATATCCCTTAATGGCACCCTAACTTCTCCCACTCTTTTATATATCTAGATATATTATATTGTGAATAACCAAAATAGAGAATTCTTGCTAGCATCCATTGGAAGACGATCCTACTCAACATTACATTACTTATTGTTTTTTGTGGCATATAACTAACATTTATTTTGCAGCTTAGCGATGAGTTAGCAGATATGACTACTAAACTTTTCAGAGTTGCACACACTATTACACTAATATATGGATGTGTTTCTTGTTTGGTGAATTTAGCTAGTTTGAGGAAGAAGCTAGGACTCGATACCAACTACGAAGAGATATGTAGGAAACAAGAATTCTAGATTTATGTTTTATTCAACGGTCTGTTCTGCACGCAGTTTTTGAGAGCTTTCGTGAGCTTTTAGTAGCTTTAGCTTTTATTCCAAAACAAAAGCCTCGTTCTGTACACTAGCTTTTGGGAGCTTTTGGGAACTTCTTTTTAGAAGCTACAAGAGGTAGCTTTTGGGAGCTTCTTTGAGCGTTCTGAAGCTACTTTCCAAATTTAATTAATTTTTCTCTTCAAATTATAATTTTTGACAGCTACAGTTACTTATATCGAACACTTATGTAAAAACTGATAGCTACAGCTTCCCACAGCTCCTTACAGCTACAGCTCACTACAGCTGCAGCTCGCAGCTACAGCCCGCAGCTACAGCTCGACGTGCAGAACGGACCCTTAGACATGTGCTTTAAATCACATGTTTCTATTTTATCATTCGACATGTGTTACAATCTTCGAACGGGTTTTATTTTTGTAAAATGACAAATATTTTTGTTTTTTGAGCATTGAATTGTTTCCTTTAATTAATCTCTTTTTTTTTTTACATAATTTGAATTAAATTAGCACTCATGATTGATTTTCATATTATTTTATTTAACAAAATAATACTCATGCTAGCAAAATATATTTATCAATAATAAAAAGAATTCATGGGGTTGGGAATTTACCCTAGCGGTCAAGTCCCCCTTCTCTCAACCATAGGTTGGGAGTTCGATCCCCACCCGGCCCCTATCCCCTCCCCTTTATCCCCCTTTGTAATTTATGTGGTTTGGACTCCCACACACCTTTGCTGACACATGAGTGTCATTGTTTACCCAAAAAAAAAAAAAGAATTCATACGGAGTATTTCTTAAATAATGAGAAGACTTGCATTTCTTATAATTATAAGTACAAAAATAAGTTCGGAGAGATATAAAGAAATCTTACTTTTATTTACTATTTATAAAACTGTTACATTATATAATCAAAATCATTTTCAGTCTTATATGTCATTTCACATACTAAATATATTATCGTCTAATTGTTATATACTAATCAACCAAAACATCTTTAATCAAATCTTCTGCTAGTCAAATTTACTATTCATATTTGCTAATCAAATATGCTTGTCAAATATATTTTTCGCTATTTGTGATCTGCTAACTTCTAAATGGGCACAAAGTAACCAACAACTTTGTAGTTTAAAGATAAAATTAACTACATAACCAGTGAAGTTAATTAATAACCCAACTTGTAATATCTAAAATACCCTCAATTTGGAAAGAGAAGGGAGAAAATGTAAACTAATGAGAATAATTGTGTTAACATTTCATATAGAAGTGTGGTAACCGATCAAGTACAAATGTGGTAATCATCTATCCTTAAGTGTGGTAACAGATATTTTAGGGGTGAAATAACATAAAATTATGGAGGATTGGGTTAATAAACAAATACAAATGTATTCTGATGAGGATGATTGTGGTAACATTGCATGGAGAAGTGTGGTAAGAAAATTATGGGGGATTGGGGTACTAAAACAAATTAAATGGTAACCGAGTAAGTACAAATATGGTAACATCTATCCTTAAGTGCGGTAACCACACTTCAGAATGTGGTAGCCTAATGAGAAAAATTGTGGTAACACTGAATGGAGAAGTGTGGTAACGGCCTCAACTCATATGTGGTATAAATAGATTCACTAATGTGGTACCTTGTATTTCATTGTCGTGGTAACTAGTCATATATACAAGTGGTACTCATTGTATAATTAGTGTGGTAATGTTAGCCAGTAAATCGTGGTACTTATCAATTGCTATTTGCGGTAAGCTGGAAGTTCATATATGGTACTAAAACCAACGAAATGTGGTACCCAATATTGCCAATGTTGTGGTAACTTTTCAAATATGAAAGTGGTACATATTGCGTAATGAGTGGCAGTGTTAACCAAAAAATAATGGTACTTGTCGGTTAAATTTGTGGTAACCACCCGAAATTACATGTGGTATGAAAAGCGGCATAATGTGGTACCAATCATTGCATTATTGTGGTAACTATGCAAATATGAATGTTGTATTCACTGTGTAATGAATGTGGTAATGTTAGAAAATAATTGTGGTACTTATCGATTAAGATTTTTGGTAGCCGAGAAGTTCATATGTATTAGTAAAACTGTACGAAATGTACCCAAAATTGAAATGTGGTAAATAAAAAAACGTATTGGAAAGTGAATTTCTGGTAACCTACACTTTCATGGGATGGTAACTAGTAGCCACTTCTTTTGATTTTGTGGTAAGCAAATCCCAATGAAGTGTGGTGACTTATCCCTTTGAAACGTGGTAACCTATAAACGATAAGCGTAGTAACATTATAGCTAAATGTGTGGTAATTCATAAGGGACAAAGTGGTAATATAAGAAAGAGACGTGGTAACAATATTTTATTTTAATTTTTTTTTTTTTAAGAAGAAAGAAGAGTTTTTTTTTTGTGGTAAACAGTGACACTTATGTGTCGGCAAGGTGTGTGGGAGCAAGACACACAGGAAGAGTTGCTAAAATGAATAGCATAACTCAATTAAATAAACCAATGGAAAATTTTATGGCAGATTTATAATTCAAGGAATATAAAAGATGAAGAGTACCAGATTTACAAAACGAATGATTGTATGAATGGAATGCGACACTAAAGCAAACAAAAGAAACTTATAATATGAGAAGAAACATTCTACACCATCTCAGAAAAAGGCACAAAAAAAATCTTTACGTCAGCAGAAATGAGATCACTAATCCAAGCCATATCACATAACAGAACTGGACCACATTTATCTGCTATTTATCTAAATCGTGCATTATCTGCTATATATATATATATATCCCACTCTCATGTATATGAACTCCCACCAGAAATCAATATTTTGGGACGAAAATCAAGTGCTTTAGGGCTTATCATAGTCTATACGCCCAGTTTGGGAATCCACGTTATAAGAAAGAGTTTCAAATAATATTGAGGCCCCTAACACTATCCTGCCATAAGGTTAATAATAGCAGCCATGACTGGTTTCCCACCAGATGGATGGAGTATCTAACCCCATTATCCTATCCCCGGCAACAAAAGCTCAGAGTCTATACGGCGGAGTTAGTGGACGTGCATGAGTACGGTACGGTTGCACATTCACGCCCCAACGTTTAGAACCAAGCACGAACTCATTTAAAGCTCGCTCGCAGCAGAGAGTTTCAATTTCATAAATATACTGATGATTCCCACCACAGTATCGGGCACCCGGCATGCCCTCTGAGTACTGATTAGTCAAGTGGCTTCCCAACGCCTACATCACGGCTTTGCGCGCAAAGTTCTCCTTGGCAATTAATTCAATCTCCTTAAATTGTGTTTCCCTCTCCTTCTCCATAACTTGAAACAAATCAGGGTCAGCATTTTCAAGGCTCTGGTTCCCCCCATGCCCTGATTGCATTCCTACGAGATTCCATCCCAGTGGGAGAAATCCTAAATCCCTTTGGTGTGGAAGATGAAGGTTACATTGTTGAAGAGACCTGAATCGCAGTCATGTTTCCGCTTTCAAGTCATGCGATGCCCCTGAAACTCCTCAAACTCTTTATCCTCCTCTTATGTTTGTAAAGTGTGGAAAAGTTCTTGAAAAGAAATTCGTATTACTCACTGATTCAGAAATCAATTTTCCAGTTTTGGTTTATAAGCTTTGAATACTGAAGCAAAGTTTTGCAACATCCAACTAAGATCCCTAAAACAACAATTAGAGTTATAGTAATTCCCCTTTATAAAACACAGTTAATTTCATTATAGTAATTCCCCTTTATAAAACAAGTAGTCTCTGACACTGCTGGTGATAGATGACTGCCCACAGTTGGAGAGGAGAGATGCCAAAAACCAAATGGCGAAGCTTGGCCGAAAATATCACACATCCCAACTATAAAGTTCAATGACGAGACCATCCATAAACCTGATACTATTTAATTGATTCTTTGGCATGATTAAGGTTTGTGAATTGTGATTTTTCATGGTAATCAGTTTATTTTATCACTATTATTTTATAATAATCAACTAGTGCGTAGTACGCGTTGTATTTTTATTCTTCCATTATAATATTAGTTAGGTATTGTGTATTTATGTGTCAAATGTATAACTGTGTGCATGTCCACCTAATATTATTTACCAACATTTGTGAAAGAACTAAGGTTGTAAGTAATGACTAATCCATGAAAGCCTTCCCTATATATATACATCCCATGTATATATGTGTCAAAAGGATGATGAATAAATGAATGAATGGAAACATCAATTGCTTTTTGATTCATTCTTTGTTGCCAGGAAATGTCCCTTCAGAATCACCATCTGCTAGTCGTTGTTTCTTTCTAGCAGTATAAAACAATTCCTCAGTGCATTAATATAAATAAATTTTCCACAACATTAGAATCATAGCTTACACAACATTAGACTCATAGCTAGTAACCAAGTTTCATAGCAGTTCAAGATTTTCACTTATATGCAATTGTATCTATTCTCATAAAGGTTTGACAGTAATTTTTATATTACCTCCTTATAATTAAATTGCAGGATCACAAGTGTATATATGAGAGAAATTCTTTTTTTGTTCTTATAATATCTTTTGAGTTTAATATTAAAATAGGTCATTATAAAACTCTATTTTTATATGTTGGGCGACTACAAAAATCATTTTATAAAATACTTAAGCTAAAACACTATTATGTTGTAATTTGTAAAAATATGTCAAATAAATTTTCAGCATTTTTGGGATGATCGAGTACTTGGTTTAGTGGTCAAATTAACTAATGTGAATTTTCGCTCAAATTTAATTCTCTTATATTTTGAAAATGCATTATACTTCATCTTTTTTATAGTGAAAAATGATTGAATTTTGGTACTGTTTATTAGTCAACTAGGACTCATATCTATACAACATCTATAGAAGAAAAACATAGTCAAGGATTTTGTTGGATTTCCAATCTTTTAGTTTTAAAATATCAAACTTTTAGAATTTTTACTGATACACATTTTGAGTTATTAAATGTTAAAAATGTATATTGGATTGCATGCAGAAAATGAATATTGAGGATATATGTAGTTAGGTTACTGTTCAAGTGTTCATAAGGGGATTATTGTGAGAGAGAATTGATAAGTTAATGTTTATAAGAGTATGTTAATGTTCATAAGGGGATTTTTGTGAGAGAGAATTGATAAGTTAATGTTTATAAGAGTATGTTATTGTTCATAAGCGGATTTTTGTCAGAGAAAATTAATAGGTTACTGTGCATAAGGGATATTGTTTTTATATATAAACTAGTATTAGCCCCGCCCAAATGTGCGGAAATATGGACAATGTGAATAAAAATATTCAATTTCTCATTAAACTATTTTAAACATTACATTAGTACATCTATATATGGCATAGCGATCGCCGATCGACGAATAGACATATGTATTACCAATATTTATAGATTAAAATTTAGTACCTTAAAAATATTATTCTACAAATAATAGTTAAATGGACAAAAAATTGAAAATGCAAAGATAAAAAGACTTAATTATTGATTATTGATATTGATTCACCCTAAAGCGTTGAGAAATTAGAAATTTCACAAAGATGAAACTATTTCCAAATTAAATTAGAAAAATACAAGAAATACTCTTATGATGAATCCAATTGACAAATTAAAATGACTATAGTTTCATCAACTTATTATCGTATTGCAATTTATTTAGTTTAAGTAATTTATCTAGTACATATATTTGCTATTCATTAATGAATATTATATCAATATATAAAGTTCTTATTAATAATTTATCATATATATTATTTAACTATAATTTCAATTCATAAAGTATTGGTTAATAATAATAACAAATATTTAAATTATACTTAAAGAATAAATCCACCATTAAAGTTTTTGCTACATACTTTATTGGATAGCATTCTTTATCAATAATAATTAATGAAATTAAATTTATCTACTGCGAATTTCATTCAAATGTGATTCTCCTATATTTTGAAAGTGTATTATGCTTTTTATATTATTCTTTCATTTTTTAAGTGAAAAATGATTGCTTTTGCTACTGTTTATTATCCAAGTTTGATTAATGCTTATCTATATAATAATATAAAACAAAATAGTCTAACACACACACACACACTTTCCCGCCCAAACATTTTCCCCTCACAAAATCCATTTTTTTACACCCTCTCTCACACACTAACTTATTTACGGTTCTGCCACTGGACCGTGCTCCACATCGATGATAATTACAAATTTGTCATGGATCGTGCTCCAATAATCTTTCTATACTAAACCTGCATCTCATTTATTCCCTTCCTCCTATAAATATGTGTATTATAACCCACCTCAAAATCATATCCTTACATCTTCATCTAACATTTCTCTCTTTTGTTCCATTTAACAAATACATCTCCCACCATTTTATAGCTTTTGTTATTCAATTTCATGTCTATTTCTCCCTCTTTTGCTAATATATTTGTTTTCTTTTGTTATTATTTTGGTGACAGTTATTGGAACAACGAGAGTACAAACTCAAGTGACGAAGAACATTTTGAATGGATGAAGAGCTAAGGAATATTCATAATCATAAAAGATTAAATCTATTGTTGTGACATCTTCTTCTATGACAAATACATCTTCCCACCATTTTATAGCTTTTATGATTCAATTTCATGCCTCTTTCTCCCTTTTTCGCTAATATTTTTAATTTCTTTTGTTGTTGTTTTGGTGACAGTTATTGGAACAACGATAGTACAAACTCAAATGACGAAGAGCATTTTGAATGGATGAAGAGCTAAGGAATATTCATAATCATTAAAATAATAAATCAATTATTTGGTTGTTCTTTTTGTGGAAGATTTGTTCCACCGAGTGTAAATAATTGAATGAGTTTATTTGTTATAGCATTATTTTCTCAGAATCTTTTGTATTTTATTCAATAAGAGAGTTTCGAATTTTTCTATATCATTTTTATCCATGTTCTATTCTCAATTACTCCATTCAATGATTGATTAATATCAAATTAATTCTATTCTCAAGTTAAATATGACAATGTTGAATTATCATTGCTCTAAATTAAAATATTATATTTAAATTATAACAATTTTTTATTATAGATACTGCGTTTTTAAATTCACCACACACCTTTTCCGATACATGAGTGTCACTGTTTACCAAAAAAAATATAGATACTATGTTTTTAAATGAATTTTATCTATATTGGCAACTAAATCTTTCCATTTAAATATATCCATATACTGGAAACTAAATATTAAATAAAAAATGAAAACTAAATATTAGAATATGTATTTTTTAAAATAAACCATTCTAATATGTGTTTTTTAATTTTAAAAATGTATGTTATTTTATTAGATCCAACAATCATAAATACTTAAATCCTTTACACTAATAGAGAATGAAATGATCCCATAATTAAAGGGTGTAATTTGGAAATCATTATTACTAATTAAAGGGTGTAATTTGGAAATCATTATTACTAATATTAGATAACTAATTATAAACTTTATTGAAAAGCTGTTACCATTTAGGTGTTATTAATATCAAATTAAAAGAGGTTATAGATAATAAATAATTGAATCCGATATATTTTATGAAGATATTGTTGACATTTATGTTAATTATCACAAATTTATTTTATTATGTATATTGCAAATAATTTATTACAATATTGGCCACCTTGAATAATTTGGAAAGAGATCCCTGCTGGTCAATTTGAGTGCACAATTTTTGGGATTAATTAATAATAGGAAATGATGATGAAAAAATTAATATGCCAATAATATAGCACATATTAAATCGTTTTCCTGACCGTGCTATAATTCTATTCTCAAGTTTATTAATTATAATATTAACTTTGGAAAAAATATTGTGATGATTTAATATAGATACTACATTTTTAAATGGATTTTATCTATATTGGCAACTAAATCTTTTCATTTAAATATATCCATATATTGGAAACTAAATATTAAATAAAAAATAAAAACTAAATATTAGAGTATGTATTTTTTAAAATAAACCATTCTAAATATGTGTTTTTGAATTTTAAAAATGTATGGTGTTTTTGAATTTTAAAAATGTATGGTACTTTATTAAATCCAAAAATCATAAATATTTAAATCATGTACACCAATAGAGAATGAAACGATCCCATAATTAAAGAGTGTAATTTGGAAATCATTATTCATTATTACTAATTTGATAGTTAAAAATGATAGTTTACTTTAATTGGTAGATATTATAACATTATATAACTAATTATAAACTTTATTAAAAATCTGTTACCATTTAGGTGTTATTAATATCAAATTAAAAGAGGTTATAGATAATAAATAATTGAATCCGATATATTTTATGAAGATATTGTTGACATTTATATTAATCACCGCAAATTTATTTTATTATGTATGTAGCAAATAATTTATTACAATATTGGTCACCTTGAATAATTTGGAAAGAGATCCCTGCTGCTCAATTTGATTGCACAATTTTTGGGATTAATTAATAATAGAAAATGATGATGAAAAAAATTAACATGTCAAAAATATAGTACGGATTAAATCTAATTTAACCAAAAAAATAAAATATGAATTATTAATTATATAGTAATAAATTCATGATGTTGAAATCATGATGGTAATAAAATATGTATGTAATATGTACTATTAATTATTTTATTTGTGCAAATGAGATTTGCGTGATGGAGGGAAATAAAATATTTAGGATATTGAATATAATTTGTCTATCAAATAATTTTTATTTATATTGGCAACTAAATTTTTCCTTATGAATTTATCCGTAGTTTCAAAACACAATATAAAATAAAAAAATGGAAACTACATATTAGCCCATGAATAAAGCAAAGATGATGGGGTAATTGATTTACATTGATTATCAAAAGATTTTTATGCATATCTGTTACAATTAATAAAGATATTCGTATACTTTTTTTATGAAAAGATTTTTATTTCTATATCTGAGACATTTCACTTCCCCATTATATACTATATAATGTCATTTGTTTATATTGGCAACTAAGCAAATATTCAGCTACATGATGGTAATAAAATATGTATGTAATATGTATTAATTATTTCATTTGTGCAAATGAGATTTGCGGTGATAGGAAAAGCAGATGCAAAATTTTTACAATGGGGATGATGGAGGGAAATAAAATATTTAAGATATTGAATATAATTTGTCTATAAAATGATTTTTAATTATATTGCAACTAAATTTTTCCTTATAAATTTATCCGTATTTTGAAAATACAAAATCAAATAAAAAATGGAAACTAAGTATTACCCCATAAATAAAGCAAAGATTATGGGGTAATTGATTTCCATTGATTATATTGATTACATTGATTACATTAATTTACATTGATTAAATTGATTTCCATTGAATAAACAAAAATGAAATGTTGACTATAGACAATGAAATGATTATGGAAAGAGCAAAGAATAATCGTAAAAGATGAGATGATCAATGGGCTTAAATAAATTTACCCTTAAATAAAGAATAATTAATGTAATTTAGCCCTTCAACTATTACTATAATTTTTACAAATACGATATTTTATTTATTTGTGGTGAATAATAAATCCACATTAGGAATTTATTTATCTATATAAATAATATTCAATTTACACTTAAATCCATTTATTAACCTAAAATTATATGCAAAAGTTTCTAGCCTAAAACCACTAGCTAATTTTTAGTCGATAATCCCAAAAAGTGAAATTAATTCTATACTCAAATAATCCCTTCAATGTTAGATTTATGGGATTGTATTCCCAATTTCACAAAATGAAAATTTTTAATATAAATAAATAATGAAATAATTGCAACCATGAATTTATTATGTCATTAATTTTAGTTGACTTTTTACTAACAGTAAGTTTCATTATAACATTAATTGGTCCTTACAAGTTAAATATGACAATGTTAAATCATCATTGCTTTAAATTAAAATATTATATTTAAAATTCTAAAAAATAATTTATTATAGCAATTGGCTAATTATAGCAATAATAAGTTTATTATAATATTAATTTGGGAAAAAATATTGTGATGATTTAATATAGATACTACATTTTTAAATGGAATAATTGAACATATCATTTTAGAATCAATTTATTGTGATTCATTTTAGTTATAGATATATTGTGATGATTTAACATTAGATAGTTATTTAAATATATTCTTATTCTAGAGTCGTTTTAATTATACTGGCAACTAAATCTTTTCATATAAGTATATCCATTTTTTTTTTTAGGTAAATACCAGGGTATCCCCAGGCCACATTGGGCCCAAGACTAATCCCTCGAGGATCTGCAAGGGCAATTAAGGGCGCCTCTCCCAAAGCAGTTTTTTGCATACACAAGGCTCGAACCCGAGACCTTGCTTAAGCGACTAGAGCCCCCATCCACTCAAGCCAACTGCTGTTGGTAGTATATCCATATTTTTGAATCATTTTATTTATACTGGCAATTAAAAATATCCATATTTTGGAAACTAAATATTAATTAAATTAAAAATTTAAACTAAATATTAGAATATGTATTTTTTATAAATAAATCATTCCAAATACATAATTCCAAAATTACTTAAATACACAATTTTTAGTAAATAATTCCAAAAAGGTAAATTGTTTATATTCTCGATTATTATCTCAATGAATCCCTAATTTTTAGTCAATATTCCAAAAAAGGTATAAAAATACAATATAAAGTAATCACATCAATGATTGTTTAAGATTAAATAAAATTATGAATAATTCCTTCAATAATTATTTGCATTAGCATTAATTATACTATATTCACAATTAATATAATGATCAATGGATATTAAATAATTATTGTTGAATAAAATCGGGAAGAAAATTAGGGATTACAGGAATTATTCAATGAAGAAATATAATTAATGTTAACAAGTGATTACTTTAATTAATGTGGAGGAATTATTATCGGATAAGATTACTTTATATTTACTTCATTGAATATATAGTTTCCCAACTTATGAAAACTAAATATCAATGAGGAAAATTTTGGAAGAAAATAGAAACACAATATTAAATTATTGTGTTAAATTATTAAAATCGGGAAGAAAAAATCAATGGTTTTTTGAATTGATCAATGACGAAAATTTTGGAAACACAATATTAATTAAATTATAAAATGGAAACTAAATTTTAGAATATGTATTTTTAGTCAATAATCCCGAAAAGTTAAAATAATTCTATTCTCAATTAATCCCTTCAATGTTGTGGCTCCCATGTTTCTAATCAACTATATATGTGGTGTTTCTGATATGTTTGTAATGTGTACTTGAAGATGATGTGGGACACCCGAATTTTCATAATTTTAAGTGCAGTTGACTTATCATTTTCTGTTGTTTTTTTTAATTTATTATAATGATATTTATAGAATCCATCAGCTTCCTACATTTTTTTGACCCTGTTTTTCTTTTTTCAGTTTACCGTGATGTATTGTACTTTTAAACTGATGCTTTAATCTTTTCTATTAACACCACCGTCCTATTTTGTATATAACTGAAGATCGCATAACTGTTATTGCTTATTGGTGGTTGAGATAGTAATTTTCACTTAATTTGGCACGCTGCATTGGAGAAAAGAAAAACATGTTTACAGTTATGAGATCTTCAGTTATATAATGCATCGAAAGTCAACAATTAATGGGTCACATCACATCACATTCACATGCATCACTATTCACTAAATGAATCTAACAACAAAGAGAAGACTTTAATTTGGGCGTAGACGACTTGATCTGCATCTGCAACATTCTGCTCTACCTTACCCCTCCTTCCGAATCCCCAATTCCAATTCCAATTCATCAATCTATCTCATTCTCATTCGGCTGCTTCACTTGTTAAACTATTATTCCCATCCTCTCTCTCTCTCTCTCTCTCTCAATCTGTGAATTCCATTAATGGCCAAACGTGCCCTTTCAGTGGTGGGATCACTAGTGGGAAGCTTGAGCACACCTGCGACAGAGGAGATTCGCCTCTTATGGAACTTGGAGGACGAGATCGAAAGCCTCAAAACCACTCATTCGAGAGTGCAGTGTGTTTTGGAACAAAATGAGATCAAGCAACATATGAACGAGCCAATTCATCAGAATTGGTTCATGAAGCGGAAATATGCTGTTTATGATGCTGAAAATATACTGGAGCAGGTGGAGGAGGAGATTGAAAGAGTTAAAAGATGTAAGTATTCCCGATTTCAGAAGTTTATATATTCATTACCCTCTCGATTTAGAATGGCTCATAAGGTGAAAAACGTTCGGAAAACACTGGATGCCATTGCTGAAGAGGGACAAAAGTTTCCTCTTAGTGATGCTGTGGGAAATCCTCGATATGGGGTGCCGGTCACACTCCGAGCAGGGAGACTTGTTCAGATGTGAATGAGTGCGAAATATGGGGAAGGCAAGAAGAAAAAGAAAAGATAATAGAGAAATTGTGTGAAGAGAGTAGTCTTCAACAGGTTGTTCTTTCTGTCCATGCCATTTGGGGCATGGGTGGACTTGGAAAACCACTCTTGCACAATTGGTGCTAAACGACAAACACATCCAGGAGCTATTTGATCTCAGGATTTGGGTGTGTGTATCGGAAAACTTTGATTTGAAAAGAATATTGAAAGACATGATTGAGTCCATCGACAGAAAAAAATGTGAGGATGTTCATCAGTTAGATGCATTGAAAAACCAGCTTCGAAAAAGTTTAGAAGGCAAAAAGAAGTTTCTACTAGTTTTGGACGATGTTTGGGAGGTGCAGCGTAAGACATGGGAGACACTCGAGAGTATTTTGAAACGTGATTCGAAGGGTAGTGCAGTAATTGTAACGACTCGGATCCACCGAACTGCAACTATGATGGCTACTGATAATGGTGTGCACCCTATTGGGATTTTGTCTGAGGCAGACTCTTGGTCGCTCTTCAAGCAGAGAGCATTCCCGAATGGAGAGGTGAATGAAAGCTTGGTTGAAATTGGTATGGAGATTGTGAAGAAATGCGGAGGCTTACCATTGGCTATCAAGACTTTAGGTAGCCTCATGCAATCTAAAGAAACCAAAAGCGAGTGGTTATCAATTCAAAAGAGTGAAATTTGGACTCTCCTGGATAATGAAGAGCAAGAGGAGATCCCACTTGCTCTGAAGTTGAGTTACTATAATTTACGGAGTGACATGAGGAAATGCTTTGCTTATTGTTGCATATATCCCAAGGACTATGATATGAAGGTGGATGAACTCATACAACTATGGATGGCGAATGGCTTCCTTCAGTCGTCTGATGGCCAAAAAGAGTTGCCCCGTGAAGGTAAAAGGATTTATAAGGAGTTGACTCTGCGATGCTTCTTTGAAGATAATGGCATAGATTATAAGGGAAAGAGATTATGCAAAATGCACGACATAATGCATGATTTGGCAAAATCTATAATGGGGCAAGAAATCCGCAGTACCCCAAGGTTTGTCAATGAGTTTGAGTCTGAAATACATCTAGGCTTACGTCATGTGGGTCTTTTTGAAGGAAAGGAGCTCAGCAGCAATAGTGCTTTTAATAATAATACCGGAGTCTCAACTATCAACTCTTTGTGCTCATTCATAGCTCCTGATGTTGAAGGATTACTGAGTGACGATTTCTATTCGTTCCTCTCGAAGCAACAATATTTGAGAGCATTAGATATAAGACATTGCGCCATAAGAAATCTGGATTTGGGTTGCCAACTTAAGCATTTGAAGTTCCTTTTCATCAATTGCTTGAGAATGGAAACGTTACCCGAGTCTCTCACTCACCTTCTTAATCTTCAGACCTTGAAACTTATGCAGTCTGGTCACCTCCGAGAGCTGCCTATTGAATTGAGAGTAATGAAAAACCTTTGTTTTCTGGAAATGGATCATACTTATTCACTTGAGAGCACACCTCCGGAATTGAGTAAGTTGGCCTCGCTTTGTGGATTGAGCATTTATATTGTTGGTGAGGATGCATTGCAACAAATTGATCAGTTGAAGGAATTAAACAAGCTTGGAGGCAAATTGAAAATAAAAGGGCTTGAAAATGTGAAGAGTTTGGAAGATGCTAAGAGTGCCAACTTGATGGCAAAACCGGATCTGACCTGTTTGAGTTTGGAATGGAAGAGAGAAGGTAGAAGAAGCGAACATTTTGAAGATGTTTTGCAGGGCCTCCAACCACATCGTAATATTGAAGAAGTCTCCATCTGGTACTACCGAGGATCCAAATTCCATGAATGGATGTGGAGCCCGGATTATGTAAAATTGAAGTCACTCCGGCTGTCGGAATGTAGAGAGTGTGAATGCCTTCCAGCATTGGGAAAGTTGCCCTCTCTGACAGACCTATACATAAATTACTTTCCGTCAGTGAAGCGTATAGGTGCAGATGCAGAGTGGTATGGAGATGGAAAATGCTCATTTCCGAAACTCACAACACTCGAACTATCATATATGAACCATCTGGAGGAATGGAGCTTACCAAATTCAGATTCAGTAGAAAGTTTTCCTCATTTAACTACATTATCTATTATAGCCTGCGACCGGCTGAAAAGTATGCCAGAAAGGTGAGGGAATCTTATACTACTAATGTATTTCCCTATATTATTATCTATAATTCAAATGTTAACTCATTGCACCTTCATTCATACACAGCCTTACAAAGTCTCTGACAAAGCTGGAAATATCTTCCTGCCTACGATTGAAGATATGGTTTTATGGCAAAGATTGGCCGGAAATATCACACATACCAACTATAAGGATCGATCGGAGGAGGATCAAAGAACTTGAGTTTTTGGATGAGGGAAAGAATTTTCGTTGGTGATGAGTCAAAGAAAATTGATTATTTGTCGCAATTAAGGTTTGTGAATTGTGATTTTTCATGGTAACCAATTTCTTCTACTATTATTTTTTATATAATACTATTAGTTAGAACGTAGGGAGTACTATTATTTTATAAGAAAGTAATCAACTAGCTACTATGAAGTAGTATTTTTATTCACTCGTTATATAGGCGTAGTTATTAGTGAGAATCAACAACATTTTCTCTTATACTCCCTCCGTCTTAACTCATTGCACCTTCATTCACGCATTATAGGTATTTTAGAGTTAATCTTAAAATAGACTACTACAATAATTTTATATTTTTTACTTTAGGTGACTACAAATAGCAGTTTTTAAAATAAGTCAATGGCATTATGTTGTAAAAATATGCCAATTGAATTTTAACTTATTTCTTGACTCCATAAACTTCTACTTTATTTCATTTTGCCACCAACACTTTTTAATTTTTCATTCACCACTAATGAATCAATCAAATGCCCATTATTATTCAAGAGATGGTTTTATGGCGAAGATAGGCCGGAAATATCACGCATACCAACTATAAGGATCGATGGGATCGAGGAGGATCAATGAACTTAATTGATTTGTGATTTTTCATGGTAACCAATTTCTTTTACTATTATTTTTTATAATTCTATTAGTTCGAGCATAGGGTTTAGTAGTTAAAATAGTGTGAGTATTTGTGTTTAAGATTCTAATCAATTTTGACACTGTGTATTGTTTAAATTTGACTTAATATTTTCGTAATGATGTAATTAGAGAAAAATATTCAAGTTTGGTGTTGTTAGAATCGTCTAATCGTGTAGTTTAAGACTTAAGAGTATATATTTTATATAATCTTTCAATGTACCCATTTTGAAATATTAAGAATTAAATAAATGCAAAGGACTTTGTGTAGAAGAAAAAGGTGCATTGGAATTTATGCAGAATAGTAAAAGTAGTTACTTTTAATGACATTTTGGAAAAATTAAAATTATAATCATACTTATATTAAGTAATTACTTTTCTTATCAATTATCATGCATTTTTATAAACATTACCGTGAGAGGCTATTGTTATAGTGTTAATGATTGTGAAACCCTTACATTGCGTTTGGTTCGGGGTATCTTAGATGCCCATTGGGAATATTCATTAGGGAATCGTACATTCCCATGTTTGGTTGGAGTAATCTTTTAGAAAGGAATGTGAGATTTCCAACCAAGTGGGAATGTAAAGGAAATTTGGTTGGAATCTGATTACCTCTAGGAAGGCAGGTAATCTAAGATTACCAGGCATCTTCTATTTCATCTCAGCTTAAATTGTCTTTTATACCCTTTAAAATTTTAAAACCATACATCAATAAATTTTAAAACTAAACCTAGAAGACGTATCAAGCCTATAATTCATTATTTCTACACAATTCACATCGACATATCTGGTGCTATCCCAGCAATCTGCGGTCTACCAATTCTTTTTGAGGTTGGTTCTGCTCCTTCTTTTCTTGACTATCTTCCATGTATTCTCTCTTTTCTTGAGCTCGGCTTCAGTTTATGGTTATTGGTGTTTCTTTATAAATGCTCACTGGATGGTTCAAGCGATTATAATTCCTATTTGGCTTTTTGGTCTGCGTATCGTGTACTCTTGAATAGTACTATACTAGTAGCTGTTTGAATAGTTTGCTTCATCTTTTATTCAAGTTTAATTATTTTGACTTCTAATTCTTTGACCTCCTTTTTGTTTACCTTAATTATATATTCCATTCAAATCACAAAAGCTTAATTCACCAAGGAACATATGTGCTTTTATTTGTTTACCTCTATTAAATAAGATTGTCTTCGAACTGATTAAACATAAGACAGATACTTCACCTTTTCTGTCTCCTTGTAAGACTAGGTACATTGATTCCCAATTTGTTCGTATTAAACTTATTAGTTCAAAAATCCGTTTCCTATCAATTCAATTTTAATTAGAGATCTCTTGTTGGCTTTAAATTAAAAATAATGATAATTATATTGAAAGATGTTAAATGAATTGTTTGTCATTTCACTTCTAGCATAATAATAAGATAAGAATTATAAATATGAGTGGAGTTGCCATAGGATGCTGCTGTAGTTGTATAATCCAGGTATAGTCCTGGGACTGTTTTTTTGTTGGGAATAAGATCTTTATTCATCTCAAAAAAAATTATAAATATAACACTCTGGGTTAATTAATTTCAATTAGTTAAGTGTATTTCTCTAACATGAATTATTCCGGTAGAGATTATATTGGTCTAGACCAATTATTGAGTAATTTAAATGTTATATTTAAATTTTGAATGGCCCTATATTTTCTTAACGGGTATAGTTATGGTGCTGCCGATGTAAATACATGGCGCCAAGCACACAGGTTTTAATGGAAGTGTCTTTACTAGTGAGAAGGTTTGTGAAAATTTGCTTCCATTGCATTCTACAGATTAAAGTTGCTTAAACCACCCTTTTCATTGCATGTATATATGCTTCCATGTGATGGATTCTTGTAGGGATATATGTCCTGTATTTTTATGTTATGTTGCTTATGGTGCTGGAATAATAGATCCAACTAAGGTAGCTTGTGGTTGTGGTGCTTAGTTGGTTCCCTTCCTACCAATTAGAAAGGGTTTGAGGCGTCAAGGTATATATCACTCATAAATTAGTAGGCAATGTTGGATTCAATCTAGCTTTCAGAAGGCCTAAAATTCACCTAGGCTTCCTATTTCATGTGTTTGAAGAGCCATTCACAATATTTACATTTATGAAGCATCACATACAATGATAATTGAAAAGGCACTCTTTGTTTTGAACTCTTATTATTAATTGCCTGATGTTAGAAACCTTTTTTCTGCTCCGTACTAAATGATGCTTTAATTTAACATTGTAATTTGTGTCCCATTCTCTGGTTAATCGTGTTCTTCTTCTAAGATTCGGTGGAAACAATCCTACGACTATTTCTTTTTTCTCTTGTTATGTATTTGATGGAAGTAGAACTTGGGGCAACAATGTAATATTCGTCTGCATATTTACTTTTTCTTGATGTAGGTTGTGAGATGTTGTTTGGAGCATTCTGTGGCGAAGGCATTTTTGATAAATTAGAAATCTGGAAGCAAATAAAGCACGATCTCTGTTTACCAAAAAAAAAAAAAAAAGAAGAAAGCACGATCTCACACACCCAATTTCCTCCAATCCAGCAAAAGTCTCAACAAATTCTCTTCCAAATTCCATCACCAACTCCACCGAACAGCAGCAGCGTTTTCAGGGGCAGAATAGCAGCGTCATTGAAGCACAGCAGGGGGCGTTTCTCGGGCAGCAGTAACAGCGGACAAGCAGCAGCCTTTTGGGTTTGGCCAATTCTTGTCTAATTTTCTGAATTGATTGAAGATATTGAATCTTTCATGTTTTGTTTTATTGGAGTATTTATGGATTGTGAGTAGATTATTTTTTCGAGCTTTGGTTTGAATTGATTTTGGATATGAATTTGTGAAACTTTGGTTTTGTGTGGAATTGAATATTCATTTGTTATGGGTATTTCTAATTTCTCTAATTTGCGAGTTTAGAATACTTGATTGATATTGTGGCCAGATATTAATTTAGAAATTCGTTGCTATATTGGAATCCTACTCGGCATTACATTATTTATTGTGTTTTCTGGTGAATGGCTAATATTTATTTTGCAGATTAACGACGAGTTAGCATATATGACTACTAAGCTTTTCAGATCTGCATTTACACACTAATGTGGATGTGTTTCATGTTCTTTGGTGAACTGCGGTTGGGAGTTTGGTGAATTTATAGTTTAAGGAAGAAGCTAGGACTAGATACCAGCCACGATGAGATATGTAGGAAAAAGAATTCTAGATTTATATTTTATCCTTATACATGTGTTTGAAATCACGTGTTTCTATTTTATCCTTCGACATTTTGTTACAATTCTTCGAACGGGTTTTATTTTTGTAAAATGATAAATACTTCATTTTTGTCTTTTGAGCATTGAATTGTTTCCTTTAATCAATTTTATTTTTTCTTACATAATTTGAATTAAATTTACACTCATCATTTATTTTCACAATATTTTCTTTAACAAAATAATACTCATACTAGCAAAATATATTTATCAATAATATAAATAATTCATATTTTTAAATAATGAGAATACTATGTCTTATATTATAAGAAATCTTAATTTTATTTATTATTTATAAAACTATTTATTTAATCAAAATCATTTTCGCTTTTATCTGTCATTTATATTATCTGCTGATTGTTATATTCTAATTTACCAAACATTTTTAATCAAATCTTCTGCTAGTCTTTCCTAGCCTTCATTGGTTGTTTCGCAAAAAAAAAAAATCTTCTACTAGTCAAATTTACTGTTCATATCGGCTAATGAAATTTGCTAGTCAAATATGATATCGGTTATATGACATCTGCTCCCAACTTATATGACATCTGCTAAATCCCAAACAGACCGAAAGTAAAATAATGAGAGATAAGAGTTGGGTGGTAGGGATCGAAGAATAACTATAAGATTGAAAATTATGTACTTCAACCATTATTCCATGTTTTAATCTCCTCTAATATTATTATTTTAACAACTACAATCTATCAATTAATCAATCTATTTTATAGTATACTTAAACCCACTCGAATTTCTCAAATGGCCCCTATATTTTCTTAACCACAATATTTAACTAATTCAATTAAACTTAACACATTACAAATTTAGGGTTATGTGATAATTAGTTATTAACTTATTTCATTATAATTTTATAGCAAGTATTTTATCAAACATTTTTCATATATATAAATGACTAATAACCAAATATATCATAAATTGCAATTACAAAGTAACAGCAAGCAATTCCTTCCGTAGGAAAACAAACCCAAATAGAATACCATACATGTATATGATGATAACTCAATTGAATAACTTCCTGAAACCATCAAAAAGCTTGAGAGCTCTAAGTTCACCACTTCTTATATCTCTCAATCTCCTCCTCGGTATCTGTTAATGCAACAGACACAGCAGCCATCAATGGCACAGTCAATAGCCGACACAATACACTCGCATTCTAGTTACCTATCCTTAAATCTTGACATAATAACAAATGGGGCAAATATAACTCCATGCTGTGACCATAGTATTTTAGAGCCATTGTCTGGATAGCTACTCAGAGTTTCTTACATGCATATTGTATCCAAAAAACTTCCACTCCAAAAAACCAGATTTTAAAGAATACTAGTACTATATGATAATTAACACAAGGGGTTTTGCTCAGGTAGGGCATTCAAATGTCATACGCATACTCGTTTTATCATTTTAAAGGGCATGTCGGGTTTAAACGAATTATGATAAGCATAAGTTTTAAGTATAGTTAACGGAATTAGGGCATTAATTCTACAAACTAAACATGTCAACAGGTAAATTTGAGAGTATCTTCTTACTGATTGTGCGCGATACAGTATCCTCCGTTCGCTAGTGCATAAATCCACCGCTAGTTGTTTCAAGAACACTTTTCTGTTCAGAAGCTTCGGACTTGTCACATCCAAATCCATCGATCCGCTTGTAAGATATATGTGGCCTAAGTGTCATATATTGAATAGATATTAGTAAATAATTAATATCTGGGTTTAAATAATAACTAACTAATTATTTAATTAAGATTTGAATAATTTGAATGGGTCAAATTGGTTGCACGATGATAGAACGTGCAATCTGCCGTTTCTCCCCTAACGTTCTTTTGAGAAACTGACTCTATAAATCGGTCCCCTCCCTACCTATGAGAGTTCATCAGATTATTATTTTCTCTATCAATTACGCTCTGTGAAGAAAGTAGGCCAAGGGAGAGAAACCGGTTTATTAACAATCCAGTTGCTGAGTTGCTGTAAATAAAAGATTTATGGCATCGAAAGGTAAGTAATTGTGTTCATCAATTATGGTAGAAATCATGAAGTTCTAAGATCTGAATTAGGCATTTATGTATGTTCATAAGTCCGTTAAATTCTTACATGTGGTATCAGAGCATGGTTTATGAACTCGTGATTTTCTCCGTTTACGTAATTCGGTTTCACGCAATTAATTGTTTCTGTTGCGTTTCATGAATACTGCCTCAATTGGTTATGATATCTTGCCGTCATTGATATATTACTGAAAGGGTGTTTTCCGCATAATTAAACCCTAAACTCAGACATGTCTTATTTTGTCATTATCATGTTTCTCGGCAGTAAGTTATTCTTTTCAATTCAAAAGTGCCTTCGGCAGTACCGCAATTTATGATTAAATAATTGCTAATCCAACTCACCGTATAATTATTATGATTGCCTAGTTATTTGTTGGTAATGAAATTCGCGCAGATCTATGGGTGAACAATTTTACTGGCTGAAGTTGTTCTGCAATTCATTATGTATATGATGCTGTTTTGTCTTTTGTGAATACATTGTTTTCGTTACTATTTTGTGAAAGTATTGTTTTGCATAAGACGATTCTGACCAGATTTAAATACTCCATGAACCTGTTCTGGAAAGTGTTTTTGGTATGGCTTACAGTATATATTTTGTACGATTGCTTTGAATGAACTGGATATATTAATAAGTATATGCCAAATATGATATATTCCGCATGATGTATTTTGGCTTATGTTCTATTAATTATCTATATATTATTAAAACCATTAGTGGTCAACCAAGTCAACATTTAATGTGATGTCTCCATTCTAAATTTCTAATTTTCTTAGATTTTTGCATTTTCTATTAATTAAATTTAGATTTTTATATTTGTTATTTATTTATTATATATTTATGTCAAATATATATTGATTTGGATATGGAAATCATAACTTTCATTTTTTAAGAGATATGAAATTTTCACTTTATATGGAATTCCCACAATTTTCTATTTTTTTTTTTTTGGGGAAAAGGAGGGCCGGAGCCATTTTATTCAATAGTTTGCAAAGTGGAAGACAGACCATAACGGTCAAAATACAAAGCATCAACAACAAAATCGGGTGGCCGAACATAGTGTTGGACATATCCATCCCAATGAGGTCCTTTGATGAGACAATCAGTAGCCTTATTACATTCGCGGGGAACAACTTCAAACCGGACATCCCAATCCCAGGAAGTCATATTGCGGATGAGAGAAACCCAATGCATAAACCTGCCTGGACAATTTCCTATTTTTAAAAGACTTAAAATTTGAAATTTTGTATATTTGCATTTATTTATATTAGATTTTGTTTTTTTATTTATTTATTTTATATTTGTGTATTTTTTATTCCGACAATTTTTTTTACACAATTTTCAGTTTTTAAAAGCTATAAAATTTTTAACTTATATGGAATTTCCTACAATTTTTAGCTTTTAAAATATTTCAAATTTTAATTTTGCATTTTTTTATCTATTTGTTTTAGATCTTTACATTGTTTTATTTCCAAAATTTTCAATTTTTACCCAATTTTTAGTTTTTAAAAGATATAAATTTTTAATTTATATGAAATTCACACAATATCAGTTTTTAAAAGATTTGAAATTTGAAACTTCCCAATTTATATATACATTTCTCAACTTCCAAAGATATGTATCTATAAACACTTCCAAAGATATAATAGATTTAATATGATTTTCATGATAACACAAATTCCGTATACATAAACTTTGCATAGCACAATCTTGTATAATCCCTTCCGAAATTCATTAAATGGAAAAATTATTTTTTAGCAAATCGAAAGATTATTTTTTTTGGTGAACATGACGCCAAGCGTCGGCAAAGAAATCGAAAGATTATTGAATACATATATAAATATAATTTATATATATTTTCTATAATTAAAAGACATATTATTTTGTACATGCAATCTCAAATTTACTTATATTATTAAAAGATATATTAAATATGAATCTATGGAAAATATCTCTATATATAAATTAATGCATATATAATCCATATTTTCCCAAGACACATCACTTCTCCTATTTCACTTTTTGTCTATCATCATTCAATTTTCATCTTTGATCAATTTCTATACATTATGGATTCAGAAATCATTCCTTTAAATTCTATCAATATCGACACAGTGAATAATGCTGTTATTGTTAAGGTTCTAAGACTATAGCTTCAGAAAGACATGTCCGGAAAAGAAAGCTTTGAGATGTTACTCAAATATTTTTCCTGTACCTGAGCGAATTATTGTACCATACGATCCAAATATTACCAGCATGCAGGAAGCATATTGTATTATACTATTCATATTATTCGATATTATATATAAGTACTTTGTTTTATTTTTTTATTTTAATTTGTATAAATATTATAATTTGTTGTAGATCAGAATTATTCATCATGGCTTGCTAGACAAAATATGCGTCAAATCATTTCAAGACAAAAGAATCTCACTCATTGCTATTCTACTCACCAAGATTTCGAAATAGGTATATGCCAAAAAAGAAAAAAAAATTAATAAATGCATGTCAATAATTAAATAGGTTACAAAATTTAGTCATATGATCATTAGATAACAATGTTTATTGTTATTAAATATGGTGAATTCCTCTCCAGATCAAATACTCAACATACATTGCTAGACAAAGTAGGTGCGAAATTATATCCCAGAAAAGAAATGAACGTCTAATAAATTATGTCGCAATTAAACTCAATACAGGGAAAAAAAAACATAGCAATATTTAAAATGTTATTTCTTAACTTTCCAATACATGCCATTTCTCAGTTGAATTTTCTATATAAGGTATGATGATACGTAATTTATTTATTAATGTGTTTTAGTTGTCAAGTCAAGAAGTGCCTACTCAACCAAATAGATCAATGTTGCAATACCAGAAAAAGCTTGGTACGAATTTTTTCTACATTGACTTTTATAATTTAATTTGATTATCTAATATTAAATTGTAGCTTAACCTATTTTTTCTTAATATATTAATCCTCTACTAAAAAAAATATTGTAAATAATAATGTGACAGAGTATTTTGATGTTGGAGATGCCGTGCATGAGTGTGAGTATTGTCATGCTAAAATGTGGATTGGAGAGAATATGGAGCAAAACAGATCATCATCCCCTAAATTCTCATTGTGTTGTTCAAGAGGAAAGGTGGTCTTGCCTCTATTGAAAAACCACCTCAACTTTATATTGATCTTTTAGAGAATAAACATGAGATGAGCCGAAAATTTATTGAGGATGTGGTTACAACATGATGTTTTCATTTACTTTAATGGATGGGATAATTGATTATTTTGTGAACAAAGTTGGTAGTGGTCCCTACACATTTCGTTTAGGGGGTCAAAATGTACATAATATTGGGAGTTTGTTACCGCCTGAAGGGTCCACACCTAAATCCTCACAACTCTATATCTATGACATGGACGATGAGATAGCACTTCTTAAAAATGCAATTAGGTTATCCTTATTTTTCACTAAAGATTGTAACAATGTATTTTAAGGACCACTTTTTTATTGTTATTTCCACTTTTGTTTCTCTTCTAGCAATGGAAAGCCAAACAATTTCGATGATTAAATAGTGGATGAGCTTAAACGAATGATTGACCACTACAATCCTTATGCAAAGATTTATAGAATGACTGCAAATCATATCGCACAAGATGGAACGATTGATCTAAAGCTTCAACTCATAGGAAAAAGGTCAAAGGATGGCAGGTCATACAATAAACCAACTGCGCCAGAGTTTCTTCTCTTATCATTGGAGATTTTGAGACGATGCCGGACAAAAGAGATGTAGTTATAGAGAAATGCAATGGTGCACTACAATGGATACATGAATTCCACCCTCCTTATCTCCCATTGCAATACTACTTATATTCATCTATGGAGAAGATGGATTCTATGCGGAATGCACATGCATACTCCCATAACAGTAAAAGAAACAAACTTACATTGAGAGAGTTCTTAGCATTTAGAATTCAAGATAGAGAAAATGAGGGGAAACAACTTCTTTTGGCTAGGCGCCTTCTACAACAGTTTGTTGTTGACGGATACACCATGATGGAGTCACAAAGGCTACAATGGCTCCGGCATAATCAACCATCTTTTAGGTCTTATATTAAGGCTTTAAAAGAAAGAAAATTTACAAACTTCATCTATCGGCACATCAGTAATATTACCATCATCATTCACGGGAGGGAGGAGGTATATGATACAAAATTATCAAGATGCAGTGGTTATTTGTAGATGGATAGGGTATCCTTCTTTATACATTACTTTTACATATAATCCAAAATGGATTGAAATAAAACGATTAGTTGATAAGTTGGACTAAGGCTGGAGGATCAGCAAGATAGTATAGTACGTGTCTTCAAACTTAAATTAGAAGAGCTTATAAAGGAGTTCAAGAGTGGAAGAGTTTTTGGGCAGCACACAGCACGTAAGTTTTCTTTTTTATTTAGTCCGTTATTTAAAAAAAGGGGGTCAAGGCAGATGCACATGTGACCACTTATATTTTTTGGCTGTCTTTTTTCAATTATAATTTTCGTTTTATTTACTAAATTATACCATTTTATTTGAATAATTAATGTCTAACTATTTCTTTAATTACAGCTGTATCAATTATTGAATTTCAAAAGCGTGGACTACCTCATGCCCACATTAATCTTTTTTTTAAGAGTGATGCACAACGTCATCTGGCAGATAATATTGACGATTTTATATCAGCTGAAATACCTGTGAAATTTAGTTTGCTCATGATTAATATGTGATGAAGATGCGATGAAGATTACCTCATGCCCACGTATTAATATGTGATGAAGATTAATTCACTCAGGATACAACAAGTTTACGATAAAATCTTCGGAAGATTGTGATGTAAATTTTAATATAAGGCTTAATATTTATATTTCAAATTTTATTTGTTCTTAATAAAATTTCAAATTAAATATAAGTATTATTTATAATACTTAATTTTTTAATACTTAATATAATTAATATAATTTCTCTTTTAGTTTTAATTTCATTATATTATATTATCATATATACACTCTTTCGAATATATATAACTCTTATATATTTAAAATTTATTATTAATTCATTTAATACATGTATATATATAAACTACATAATTAACCCGTCGAGTCTCGACGGGTTACTTACTAGTTATGTGTTATTCATTTGATTTCTATATTATGTATAATTTGTTAGTCACCAAAGTGGCCAAATTAGAAAGATTGCTTATAGATTTCAAATAAATATAAAATTTCAATTTCCCATGAGTATGTGATGCTGAACGATTAAAATGACATTTTGTTTTGTAATGGGAATATTGAGTTCATTGATTATAAAGTATTAAGGATCCGCCCAAAGGTAGATCAATTATTTTATAGTCAAGAACATAATCGTGGTTAATTGATGTATTTAATTGGATGTGTTTTGTATATCCAAAGATAACAAGCATGCCTAGTTAATACATTTAATTACCAATTATGTAAATTTAGCATCAATTATGTTGATTATGGTATTCTGTTGGATCTCCCAAAGGAGAACTTCAATGTACATTTACTGTTGTTTCTGAATCTATTATGTTAAGCACTAATGTATCACCCTAATATTCTACTTGCAGTACCTACTTCTGCTTCGCTTCAGTCGCTTGCTTTGTCTGTTCCACTATTCAACGGGCTTAACTACCCGGAATGGAGCGAGCAGATTCAGTTTCACCTTGGTGTTTTGGATTTGGATTTGGCACTTCGATCTGAGACACCGGCTGCTATTACTGACTCTAGCAGTGATGCTGAAAAATCTGCTTTTGCTGTTTGGGAAAGATCAAACAGACTTAGCTTAATGTTTATGCGAATGAGTGTAGCAGGCAATATCAAGTCTACACTTCCCAGTACTGAAAGTGCTAAGGAATTTATGAAATCAGTGGAAGAACGTTCCCAATCCGCTGATAAGTCCCTTGCTGGGACACTGATGGCTACTTTAACCACCATGAAGTTTGATGGTTCTCGTAGCATGCATGAGCACGTCATTGAAATGACAAACATTGCAGCAAGACTTAAGTCTTTAGGGATGGCTGTGGATGAGAATTTCCTTGTGCAGTTTATTTTGAATTCACTGCCCCCTGAGTATGGACCGTTTCAAATGAACTACAATTCCATGAAAGATAAATGGAATGTGCATGAACTTCATCACATGCTGGTTCAGGAAGAGATTCGGCTTAAGAATCAGGGATCTCATTCAGTGCATCTTGTTACCAATCAAGGAGCTGGTAAGTACGCCGGAAAAGGCAAGGGAAAAGGCAAGCAAGGGCCACTGAAAGTGAATGTGCCAGTTGCCCAAAACCAAAAGAAGGAACATTATGTGCCGAAGTGTCATTTCTGTGGAAAGTCAGGACACTTTAAGCAAGATTGCCTGAAACGTAAGGCATGGTTCGAAAAGAAAGGTACTGTTAATGCTTTCGTATGTTTCGAATCTAATTTACTTGAAGTTCCTTATAATACTTGGTGGCTTGATTCTGGCTGCACCACTCATGTTTCAAATACGATGCAGGGCTTCCTTACGACCCAAATCACAAACCCAAATGAACATTTTGTCTACATGGGAAATCGTGTCAAAGTACCAGTTGAAGCTATTGGAACTTATCGTTTGATTTTAGAGACTGGTCACTATTTAGATTTGTTTGAAACACTTTATGTACCTTCCATTTCTCGCAATTTGGTTTCTCTTTCTAAACTTGATTCCGCTGGGTACTCTTTTAAATCTGGAAATGGATGTTTTAGTTTGTTCAAACGAAATCTTTTTATTGGTTCTGGTGTCGTTTCTGATGGTCTCTACAAATTCAAGCTTGACACTCTTTTTGCTGAAACACTTCTCACCCTGCATCATAATATTGGAACTAAACGTGGTTTAGTGAATGAAAATTCTGCTCACTTGTGGCATAAACGTTTGGGGCATATCTCCAAGGAATGAATAGAAAGATTAGTAAAGAATGAAATTCTTCCAGAATTGGATTTTACTGATCTTGGCATTTGTATGGATTGTATTAAAGGAAAACAAACAAAACACACAAAGAAGGGAGCCACAAGAAGCAGTCAGCTTCTTGAAATCATACACACCGATATATGTGGGCCTTTTGGTGTTTCATCTTTTGGGAAAGAAAAATATTTCATCACCTTTATCGATGACTTTTCACGTTATGGTTACATCTATCTATTACATGAAAAATCTCAATCAGTAGATGCCCTTGAGGTATTTATCAATGAGGTTGAAAGACAATTAGATAGAAAAGTGAAAATTATTCGATCTGATAGAGGTGGCGAATATTATGGAAAATATGATGAATCAGGACAATGCCCTGGCCCATTTGCAAAATTCCTCGAAAAGCGTGGCATTTGTGCTCAATACACAATGCCGGGTACACCGCAACAAAATGGTGTAGCTGAAAGGCGTAATCGTACTTTATTGGACATGGTTAGGAGTATGTTAAGTAATTCTACATTACCTGAATCGTTGTGGATGTATGCACTTAAAACTGCCATGTATCTGTTAAACAGGGTTCCTAGTAAAGCAGTTCCAAAGACTCCTTTTGAACTATGGACTGGTAGGAAACCCAGTTTAAGACACCTGCATGTTTGGGGTTGTCCGGCAGAAATAAGGGCTTATAATCCCCAAGAAAAGAAATTGGATATGAGGACAATCAGTGGTTACTTCATTGGTTATCCTGAAAAGTCCAAAGGGTATAGATTTTACTGTCCTAACCATAGTACGAGAATAATTGAAACTGGAAATGCTAGATTCATTGAAAATGGTGAAGTTAGTGGGAGTCAAGAACCACGAAAGGTGGACATTCAAGAAGTTAGGATTCAAGTTCCTATTACGAAAACTTCTTATAAGGATGTTGTTCCTCCTATTGTTGAACCACTTAACACTGGGAATGAACAACAAATTAATGACGCCCAGAATGAAATCACTGAACCTGTAGCAGATGCACCACAAGAAATAGCATTACGAAGGTCTGAAAGACAAAGACGCCCAGCTATATCTGATGATTATGTGGTATATTTGCAAGAGCATGATTGTGATTTAGGAATTAATAATGACCCAGTTTCATTTTCACATGCTATGGAAAGTGATAATTCTAGTGAGTGGGTGGATGCTATGAAGGATGAGATTAAATCCATGCAACATAATGAAGTTTGGGATCTTGTCGAATTGCCTGAAGGTTGTAAAACAGTTGGGTGTAAATGGGTCTTTAAGACCAAACTTGACTCAAAAGGCAAAATTGAAAGATACAAGGCCCGACTTGTTGCTAAAGGTTTTACTCAGAAAGATGGCATTGATTACAAAGAGACATTTTCACCAGTCTCTAGAAAAGACTCATTTAGAATTATCATGGCATTGGTGGCTCATTACGATTTAGAGTTACACCAAATGGATGTGAAAACGGCCTTTCTGAATGGAAATTTGGAGGAAGAAGTCTATATGGATCAACCTGAAGGTTTTTCCATAGAAGGAAATGAACGAATGGTGTGTAAACTTAAGAGGTCAATATACGGACTTAAACAAGCCTCACGACAGTGGTATCTTAAGTTCAATGATACCATCACATCCTTTGGATTTCAAGAAAACATTGTTGATCAGTGTATATATCTAAAGGTCAGTGGGAGCAAGTTTATTTTTCTGATTCTGTATGTTGATGATATCTTGCTTGCAACGAATGATCTTGGTTTATTGCATGACACCAAGAAATTTCTTTCGATGAACTTTGAGATGAAAGACATGGGTGAGGCATCCTATGTGATTGGGATAGAAATATTCCGTGATAGATCACAAGGATTATTAGGATTGTCTCAGAAAGCATATATCAACAAAGTTCTAGAAAGATTTAGGATGGAAAAGTGCTCATCAAGTGTTGTTCCAATTCAGAAGGGAGATAAGTTTAGTCTTATGCAATGTCCCAAGAATGAATTGGAACGCCAGCAAATGAATGGAATTCCTTATGCATCTGTTGTTGGAAGTTTAATGTACACACAGACTTGTACGAGGCCAGACATCAGCTTTGCCGTTGGAATGTTGGGCCGTTACCAAAGCAATCCAGGAATTGACCACTGGAAAGCTGCAAAGAAGGTGTTACGGTACTTGCAAGGAACAAAAGACCGCATGCTTACGTATCGGCGGTCTGATTGTTTGGAAGTGGTTGGTTATTCAGATTCAGATTATGCCGGATGTATCGATACTAGAAAATCCACGCTCGGATATCTGTTCCTGTTATGTGGAGGAGCAATATCTTGGAAAAGTGCGAAGCAGAGTATCATTGCTACATCCACTATGGAGGCTGAATTTGTGGCATGTCATGAGGCCACAAGTCAAGGAAACTGGCTGCGGAATTTTATCTCAGGGCTTGGAATAGTCGACAGCATTGCCAAGCCACTGAAGATTTATTGTGATAACTCCGCTGCAGTATTTTTCTCCAAGAATGATAAGTATTCTAAAGGTGCAAAACACCTGGAGGTTAAGTATCTTTCCGTTAAAGAAGAAGTTCGGAAGCACAGAGTGTCAATTGAGCATATTAGCACCGATCTCATGATTGCAGACCCATTGACTAAGGGTCTACCTCCTAAGACTTTCACTGGACATGTCGAAAGGATGGGTATTTTGAATGTAAAAGAATGATTTTTCTTTTTATGTAATTGACACTTGAGCTCGTTTATGCATTGTTTCTGAAATAAATTGATATCCTGTTTGCCATTGATGTATACACGATGATTGGCTTGATTGTTACAGGATTTTGTCTAAGTTATTTTGTCTTAGACAATGATGAGGACCATGAATGATATTAAGAAGTCATTTTGAGTAGAACACTGATAATGTGGTACATGGAAGGGACCTTGTCGCACAAAGACATAGAACCGCCATGACCCATGTTAGTATATACTTAAATTTACATTATTGATGAATCGATTATATACAATGTGGCGCACACATTATGTTATATTATTTAAACCATTATGATAAATTCTGTCACTCGGCCAAGTGGGAGAATGTAAGATATATGTGGCCTAAGTGTCATATATTGAATAGATATTAGTAAATAATTAATATCTCTTTTATGGTTTAAATAATAACTAACTAATTATTTAATTAAGATTTGAATAATTTGAATGGGTCAAATTGGTTGCACGATGATAGAACGTGCAATATGCCGTTTCTCCCCTAACGTTCTTTTGAGAAACTGACTCTATAAATCGGTCCCCTCCCTACCTATGAGAGTTCATCAGATTATTATTTTCTCTATCAATTACGCTCTGTGAAGAAAGTAGGCCAAGGGAGAGAAACCGGTTTATTAACAATCCAGTTGCTGAGTTGCTGTAAATAAAAGATTTATGGCATCGAAAGGTAAGTAATTGTGTTCATCAATTATGGTAGAAATCATGAAGTTCTAAGATCTGAATTAGGCATTTATGTATGTTCATAAGTCCGTTAAATTCTTACACCGCTTGCCTGCCAAAATGGAGAAGATTAAGGCAAATCCCATCAAAGTTGGTGATACATCATACATTGAGAAATCAAATGTTTACACTGTCTTGTTTTAGAAGAAATGAACTAACCTCTAGGAACTTGGAATACGTTGATATGCTAGCCTCGACTATATCCAGAATAAATTGCAGTGCATCCTCTTGTAATTCAGGGTATCTAAGGTCCTTCTTGGATGTCGTCTTGTTTGATGCAGCAGCAGCCATCTGCAAAATATATATATGTCATGGAAGCAGCGGCGGTACTAGTATGGCGCAAGGGGGTCAGCTGACCCCCCTGAAATTTAAAAAAAAAAATTATTTTTTTTTATTTTTTCATTTTTTAATAAAAATATTAATATTTTAATGAATAAATCCATCCTTTGTAATTTAAAAATCTTTTATTCTTCCCCAATTTGAAGTGAGCAACTATTATCATTACAAAGTTATAGTTTTTATCTATAGTGATATTTAGATTTTCTCAACGTTCAGGGTTGACTAATCGTTTTGACAACACAGATATCGAGTTGCTTTGATTGGTTTCTTTTTCATTTTGCTTCCAAGTAAATCATTTGTTGCATTTAATAAGAAGGCTTTGATAAAATTGACAACATTTTACCCATATAATTAAGATGTTGCATTTGAAATGTTTGAAAATCGATTTTGAGGACTATATTAAATATGTCAGAAATGATCCCGACTTCTTCGATGTAGTTAATATTAGTGGACTTTTTATGAGATTAGTTTAAAAGAACAAGAACAAAACTTATCAATTGATGTATTTGTTGATTAAAATATTATTAATTTTACATGTGGCAACTACCAGTAGAAATAATATTTTATGCTGTGAATGATTAATTATTGTCATTTTTTGAAAAAGAATTATTAGAAGAGATTAATGTAGATGAACTATGCTTTCAAGAAAAATGCCGGTGCATTGAAGAATATTGTAAACACATTTAACTTTGAAATTCTTGGAGTACAACTTTTAAGAAAGAAACATTATTCATATGAGTAGATTGTTTTAATCATTTTAAGTCATTTTCAAAATATTACAGATTAAATTTTTGCACACCCTGGATGAAAATCCTAGTTCCGCCACTGCATGGAAGTATGGAACATTGACCACGAAACTAATCTACTTTTTGTTAGAAATGAATATATATATACCAGACCTCATCAAACTGCCCTTTCATATTCGGAGGGCTTACTGCTAAATAAGCATATGCCATCAACTCCACCGGCCAACCAGTGATTTGAAGAGGAAAACATTGAGACCTGTCAGCAGAAAGTCAACAATTAGAACAAGCAATCTCACTTATCATTCTACCACAGAAATTCAGTATGTTACACCCACACAGATAGACCGTATATTTTCAATGCCTCCTCCTTCTCCTTGTAACACTTGTCAGATTTTTTAAGAGACAGTGATAGCTCAACAGAGTCGTTGGGGTTAGTTCCTTCCCGAGGAACAAATCCATATGAAAGTAGCAGCTCTCCGTTGGATTTTTTACCATATGAAATGAAAACCTGCAAGAATTTGAAACCACCTCATCTAAGCTTTTAAACTACCCAAAATTTTGAACCAATATGAAGATGCATTTTTTAAAATTTATTGAGATATTAATTCCTCGAAATTTTGTGTACTACCAATTGCACGTTAACTTTAAAATAAATATTCACTGACTCACAATCAAAGTAAAAGGATAGTTCAATTTCTAAAGGTTGTATATCTGCTCTGTTCACCGGGCTGATATGCTCGATCCGTTGTGAATACAACTCCCTCCGATGATTTATCATAATCTAGAAATGTTACAACCTGATCGATTAAAACATCAAAAGTTACAACTAATATATCATCCAAGTGATTGCAGAATATGCGAAAAAGCAATGTTGCACAATTGCCATACATCACAGCGCCCTATGATTCAACGTAACGCGGTATCTGCCCAAGGAACCAATGCAACCCTTCCATTCATTGAAGGTAAGCAAACCTAAAGATAATCATAATGAAAATGTCAGATTACAACATCAAACACATATGATTGAAAATTATTTCATCATTCCCACACAAAGGTAGGTTTGAATTATATCAAACATAGCTTACCAAGCGAGAAAAAAGAATGCCAAATGACCACTTAAAACTCTCCATGTTGAATAACTGTGACAAACAATGTCAAACATTAATAGAACAAATTACAATATTCAACCCATCATTGAATAAACATGAAATCCTCAGTCAAATTATAGTAACATGGCATGAATGGTTAGGTATCACGTGACCATTTTAAGTTTAAATATTATATTAACACAAACAAAATTATAGTAATAAACATAGGAAGTTCTTGAATAAGAGAAAAGGCATGATGTTTTCGTCATTTAGATTTTTCTCATCTACACTTGTTTGTGACGACAAATTTGTTTTCCTTAAGGCTTAAGCTCTTTCTCCTACCACTCAAACTATTCTTCAGAATTCTCTCAATCATTTTACTACCACTTGTCCCTGCTTTTGTTCTATCCAATGCAATAGGTATTTGTTATAGTATTAAACTTTAATTTAAAATTCAGGTTCCTATCCAAATTCAATGAAGCCTGCCAAAATGAATGAATATTATTATCTCACCCACCAACAATTAGGTATGTATTATCTCATCATTCAATCTAACAAAGGGAACACTTTTGGGCGTAGACTACATCTGGATCTGCATTCTGCTGCTTCACTTATTCAACTAAACCCATCCTCTGCCTCTCAATCTGTGAATCCCAACAATGGCGAATCATGCCCTCTCAGCGGGTGCAATCACTGCCATTTTATAGTATTTTATTATTGCTTTTCTGTGGACTCAACTTGTAAATCAATAAAATTTAGTAGTGTGTCTAACTTCACCAACAAATTTAAACTTAGATCGAATGATTCTGCACAACAGCTGTGCCATGTTCGTTTGTTGGTTTATACTTCCTCCGTTTTTTAAAGAATGTAACATTGCTAAATTTGGCACTGTGCACACACGTACTTTGATTTAAGGTTTTATTATAGTTATACAAGTTAAAACATAGCCAATTGAGATCTTGTTAGATTCGTATCGTCGAGTAGTTTTTAAAGATCGAACTTTTAAAATTTTTATTTGTACCGAACTTGAGTTATTAATAATTTAAAATGTGCATTGGACTGTGTGCATTGTGGGTCCGTTGCAATTTTTGAATAACGGAGGGAGTATTCTGTGAGTTTATTGGACACTAATACAATACTTCAAATAAATATTTTTAAATTTCGTTGTGTATTTTCAGAAGCAACCAACGTCACAACATTACAAGTAAAATAAGCAAAAAGAAAAAAGGAAACACTGATAAGCAACCAACGGTCGCAAAATTTGACCTATAGTGTTACTGTATAATCTTCTAAGAAATTTTAAAATGAACAAACAAAGGCAAGTGGCATTTCTTGATTTCTCATATACTAATTGGTTTTAAATTTCTTCATGACGTTTCTGTGGGTCCCGATTTTAATCTTGATTATGAGCGGTCGTCGGTGTGTGATCAGAACAACGTTTAAATAATGGAAAGTAAAAAACAAAGGGCAGCGTTGACCCAGTTCGGTCTCACAACCTACGTCTGAGGATTCCAATCCAGGGACTCTCACTATGTAAAAGACTCAATCAAGACAAGACTTGATCTGACCAAAAAACTTGACACCAAACTCTATCACACTAAAATCTGTTCTAACAGAATGTCTATAGTTGAAACTCCCCCCTCAACTGCAGTCGCTGGAATATCGATTCAATTTGATGCAATCTTGACAGATGATATTTACATGCGTGAATCTTGAACACAGCAAAATATCTGAATCTTCCCATCAGATTCCGAAGGTTCCTTCGCAAAGCAAACCTCCACAACGTAATGTGTAGAAACGTGATCTTCAATACGGCAATCCTATCGAAACATGTAAAGCGCAGAGACGTTGATAATCTTCAAGAAACTCTCAAATGTAGAACACTCATCAAAGTATATCTAAAAACTCTCAAGAATGAACTCTAAAAAACCAAGAGAGAAAACCCGAATTCTAAAATGCGAAAGCTAAAATACAACTCGAATTATCAATCTAACAATCTTTCTTAAACTCATTTATGACTAACACATATTAGTGGAGAGTAAATTCGTAATAAGAAGCAGAGCAGCTCCTCTGTGCAATTGTAAACTACAAATAACTGTCACAATGTAACTTCCTTCATAACTGCTGAAACGGTTCAGGTCTTGTAGTCATCGCATCGTTCTGACTACTGATTAACAACACTTTTCATCTGCACAGGCTTAAAACAACAACAATCTCCCCCTCTTTTTGTGTAGATGATGATCCTATCAAAAGTGTCTCAATCATTAAAAGTGTTATCTCACAATCAAAAATCATAATAAGATATATCAATAAATCCATAAAAATCATCAGTAGTTGACCAGTTGTTAAAACCATCAAAGAATTATATCAGAATATAAATTCACAATTTGAATCCTCATTACCAACCAAGTATAATATATATCATTACCAACATGTTAAGCCAAGCTTCTCTAAACTCGCCCTTGATAGGAGCTTCATCAAACTCATAGGCGTCGTTCATTGAAATAACCGAATATATCTTTGAAACAAGCAATACAAAATTCATTAGCTCAAAAATATATCAATGCAAAGGAAAATCAGTTTACCCATTTTTGAACTGAATCGAGAAGCAATTCTGATTGGCAGGTTGTTGTAACCACATAAACACTGATACAGAAGTCTGTGAGTAATGATGACACATCAGTATCGACTTCATCACAACTACGTATCTTTAGCTCAAGTTCCAATGGTTCAATCTTTGTGTTGGGTTGGTCTAATACCTTCCCACTAACTCTGAAATTATAAGCCCGAAATTCTCTTTAGTTGATATGGATTGTTCTCCTCGTGTGGTCTCAATATCACTCAGTAGCAGACTTTTCTTCTTTGGAATCCATACTCTTTGTATTCTGATCCTTTTTCGAAGTTCTTCTGTTGGCCATACAATAGCTCGCCGTTCGTTAAATCTCTTACTATCCTGATGCATGTGTTTACATAATGTCCTGATAGTTGACAATAACAGCAGTCTTTCTGTCATTTGGACGGCGTTGTAACATTGTCTTTGTCATCTCTCCATGTATTGTGAAGTCAACTATCCTCCACTTACGAACTTAGTTTTGCTTGGAGTTGATTTCTTCCTATAACCTATACCTGTTATCACCAGAAAACTTTCCATAGACAAAATTTCATCAAGTTTCCTTTTACCTTTTACTACCTTTTGGGAATTGCGGTTTTCCTATTTTAGGTCATCCAACTCCTTTTATATCCCATCTTTTTCTTCTTGCGACTGTAGGACTTTTGATTCAAGTTCGATATTCTTCTTTTTCAAAGTTTTGACTTCTTTTAGAACTTTGTTTTTCTCCTCAATCTCTAGATCACAAGGTGTTATGTTGTCAGTGAGTTGTCATAACAACTTCTTATTTTCTTATAGTGCAGTTTCATATTCTACTCTCAACTATCATAGTCGTCAGCCAATTGTTGAAACTCATCATCACTGTCACATATATTAGAAACAACTTTATCAGTAGAAAAATGTATTGACTTTGAATTACCTTCCCATAGAGTGGGACTAGCATCTCTCAGGGTAAATGCAATGACTTCTTCAGTTTCACTGCTGTGATCATCTGTAGTTGCACCGTCGTCGTAATCACATAATGTCACATGAAATGCTTTTCCTTCCTCTTTCTTTTGGCTATCGGACATTCAAGAACGAATGTGCACAAACCCTTCACATTCATAAAATCGAACAGAGGTTATTTTCTCCAATTTCTCATGATTTTTACTTCTCTGGTTGGAACATTCACTTTTGCTGCTTTCTCCTCGTGTCAAGTTTCTGCGTTGTTTGTCAGTCATCGGAACTGCGTTCTTGGTTTTTTCATTTGTTGAATTGCATGATTCTTCTTCCTTTAAGCATTTTGACCACTTTCTTGATTACATAGTAATCTTCATCTTCAGAGCTGTCTCTGGAATCTTCATCAACGTTCAAGGCGATGTTTCTTGGTAGTTTCTCTTCCAATTGATTCATTTCATATGTTTGAAGTATCCCAACTAGTCCATCCAAAGAAATAGTATTCAGCTTTTCTGAATCTTCCAAGGTTGCAATCTTAGGAGCATATTTCTTTGTCACTGTTCTTAGCATCATTCGAACGAGCTTTTGATTGTCGTAAACCAATCTGAATGAGTAGGCCTGATTTACAACATCCTTGAATCTTCCATAGTATACGGATATAGTTTCATCCTCCTTAATCATCAAACTGTCAAACATAGTTTCAATCCGTTGTAATTTTGTAGCTCTGACGTCCAAAGAACCTTCATACATTACTTCCAGTGCATTCCAAGCCTCATAAGCTGAAGTGTAGTTGGTGATCAGTCTGAACTGTGTTTCATCCATGGCTCCAAAACTTGCATTGAGGGCAGTGAAGTTTCCTTTCTTTGTTTCTTTTTGGGTTGAAGTAATTTCTTCTTTCGTAGCGGCTCGAGATCCAGATGGTGCGGTTGATCCAGCAAGGGCAGTATCAGCGCTGGTAGGTGGTTGCGGGGGTATCTCAACAACCTCCCAGACTTCATCTCCAAGGGCCATCAGATGGATTCGCATGCATGTTCTCCAGTAGTCTGAACCATCAAACAACGACAGATGCTCCTTCCTTGCTCATCGTTTCAATATTCTTGAAATCTTCTCTAGTGCGTCAGAGAGCAGGCTTTGATACCAATTATGGGTCCTGATTTAATCTTGATTATGAGTGATCGTCGGTGTGTGATCAGAACAATGTGTAAACAGCGGCAATTAAAAAACACAAGACAAAAGATTCGTTGACCCAGTTTGGTCCTACAACCTATGTCTGGGGGATTCCAATCTAGGAACTCTCACTATGTAAAAGACACAATCAAGACAAGACTTGATCTGACCAAAAAATTTGACACCAGACTCTATCACACTAGAATCTGTTCTAACAGAATGTCTGTAGTCGAAACTCCCCTCAACTACAATCGCTGGAATACCGATCCAATTTGATGCAATCTTGACAGATAATTTTTACTGGACTTGAATCTTGAACACAACAGACGATCTGAATCTTCGCATCAGATTCCAGAGGTTCCTTCGCAAAGCAAACCTCCATAACGTAATGTGTAGAAATGTGATCTTCAATGCAGCAATCCTATCGAAGCTGTAAAGCGCAATGACTTTGATGATCTTCAAGAAACTCTCATATGTAGAACAATCATCAAAGTCTTTTTAAAAACTCTCAAAAGAATGAACTCTATGAAAAACAGGAGACAAAACCCGATTTCTATTATGCGAAAGTGTGAATACAACTCGAATTATCAATCTAACAATCTTTTTTAAACTCATCTATGACTGACACACTAATATATATAGAGGAGAGTAAATTCGTAATCAAATGCAGAGCAGCTCGTCTATGCAATTGTAAACAACAAATAACTGTCACAATGTAACTTCCTTCATAACTGCTGAATTGTTCAGTTCTTGTAGTCCTCGCGTTCTAACTACTGATTGACAACACTTTGCACAGAAAGCTTAAAAGAACAACAGTTTCATTTTATTTTCAAGTTGATGTTTTAAAACATAAGCTGAGTTGTGATTGATATCTTCAACGGGTTGCTAACTGTAAAATGAGTGGACTGTTTCTTGTTTCTTTTTCTTCTTTTTTTTCCTTTTTTTGCTTATTTTACTTGTAATTTTGTGATGTACCCAACCAAATTTAAAATATTATTTAAAGTATTATATTAGTATCTAATCATTCTGGCAGAAATATAAACCAACATACAAACATCCCCTCGAAAACTTGATTTAATTTAAATTTCTCGATCAAGTTACAAACATCCCCTCGAAAACTTGGTATCATAACATAAGCTTGATTTTGGAGCTTATATTATAGCTATTAAATAATTAAAATAAAAGAGCTATGAAATTTTTTTAACAATAAATATGCAAAAACTAATAAAAAATTAAAATATGCAAAATCTATACACACAACAAAGCAAAAATTTAAAAAATAAAATAAAATTGGAGTAAATTAAACAACTAATGTATTGAAGCTAAACTTGATAAATTAGAATTATTAAGAAAACAAATAATAGAATACCCATAAAACCGAAAAAATAAATATAATTATACTACATAATTACAATTAATATTTCTTAGTTGTTACCTATAAAATAAGAGTAGTCTAGGAATACTAATCACAATTAAAAAAAAAATTAAAGCCATAACCAATAAAATTAGTTTTAATAAGTGTATGATGAATAAAAAGATAACAAAAAGATATAGATAATTTTCTTTAAAAAACTTTTAGGAATGATGGTCAAAATGTACAAAAGATTAGGGACTAAAATGATATTTTTCCAAAAAACTTAATCGTGCAAAGGAATAGTTATTTTTTTTTTAGAGGAGCCATTGAAGGCCTGGAAAGGGGGTGGTGGGAGCTCATGCCACACAATTACAAAGGGAAAATAAAGGGAGGGATAGGGGGCCGTGGGGAATCGAACCTCCAACCTTCCGTTGGAAGTTAGGGGACTTAACCACTTGGGCTAAGTCCTCATCCCCAATAGTTATTTCAAACTTTAAATAGTTAAAAAGTAATTTTTGTCAATAAAAAAGTTTAAGATTACCTCCTTTCTGTTCACCTCCTGTATTCTTTAAAATCAATTCAAAATGCTACTGAACTTGGGATATGTAAATTTTAGTAATTCCCAATTTGTTAGTATTAAACTTAGTTCAAAATTCGGTGTGTATTTTCTTTAGGTACACCACCAGTAATTAGGTATGTATTTTCTTTAGGTACACACATGCATCGAAAGTCAACGCTGGCTCTCATGCATCACTGTCTGTATCGAACAAAGAAAAAGACTTTTGGGCGTAGACTAGATCTGGATCTTCTTCTACCTTACATCCCCAGCACAGCTCCACTTCCAATTCCAATTATTGATCTCTCTCATTCTCATTCTGCTGCTGCTTCACTTGTTAAACTATTATTCCCATCCTCTCTCTCTCTCTCTCTCTCTCTCTCAACCTGTGAATCCCAATAATGGCGGATCCTTCCCAGGAGGTGGTGTCAGCAGTGGTGGGATGCTTGATCACAGCTGTAAAAGAGGAGATTCGCCTCTTATGGAGCTTAGAGGACGACATCAAACGCCTCAAAATCACTCATTCCAGAGTGCAGGGTGTTTTGGAACAAAATGAGATCATGCAACATATGAACGACCCAATCGATCAGAATTGGTTCGTGACGCTGAAATATGCTGATTATGATGCTGCAAACATACTGGAGCAGGTGGAGATTGAAAGCGCTGAAAGAAGATGTAAGTATTCCCCATTTCTCAAGTTTTTCTATTTATTGCCCTTTCGATTTAGAATGGCTCATAAGCTGAAAAGACTTCGGAAAACACTGGATGTCATTGCTGAAGAGGGACAAAAGTTTCCTCTGAGTGAGGCTGGGGGAAATCTTCGGTATGGGGTCACACCGCCGAGCAGGGAGACTTGTTCAGTAGTGAATGAGTCCGAAATTTGGGGAAGGCAAAAAGAAAAAGAAATGATAATAGCGAAATTGTCTGATAAGAGGAGGCTTGAGCAGAATGATCTGTCTGTCTATGCCATTTGGGGCATGGGTGGACTTGGGAAAACCACTCTTGCACAATTGGTGCTAAACGATACACACATCCAGGAGCTATTTGATCTCAGAATTTGGGTCTGTGTATCTGACAACTTTGATGTGAAAAGAATATTGAAAAACATGATTGAGTGCATCGACAGGAAAAAAGGCGAGGAGGACTTGCCGTTACAAGTATTGCAGAGCCAGCTCCAAGAGAAGTTGATGGACAAAAAGTTTCTACTAATTTTGGACGATGTTTGGGAGGTGCAGCGTACAACATGGGAGACACTCGAGAGTATTTTAAGACGTGATTCGAAGGGTAGTGCAGTAATTGTAACGACTCGGATCAGGCCAACTGCAGATATGATGGCTACCATTGGTGTGCACCCTATTGGGATTTTGTCTGAGGGAGACTCTTGGTCACTATTCAAGCAGAGAGCATTCCCGAATGGAGAGGTGAATGAAAGCTTGGTTCAAATTGGTGAGGCGATAGTGAAGAAATGCGGAGGCTTACCATTGACTATCAAGGCTTTAGGTAGCCTCATGCGATCTAAAGTTACCGAAAGTGAGTGGTTATCAATTGAAAAAAGTGAAATTTGGAATGTCTTGGTTGATGGAAACCGAGATGAGATCCCTATTGCTCTGAAGTTGAGTTACTACAATTTACCGAGTGACATGAGGAAATGCTTTGCTTATTGTTGCATATATCCCAAGGACTATGATATGAAGGTGGATGAACTCATACAACTATGGATGGCGAATGGCTTCCTTCGGTCGTCTGATGGCCAACACGACTTGCCCCGTGAAGGCAGAAGAATTTATGAGGAGCTGACTTGGAGATGCTTCTTTGAAAATAATGGCACGAATTATAAGGGAAAGAGAATATGCAAGATGCACGACTTAATTCATGATTTGGCAATATCTATAATGGGGCAAGAGATCAGGCGTAACTATAGGTTTGTCAATGATTTTGAGTCTGAAATACCTCTAGGCCTACGTCATGTAGGCATTTTTAAAGGAATGAAGCTCAGCAGCAGCAGTAGTAGTGTTTTTATTAATAATAAGGTCCAAGTCTCAACTGCCAACTCTTTGTGCTCATTCATAGCTCCTGATGATGATGATGCTCCTTTTGATGAGTCTGATGATGATGTTGATGGATTTCAGGGTGATGAGGATATCTATTCATTCCTCTCGAAGCAACAATATTTGAGAGCATTAGACATAAGCGGTTGTGCCATAAGAAATCTGGATTTGTGTTGCCAACTTAAGCATTTGAAGTTCCTTTGCATGAATTGCGAGGATATGGAAACGTTACCCGAGTCTCTCACTCACCTTCGTAATCTTCAGACCTTGAAGCTTATGGACTCTTGGAAGCTCCGAGAGCTGCCTAAAGAATTGAGAGTAATGAAAAACCTTTGTTTTCTGGAAATGGATTCTCCTGATTCACTTGAGAGCATGCCTCCGGAATTGGGAAAGTTGGGGTTGCTCTGTGGACTAAGCCACTTTATTGTTGGTGAGGATGAATTGCAACAAATTGATCAGTTGAAGGAATTAAACAAGCTTGGAGGTGCATTGGAAATAAGAGGGCTTGAAAAAGTGAAAAGTTTGGAAGATGCTAAGAGTGCCAACTTCATGGCAAAACCGGATCTGACTTGGTTGACTTTAGAATGGAAGATGGATAGTAGAAGAAGCGAACATTGTGAAGAAGAGGTTTTGCAGGGACTCCAACCACATTATAATATTGAAGGAGTCGAAATCCGGTACTACCCAGGATCCAAATTCCATGAATGGATGGGGAACTCGGCTTATGTAAAATTGAAGTCAGTCATGTTGTCGTATTGTACAGAGTGTGAATGCCTTCCAGCATTGGGAAACTTGCCCTCTCTGACACAGCTATATATAAGTGGGTTTCCGTCAGTGAAGCGTATAGGTGGAGAGTGGTATGGAGATGGAAACTGCTCATTTCCGAAACTCACAACACTCCACCTAAAAGATATGGACAATCTGGAGGAATGGAGCGCACCAGATTCAGATTCAGTCCAAAGTTTTCCTCGTTTAACTATATTAGCTATTTCATCCTGCCCCAAGCTGGAAAGTATGCCAGAAAGGTGAGGGAATCTTATACTACTAATGTTTTTCCCTATATTATTAATTTATTATCTATAATTTAAATTTTAACTCATTGCACCCTCTTTATTCACACACAGCCTTATTACAAAGTCTCTGAGAGAGCTGACAATAGTCCGATGCCAACAATTGAAGGAGAGATACGGAAATACAGATGGCGAAGCTTGGCCGAAAATATCACACATCCCATCCATAGAGATCAATTGGCAGATTATTCAAAAACTTAATTGATTCTTTGTCACGAGTAAGGTTTGTGAATTGTAATTTTTCATGATAACAAATTTCTTTTTACTATTATTGGTTTTTATTATACTCCCTCCGTCCCATTTAAGATGTCTTGTTTGATTTCTGCACACAATCCAATGCACTTTTTAAATCGATCATATCTCAAAATATATATAAGTAAAAATTATGTGAAATATATATTCTAAAACTACACGATTAGACGAATCTAACAAGACCGGACTCGACTATTTTTTTTTCAAATATTTACTTGCAATAATATTGAGTCAAAGTTAAACAATGAACAGTGCCAAAAAGTCAAACAAGACGTCTGAAGTGGGACGGAGGGAGTATTAGTTAGAATCATAGCTAGTACTGTTATTTTATACTACTTCGTAATCAACTACTCCCTCTGTCCCAGCTCAAATATCTCATTTGACTTTTTGACACTGTTCAACTTTGACTCGATATTATATTAGTATATATTTGAAAAAAATAGTCGAGTTTGGTCTTGTTAGATTCGTCTAATCATATAGTTTTAGAATATATATTTTACATAATTTTTGCTTGTATATATTTTGATATATTCACAATTTAAAAAGTACATTGGATTGTGTGCAGAAATGAAATGGGACATTTCAAATGGGACAGAGGGAGTAGTATGTATTCACCCATGCATTATGTAGTAGTATTAGTTAGAATCATAGCTGGTAGTTCATATCGTCTCAGTTCAACATTTTATCTCATGCAAATCTACTATCTAGTTTATAGAAATTTTTATATTATTATCTCACAAGTGTATGTTTTAAGGAAATTCTGTTTATGGTGTTATCATATATTTTGAGTTTAATATTAAAATAAACAATTATAATGTTAGTATTTTTTTTTTCCGGTGACTGCAAATACATATTTTTAAATAGGCCAATTGAATTTAACTTATTTCTTGACCATAAATGTCTACTTTCTTTCATTTTAATTAGACAGCAAAACTTTTTAATTTTTCGTTTACCACTAACAGATCAATCAAATTCAAATGACCTATTTTTAATATATTTTATTTCCAATTATCAAATTTTATATATTTATGTTTTTGATTTTAAATATTTTTTTATTCTATTTATCTAGTATAATCTAATTTTTATTTGATTTTTTCAGTTTTATTTACTTAAATTTAATTACTTTAAACAATATTTTATTTTACTTTATTTAATTTTTATATTATTTTATATTAATTTAATATAAATTTACTTTATTAAATATAATATGGAGTATAATTTATATTTAAATTATACCTTATTTGATTTTAAAATATATAAATAATTTGTACTTTTGTTCTATTTACCATTGTAATTTTATTTTTTAAATGAAATTAGTAAACAAAATTTAAAATTTAAATTGTGTTGTATTTCCACACTGAGATTGTGATACCCCATAATAATAATAATAATAATAATAATAATAATAATAATAATAATAATAATAATAGTAATAATAATAATAATAATAATAATAATAATAATAATAATAATAATCTATATCTATATCTATCTATATCAATATCTATATCTATATCTATATAATCTATAAAAACAATATCCCTTATGAACAGTAACCTATCAATTCTCTCTCACAAAAATCCCCTTATGAACAGTAACCTACCTACTTCCCCAACATTCACTTTCTGCACGCAATCCAATCACATTTCTAATGAAATAACTCATAAATAACTCAAAATGTGTACAAGAAAAAATTCTAAAAATTTGATATTTTAAAACTACATGATAAGACGAATCTAACAAGATCCCACTTGACTATGTTTTTCCTTATATAGATATTGTATAAGCATTAGTTGAAGTTGAATAATAAATAATTGCAAAAGTAAAAAAATAGTGCATTTTAAAAATATTGTAGAACCAAATTTGAGCCAAATTCACGTTAAATAATTTAATTTTAATTATTATAGATAAAGAATACTATCAAATAAAAGATGTAACAAAAACGTTATAGGTTGATAGTTGAATAATAAACAGTAGCAAAAATCAATCCCTTTTCACTATAAAAATGAAGAAAATATATAATAATATATATAATGCACTTTCAAAATATAGGAGAACCAAATTCGAGCGAAATTCAGATTATATAATTTAATTTCATTAGTTATTATAGATAAAGAATACTACCAAATAAATGATGTAACAAAAACTTTATGGGTTTATATTATATTTATTTTTAAAGATAATTTCAATATATTTGTTATTATTCTTAACCAATACTCTATTAATTGAAATTATAATTAAAGAATATATTGTACTTCATATCATTAATAAGTACTTTATAAATTGATATTATATTCATTAATGCATATGGAATATTTGTATTAGATAAATTGCAATATGATAATAAGTTGATGAAACTATAGTCATTTTAATTTGTCTATGGATTCATTTATAAGAGTATTTCTTATTTTTATACTAATTTAATTTGGAAATATCTATATCTTTATGAAATTTCTAATATCTCAAAGCTTTAAGGTGAATCAATATCAATAATCAATTATCAAGTACAATATGATTTCACGTACTTTCTTTGTCAATGAATGACATTAGAGTCGTGAGTAGAAATATTTTTATTTTTTTCATTTTTTTGTCCTTTCAATTATTGTTTGTAGTATAAGTATTTTTTAAGATACTAAAGTAATATATGAATATTGGTAATGATATATGTTGGTCGATTTCTGTGCAATGTATAGATGTACTCATGTAATACTTAAAATAGTTTAAGGAGGTTGGAGAATGTAATCGACATAATAAAATTGAACAATTTTATTTATTAAATGATCAGATAATTTTATTTATAATAATAATAATCTATATCTATATCTATATCTATATAATATATAAAAACAATATCTTTTATGAACATTAACCTACTCTTATGAACAGTAACCTATCAATTCTCTCTCACAAAAATCCCCTTATGAACAGTAACCTACCTACTTCCCCAACATTCACTTTCTGCACGCAATCCAATCACATTTCTAATGAAATAACTCATAAATAACTCAAAATGTGTACAAGAAAAAATTCTAAAAATTTGATATTTTAAAACTACATGATAAGACGAATCTAACAAGATCCCACTTCACTATGTTTTTCCTTATATAGATATTGTATAAGCATTAGTCGAAGTTGAATAATAAATAGTTGCAAAAGTAAAAAAAAAAAAAAAAATAGTGCATTTTAAAAATATAGTAGAACCAAATTCACGTTAAATAGTTTAATTTAAATTATATGGTATTTTATTTGAAAAAAGATATAATATATTTACTACTTTTGTTCCTATTTACCATTGTCATTTTATTTTTTAAATGAAGTTAGTAAACAAAATTTAAAATTTAAATTGTGTTGTATTTCCACACGGAGATATATTTGACCATAGCAGCATTACGCCATTTCTGTTATTTGGGGGAGGGGTGAATATGCTTTATGATCCGCATCATGTTTTATATGCTTGAAATTAGTCGCTACTTGTTGTCCATTAAGGAAATAAAGGTAAGGGATGCGGCTAGGGTCATGGGGTGTGATGTGGGATGCGGCTAGGGTCATGGGGTGTGATGTGGGAATATGGCCGATGACATATCTAGGGATTCCGGTAGGGGGCAGAGTAAATGGTATTTCAATTTGGAGACCAGTGATCGAAAAAATGGAAAAGAGGCTTGCGGGTTGGAAAGGGCGAATGTTGTCCCAAGCTGGAAGAATGTGCCTAATAAAATCAGTGATGAGTAGTCTCCCAATATACTATTTGTCTATTTTTAAAATTCCAAAAGCTGTGGCGGATAGGCTAGAATTGTTGAAAAGGCGGTTTTTTTGGAATGAGTGGGAAGGAAGGAGGCGAATGCATTTGATCAACTGGGAGTCGATCTGTTTAAATAGAAAAGATGGTGGTCTGAACATTCGAAGGGTTGAAAATTTTAATATGGCGTTGATGCTGAAATGGAGATGGAGGTTTGGGAATGAGGAAGCTCTTTGGAAACAAGTGGTGGATGTTAAGTATTATGGAAAGGTGTCTCCCCTGGTGGCAGACGCAACAGTTGAGAGGTCCATGTGGGGGAGAATTTGCAGCGCATGGAGGATTGCGGATCAGCAGGGCTTGGGGGATCAACTGAACATCCAAGTTGGAGATGGGTGGAGGACAAGATTCTGGTGGGACAAATGGTTGGAGGGGGGAAACACTTTGAAGGATATGTTCCCTAGGATCTATGCATTGGCAATTAAGAAAGATGGGTTGATTGCGGAGTTAGGAGAATGGATTGGGACAGAGTGGAGCTGGAAGATAGAGTTAAGGAGAACACTCTTTGATTGGGAATTAGGAATATGGAATAACTTGATAGGTTTACTCGATCAGTTTCGGATAAACAGATTTTTAAGGGATAGAGTATGTTGGAAAAAAGAAAGCAGTGGACACTTTACATCCCTATCATGCTGGATTAGGAATGCAGGGGCTGGGGTAGAAAAGTTGGAATGGTTTTGGATCAGATTTTGGAAGGTGAAATGTCCGATGAAAGCAAAAATGTTGGTGTGGAAGGCATTCCATAACGCCCTCCCGGTAAGGGACTTATTGCAAAAAAGAGGATTACAAATTCCAAATGCAAGGTGCCCCCTTTGTGAAAAGGTATCTGAGTCGGTTGAGCATTTATTTTGTAAATGTGAGAAGGTATGTGACATTTTATATAATGCTATGGAGTGGTTCGGGGTGTGTTGGGTGATCCCAGGATCGGTGGTGGAGATGGTAGTAGGATGGTTTGATGCGCCGGTCAAAAAATGCAATAGGAAGGCATGGTGTTTGACGGGATTGGCTATTTTTTGGACGGTGTGGAAAATGCGTAACGAAGCGGTTTTCAAAGAGGTTAATTTCGACAAGAAGGTGGCAGTAGAGATAGTTAAATGGAGGGTAGGAATATGGTGGCAAGCAGGATTGGAAGAGGGGTGTGGTAATTCCTACTGGTGGGGGGAGACTTACCCAGGGATGCTTGTAAATATGCATGGCAGAAGGGAAAGGCGGCAGCGGGAGAAATTGGAATGGGAGAAACCTGAACGAGGGTGGTGGAAAGTGAACACGGATGGATCATCGTTGGGTAATCCGGGACCTGCGGGGGTTGGGGGTGTCATAAGAGATGAGAATGGGAATGTTATTTTCATACTCTCGGATAGCATTGGATGCACAGACTCTAATGAGGCAGAGATCGCAGCCATATGTAGGGTGTGTGAGGCTATCATTAGGAAACATGCGTTTCCAATTCCAAGGATTGTTTTTGAGAGTGATTCCCAGAATGTGGTGGCCTGGTTGAGGGAGCCGGAAAAAATCCCTTGGAGGTTTCATAAATATCTTGCACCTGTTATGATGATATTGAAATGTGGGGGAGTTGTAATGGTACAACATGTGTTGAGAGAAAGAAATGGGCTCGCTGACTTCTGGGCTAGAAGAGGAGCGATGGAGAGTGAGTGTATTGAGGTGTGGCTGTAATCGGTGTGATTGACTAATTTGATTCTGTTTTGCAGGTGAATATAGCAACTTGATTGAGGGATAATATAGTTTTAGCAGGTTGGGCAGAAAGTTACTGGTAAAGGAGACATGAGTTCTCAGGATGGAGAGGAAAGTTATTGTCCAATCCAGTCCAAATGGCCAAGCCTTGGAGTTTCTCGTGATGAAAAAGTGGAAGAAAGATGTTGAGATCGGGTTGGGTCAATGACAACAGAGGCTGCTTCCTGGATGTACTGTGTAGGCCTGCTGCTGCAGGCTCCTTTGTGTCTGAAGATACTACCTTGAGAGGGTTGTTAAATTGAGTAGTGGTTCTAGAACTAAATATCAAGGCGTGAAGTTGCTGATGCTGGTTATACCTGTTGTGATCGATGGTGCCACCCTTGGGAGTCTTGCGGCACTGAGGTTCTCTTACAAGGTACACATTAAGCCAATCGAAAAATCCGCTGGTGAGATCTGAGCTTAATTATCTCTTAGTTAAATGTATTGGAGGTGTCCATTTGATAACCTCAATACTGCTTCATCACACGTCGAACTTGCAACTTTTAATCCACTGTATCGCAAAATCAAGGGCGCTTGGCTTAACATGCTTTGTTTTCCTCCATCCTCACCTTAATTTTCTTTTCCAACAGACACTCGGACCCTTTCCAGCTGTTTTCACTCCTTATAGCCGTTGAGTCCTTTTTTCACTTTTGGGGATATTTGGATTGTCTTAGAATACTCACTTGCTAGTTCATTGGAATTTGATACTCTAGCAGCAGGTTTTTTATGTGGGTTGGATTATTGGCGATGTGGGAGGGAAGGTGAATACTAACCTATTTTGGATAGTTATTGCTTTGAGGACTATTTTAATGATCGCATATTAGGAAGTTTTACAGTGGTATTGAGGCACCTGAGATGGCCATAGATCTGTTGGCCCACCCCAAAAAAAAAAAAAAAAGAAAAAAAAAAGAAGAATTTTTAGAAAAAAAAAAAGAAAAAAAAAAAGAGAGAGAATCGGGGGGCAATTTTTGATGTTTTATGTTTTCAAAAAAAAAAAAAAAAAAAAAGAAAAGAAAAAAGAAATAGGGGGGGTGGCCTAGACAGCGTTTTTTTTTTTTTGGAAAGGGGTGAAGTATTTGAGTGTTTTCATTGTGGGAGAGCATATCTGCAGATGAGTTTCTGTTGAAGTCCTTCTGAAGCCTGGTACGGGAGTTTTGCTGTCATGCTGGTGGGAAATTTGGGGTATCACTTTCTGAAATAGTGGGTGAGTATCTTTTAGATGTCCTCTTATCCCCAATTATTTTTCTGTCCAGGTGTCTATCCATAGCCTTGTTTCCCTTTTAACCTTCTAACCTTCTCAGTGCCCTTGTGTTTTTTCGATACTATGGCTTGAATGCTTGTTGCATGGGAAATGTGTTCTTGAAGCTAGTTATGGGGTTTCTTTTTGGCATCACCAATTGAGAGTTTCTCATCGACATGTTTCCTTGTGGGAGCTTGTGATCACAGTAGAATTTGATGAGGAAATTTTTCTTGTGGCTTGATGTAATCAATGCTCGAAGGAAAGGTTGTGTGATTTGTGGAGACCGATGTAGAGACTTGATAAGGTAATTGTGCTTCGGGAAATTGCATGGGTGGAGATAACAATGTCATAGGGAGAATGCTGATGCCGGTACTGGTGGAAGTTTGTGGACAAACGGTTGGGATAGAAGACATTACACTGATTGGATTCGAGACTCTGAATGAAAGACCAAATCAAGCCTCTTGACTACTTTGACGGTTTCCTGGAAATAGTGCTCTAGTGTACCAACTTAATGTGTATCTTGTTTTTTGCTATCTAACACTTGAGGAACACTATCTGTTTTTATATGGTGCGGCATATGGCTTGTAACGGTGGAACTTGTTTTGTCATTGTTGAAATAATAAATCTTATTCCTCAAAAAAAAAAAGGAAATAAAGGTTAATGGGTTTTATTATGTGCTGTTTATGAAGTATTTACATATGTGGGATTGTAGAGAGTGTGAATGCCTTCCATCATTGGGAAAGTTGCCATCTGACACTGCTATTCATACAGGGGTTAATTCGGTGAGGCGTATAGGTGGAGAGTGGTATGGATCAGATGGAAAATGCTCATTTCCCAAACTCACAACACTCCAACTACATCAGATGCCCAATCTGGAGGAATGGAGTGCACCAGATTCAGATTCATTACAAAGTTTTCCTTGTTTAACTATATTGGATATTGAAGACGAAGAAATGCATGACAGAAACCGTTCAGAGTTTCGGAAATTCTTTTCTACACTCAATTTAGTTATAAATCTTTTTTTGCCCTAATCAATCGTATGCCAATCGTCTGGTTCCGAGCGCCAATCAGTAGAATACGAGTACCAATAGTTTGTTTTCCGAGTGGTCCGAGTGAACGTGTGGAAGTGTGAGTGAACGTGTGGAAGTGTGGAGTGTGGAACAAAAGAAAATCTAGCTACTGGGCCTCATAAGAATCGTGTGGGCCTTGATTTGCATATGTAAGATTAGGACTCAGTTTCGACTGAACGTGTGGAGTGGCACTCACTAGAGGAGCGAGTGAGCGAGTGGCACTCACTAGGAGGAGCGAGTGAGCGAGTGGGCCTCGGCCTTGGAGAGTGGCACTCATTTGACGTAGAGAGTGGGCCTCGTTTGATCGAGTGGGCTTCGACCTTGTAAATGCAACCCTAAACCCTAATACAGTTGCAGCGAGTGGAGCAAAAATCAATTGAGCGAGTAGATCTATCGCCTCCATCTCCGACTGCGACGTCCGCCGACAGCCGCGCCGCCGGTCACGCCCGCCATCGCCGTCGATTCCCCCACCACCCCCCTTGGAAATCTCCCCCTCCATTCCTCCCTTCCACCGTTCGCACGCATCCTATTCCCCATCGATTTGGACAACGAAGACACCGCCGTCGAGCGAGTAGATTTGTCGCCCCCGACTTCGACTTCGACTTCGATGTCCGCCGCCCGCCGCCCGCCGCAACACCGTTCACGCTCTTCCAGCATCCGGCGACATGGAAGGCAACGCCGCCGCCGCTTCCGCATCCGGCGAGGTTAGTGATTTCTTCAGGTGTACATTAGTTTGTTTCCCAATTGCATTTTTGAAACTTCTATATCCATATTGTTTTGTTTAGAAAACTGATATAGCCTATTTAAATTCTTAGTCTTTAGGTGTCTTGTAGAATCATTTTAGAGGTTTTGTTTCAATATTGCCCTATCCATTTCAAACACTTTTGAAAATTGACGGGAACTATTCCTGTTGGCATATAAATTAATCTGAATGAGTTAGTATTTAATTGAATTAGGTTTGTTTGATAATAATATTAATCACCCTATTTTTGTAGTTAGTGAATCAGAATTATTAGACTGGACATTTAGTTTTATTTGTACTTAGTGAATCAGAATTATTAGATTTGAAACTGGATTAAGCATGCTGCAAATTGTAGAAATATGCATTAGCATCACTAGAGTTTGCAATTGTTATATGTAAATTGTTTATGAATTGGATATTCTTGTGGAACTGTGTATATAAATATATATATATAAATATGCTTAGGTTGCGTGGAGTTGGAAGCGACCAAGGACTAGGCATGTAGCATGTAATATTAACGGATACATTAGACTATTTATTGGAGAGATTATTAGGAATAGGCTAAAGGATGCAGGTGAAACTTTTGACAAGTTTCACTAACACGAGTATATTTTTATATGAAATATATCAGGATTGATTTATTAAAAGGAAAGAGTTATGATTCACGGGAAGGGGTTTAGGGATATATCAAGTTTGTTGTTCTTTTTATTACTCAAGTATGGTGCTTTAATTTCAAATGGCGCTGTGGTCCTCTCTGTCATGAAACTGTTGACAAATCCCATGGTACAGCCGGGATAGGTTGACCTTCAGCCTGTCACACTGAGGGTCCCCGGCATAAGTGCCATGATATTTGTCATCAATTCTTGTCATGAGATTCCCTGCCATGAAACTTTTGACAGATTTCCACTACATGAGTATTTTCGAAAAATCATAATCCTGGTTTAGGTTTTATTTAATGAAACCAATTTATGATGGCGGAGTTGTGATTAGGGATATATTTATAAGTCCCACGTTTTTATTACTCGTGTTAAGAAACTGTGCCCTCGAAAGCGCACGGTGTCAAAAATTGCAGTAATTTATAGTAAGACCGGATCGTTCACTGGAGGATGTGCGATAGAAGCAGAGCCCACGTCGTTTACTAAGATTTTCCACTCGGTTACTCAATTCAAGTGTGTGTTTTGACTATCAACTACTTAACAGAAGTTAAACTAAACTATAAAAGCAATTAAATGAAGCAGATAAAACTATTCTAGAGAGCGAATTGAATTTAATCTAAGAAAGCAATGACATTATACTAGGAAAGCGATTAAGACTATCTAAGGAAGCAAATTTAAATGAGACAGAAGGGACAGGGAGAAAGTAATAAAGATTGGACAAGATTCAGATGAGACACAATTAAACTTCCATTTTAATACACAGATCTTAGCTTGGGATAATCCTTCCAGTTAGCTAATTTTCATGCTCTCTATACCATGTTCCCTTTAACAGACAGGTACTTACAGTAAGAGTTTACATGCTCTTAAGAAAGCAAACTCTAAGATACCACAGACTTACAACTCCTCCTACAATGCCTTGCAAGAGTATGTTGGCCATCTGTGGTGGACGAGCAACACCTGACAAATCATTTATTGGAATGCCAAGTACTACTATCATTCTCCCATGTCACACCCAAAGATTCTAATCAAGCCCTGAACTATCCCTTAACTCTCAATCCTATTAGCAGTTACACAACTCTCAATACAACCGAGTTGTAATACCCGAGAATTTTCCATCATAAAATAAAACAATAATTAAATAAATAGATAATAGATAAAATAAATACCATAAATAAATAAATAAATCCAGCAAACAAAAGAAGTAAATAAAGATAAGGAAATGAGAAATGAGATTTTTACTTAAAAAGGAATTAAAGGAATTTAATTAAATAAAAGGATGGATTAAAGGTAAATAAATGGTACACCAAAACCCGACACTAATGAACTCGAGGATTCGAGTCCAAAACATCCAATTAGACTGAGAATAAATTTAGAGAGAAAGTAGAAACCCGAATATACCCCGGGAATCGGAATTCGGGAGCATAGAGGGATAGAAACCCGAAAGAGAGGCGGAAAAGCACGACGGATCGCACGACCCGCCCGGACCGAAGTCCAGGCGAGAGTCGCGCGGTGGCCGCACGGTGAAGGGGGATTAGCGCGCCACGACCGCGCCACTTGACAGATTCGCCCGTTGCGTGAATCTCTCGCCCGAACGCGGATTTTTCGACTTTCGGTTGAACATCTCTCGACCCAAGACCTTTAGGTCAGATGTTGGACGCCCTAGGGATTGAGAAATCTATAAATAAGCCCCTTGGGAGCCCCAAACAAGTTTACAAAACCCTACAACCTTCTATACGTTCGAAACCCTAAATTCGGAGTCGACAGATAGCACCAAACGGGGGCAGCAGCTTTGGACGAAAATCCAAGGATCTCCAAACGTTGTGGTAAGCTCTAGTCCGATAAATCTCTTCACGTTTCAATCCGAAAACGGATTCTAACTTCGATTCTTTTCTTTCTACACCCCGTATTGAATCTAGATCGTAGAACCCGACGAACGGAGAGGAGAAACGGTGATCTGGAAGCCACGCCTCCGAACTAGACATCCCCGACGTTCATAGACACTGTAAGTTAACTCTTACATAGTTTTGGGATGAATTAAAACATTCAAAACTAAAAGATTAACAAGAAACTGAAAATCTGTCAACTATTACTTTCTATCGGCGCAACAGATTTGTTGAATTTTTCCGAACCTTAAAACGAACTCAAACGGAAAAACGTAAAATACGAAAAACGTTCCTAAGACTTAGATCTAGCTACTGTAAATTTTTGAGAATTTTTGGAATTGATTTGATATGTGAAAACCCATTGAAACCGAGCTGTTTAAATCTAGATCTTGAAATCTTGGACAGAACTTAGGAATGATCTTGATCACGTTTTTGACATAGGATCTAGGCTGTTTTAGATCTTTGGCCGAACATGAAAGTTGTAGATAAATGTCTTAAGATGATCTCTGTCAAATTTCATTAAATTTGGAGTTGAATTGCTATGGTAGAATCCGAAATCTTTGAACTGTGATGCATTAAACTCGGACAGAATTCTTCTTGTGAGAAAATTGGTGATTTTGACCTACTTAGGTATCTCGGATTGAAAAAGTTAAAACACGAAAGTTGTAGATCTTGATGTTTCCGAGTCAGATATGAAATTTTGGAATTTTTGGAATTAAATCTGATTTTAGACGAATTTTAGAGTAAACTGTGATTTACCGAAACGAAATCTTGAAATCTTGTTGAAACATGGAATTAACCTTTAGGGTTGAAACGAGTTGAGATATTATTTCTAAATAAATACAATTGAAGTCAGATGTTAAAAATTTAATCCCCTTACAAACTTGATAAATTAAAATTAGGGGTGAGTGCTCTGCAGGGTGCCCCCTAACGATTCACTTCGTGCCTTAATGGACGATGGTGACCCCGCGCGCTAAACTTGAGATATGGATTGCCTAAACGGCGAAATATAGAGCCTACACTCTCGTGAATATCCGTATGGGTTTCCCGAGGCTCCGGAGTGGTACTGGGTATGGCTGATACGGTTGCGGCCGCCGGGCTACCGGCTAAACTTGTTGACATCGCGATTTTATCGTGAAACTTTGAAATACCAAATCGGGAATGTAACGGGGATTCTAAACTAAATTAAATTAGATTAAATTATGTTGTTGTCCAATTAAATTATTTAAATGCTTTATTTAAATTATGGCTTTTATGATTAAACCATGTGATATGTGTCATTAGATAGAGCCCTGAGATAAATTATGCTATTGGATAGTTGATTAGATCAAATTAAATATTATGATATTATCATGCTTTTGTTAAATTATTAAATTAATGGCTTTTAAACCCTACGATCATGCATGTGTTAACTTACTCAGCAATTTTGCTGACCAAAACCATTTTTTTATTCCTTTCCTTACAGAATATGTGGAATGAGCATGTGTAAGCACGATTCATGCATGGGATTTTGGGGAACACTTATTTTGCTTTTAAATTTCGTACTTAGACTATATTATGAACGGGCCTGTTTAACCCGTGTTTTGGCCATGTCGGCCCTTTTTATATTTTTCCGCTGCGATACTGTACTAAACCAAATATTTCCGCTGCGCTATGCTATTATTATTTCCAAATTATATTGTATGGGCTATATTGAATGATTTAAATGTTTTTTTTAAATACTGCAATACCTAGCCTTGCATCTCTTTAGTAAGCTCGGAGAAACCGTGTCTTACTAGGGAGATGTGGCGGTGACATCCCGACCTGGGTGACCAAAAATCGGGGTGTTACAAGTTGGTATCAGAGACCGGCTATTTTTAAACTATTATTATTTATTTTTAAACTATTATTTTTAAACCACTACTATTTTTAAGCTATTATTAGTATTTTGATTATTATTTTAAATTTTAAAGTATTATTTCCATGAAAAAAAAAATTTTATTTTAAAACCCATGGAAAAATATATATATATATATATATATATGGTGCATTAAATTATTATTGGGGGGGGATATCATTTGCATTTGCATGTTGCATCTCTACTATGAACTTAGAATCTTGGAAACTTGAACTTAGAATCTTGGCGAAACTTGAACTTAGCATCTTGGCGAAACTTGAACTTAGAATCTTGGCGAAACTTGAACTTAGAATCTTGGCGAAACTAGAACTTAGAATCTTGGCGAATATTAACTTAGATCTCTTGCTTGCGCTAGATGGCTAGTCAAGACATGATGCAGTTGATGGTCAGGATGATGAGTGTACATCTCGATTCCCATCAAACCCTAGAGCAAATGAAGTACCGTATGGCTCAATTGGAGGCCGATTTACGCCACATGGGCAACTTGAGAGAGGCGGATCATCACCGCATAAACCAACTCGAGCGCCAAGTCCAAACCCTCACTACACAAAACTTAATACTAAAAGAATACATCAATGCCCACGGGCAGGACTTAAACACTATCTTTGACGACCTACTACCGCCGAGTTCGGAGGAGGAAGATCCGGAGGAAGATCCTGCTACCCCACCGGGAGACGTCATGAGGCACTAGAGATTCTATTGTTAGACATTGTTTTGCTAGAAAAATATTTCTACCTTGTACTAAAATTTCTTTTGAGGAAATAAAATGGCCGGTTTATTTATTTATTTATTTCTTTAAATCGAAAGGGAAATTTTAAAATAAAACCCCCGAGGCGTCGTATGCTTCTTAATCCGAACAAAGCACCACGTGCTAAATTGCTACACACATATACATTCATAGAAATTGCTTAGACTATATGCTAAATTCACCAGCCCTAATCTATCATATTTGTACCAGAATGGCACCCAGAGGAAGAGGAAGAGGCAGAACCCAACCCGCTCCCCAAACCACCACTGAAACACCTACTGAAACACCACCAAACGTCACTGAACCAATTCAACCTGATGAGGAACAACCCCAAGGTGCGCAGGACGCCCCCGCACCGGACAATGTGGGCGATCGTCTTAGGACGATAGAGGAAGTGTTGATTGCACTCGGAAATGCGCAAGTCAACCAGGGTCAAGCTGCGGCGGTACCTCCGCCCCAAGCTCGCCCTAACTACCTGGCGATGGTGAATCCTTACCAGCCACCCCACTATGCTGGTGAGGAGGACCCAGCTAAATTGGAGGAATGGATCCGGACTTTTGACAAGCTACTGGGAGCGGTCAAATGTCCGGAAGGAGAGAGGGTACATGTCGCTTCATACTACTTGGGAGGCGAAGCTGACGACTGGTGGCAAGCAACGCAAGCCAAACTGACTGAGGATGACGAGCCTTACTCGTGGATGGAGATGATGGAACTACTTAGGGATCGATTCTATCCCTTGAGTACTAAAGCTGCCATATACGAAGAATTCCTGTCGTTGAAGCAAGGAAGCCAAACGGTGCAGGAATACTACACCCGCTTCAAGGAGCTAGTGAGGTTCGCACCAAGGCTAGTGCCCACTGATGCGGAAAAGGCACAGAAGTTCGAGATGGGACTAAACCTGTCTGTGCGCGAGGTGATCGCGGGGGTACACTACCCCGATTTGCAAGCCGTATACGATCGCGCCGTAGCGGTGGCACGCGTGCAGCAGCTGAAAAGAAGGGTGAGTGGGGAGTCCAGCAGGGGTCCTTGAGAAGCCGAGACTCAAGAAACGAGAACAACACTGGAAGGAACGAGCAGCGCAGAGGGTCGAATAGGCCCCAGCAAAACAACACTGGGAGGAGGTTCAACCAAGAAGATCCGGTACCGCCTTGCCCGCGATGTGGACGACCACATCTGGCAAGGGGATGCCCGCAACAAGGCGCCTGTTACCGATGCGGTCGAATGGGTCACGTTCGACGGGATTGTCGGACTAGGCTCGAGAACATAACAAAGAGGGACGACTTAGTCGCGGGGCAAGAACAGCCTCAAAACCAAAACGGGCGAAACGGGAATAAACAAGGGTACAGACCCCCTCAGAATAGACCGCAGAACCAGAACCAGAACCAACGACCTCCGCCCCCGCAGAATCAAAACCAACAGCAAAACCAGCAGCAGAACGCGAACCAGCAGGGCAACCAAGGACGCCCTGTGGGGAGGCTCAATGTGGTAAACCAAGCGGATGTGCCTGCGCAAGGAGAAGTGATGGCAGGTACATTTTATGTGTTGAATACGCCCCTTAGAGTTCTATTTGATTCTGGAGCTAGTTGCTCAATTATAGCATCAAGGATAGTGCCTGAGTTAGATCTACCTAAGTGCGAGAGAATTAGCTTAGGAATTCAATTGCCTTCTGGAGAAGTAGTGTCTTGCTCTAAACGATTTAACGGAATTCCTATAGTGATAAAGAACGTAGAATTCTTCGCGAACTTAGTAGAATTTAACTTAAGAGACTTTGACATCATACTGGGGATGGATTGGCTATCCCAGTATAAAGCGGTGATCGAATGCCAAAAGCAAAAGATCACCTTGTCAAAAAGTAGGGGAAATAGAGTTATCTTTTACTCTCAGCCCCCTAAGAAAAGTAACAAAATCGTTAGTGCACTTAAACTAAGTAACTTGATGCGTAAGGGGTATGAACTATATGCGTGCTATGTGCACAACCTTGAGGCGGAAGAAAACAAGGTTGATAGCATACCAGTGGTAAGAGAATACCCGGACGTATTCCCTGAAGACGTTCCGGGCATGCCACCTGAGAGAGATCTTGAATTCACGATAGATCTCATTCCGGGGAAAGAGCCTGTCTCGAAAGCTCCGTACCGGATGGCACCACTGGAAATGAAGGAGTTAAAGGAACAACTCGATGAGCTATTGGGAAAAGGCTACATAAGACCGAGTACGTCCCCTTGGGGAGCACCGGTTTTATTTGTCAAGAAGAAAGACGGAGGACTACGTCTTTGCATAGATTACCGAGGACTAAACCAAGTGACCATCAAGAATAAATACCCCCTACCGAGAATAGAGGATCTGTTTGATCAACTGAAGGGAGCTTCAGTATTCTCGAAGATCGATTTGCGATCTGGGTATCATCAATTGAGGATCGCCGAGAAGGACATTCCGAAGACGGCATTTCGAACGCGATATGGCCATTACGAGTTCACAGTGTTATCCTTCGGGTTAACAAATGCTCCGGCCATGTTCATGAATCTCATGAACAACGTGTTCCGAGAATTGTTAGACCAGTGTGTCGTAGTGTTCATCGACGACATCCTGATCTACTCAAAGAGCGAGGAAGAGCATGCAAAACACTTACATCAAGTGTTAGAAATCTTGCGAAGAAATCAGCTATACGGCAAACTGTCGAAATGTGACTTCTGGCTGAAAGAAGTGGCATTTCTCGGACACATAGTATCCGCTGATGGGGTACCAGTGGATCCGGCAAAAGTCTCTGCCGTAACGGAATGGGCAACTCCGAAAAGTCCAACGAAAATAAGGAGTTTCCTTGGATTAGCCGGATATTATAGACGATTTGTGAAGGACTTTTCAAGGATTGCACGTCCTTTGACCCAGCTACTAAAGAAATGAGCAAAATACGAGTGGACCGAAGCTTGTGAGATGGCGTTTCAAGAGCTGAAGAAACGACTCACAACCCCACCCGTATTAACACTACCATCAGAGAATGGTGACTTCGAAGTATATAGCGATGCTTCGAAGGAAGGTTTTGGTTGTGTCTTGATGCAAGACTCGAGAGTCGTAGCCTATGCATCACGCCAACTAAAACCCCATGAGGAAAATTATCCGACCCACGACCTGGAGTTGGCAGCGGTCGTTTTCGCTCTAAAGATATGGAGACATTATCTTTATGGGCGGAAGTGTCGAATGTTCACCGACCACAAAAGCTTGAAATATATATTCACTCAGAAGGAGTTGAATTTAAGACAGCGAAGGTGGTTGGAACTTATTAAAGACTACGATTTAGAGATAGCATACCACGAGGGGAAGGCGAATGTGGTAGCCGATGCCCTAAGTCGGAAAACCCAACACGTGAGAAACTCGTTGGTAATTCCGCCGGCATTGTACATGGATTTGGCAAGATTGGAGTTAGAACTTGTGCATCCTGGTACAGTGAGAGAAACGGTCAATGCCATGGTCGTAGAAACTCCCATATTGGACGAGCTTCGACTCGCTCAACCGGGCGACCCGAGACTCGAGAAGATAAAAGGGCATATTGCCGAAGGAAAGGCAGTAGGATTTGCTGTCCACGAGGATGGAAGCATCCCCTTTAAAGGGAGATGGTGCGTACCCTTTAAATGTGCCGAGTTGAAGCAAAGGTTGATGGAGGAAGGGCACAACACGCCATATTCCGTACATCCCGGAGGTGACAAGCTATACAAAGATCTGAAGAAGATCTATTGGTGGCCGGGAATGAAGAAGGAAGTCGCGAACTTCATGGCGAGATGTCTCACCTGCCAAAAGGTTAAGGCAGTGCGACATAAACCCTTAGGATTGATGCAACCACTAGAGATTCCAAGTTGGAAGTGGGATAGCATCTCAATGGACTTTGTCTCGGGATTACCCCGATCACCTAAAGGCATGAATAAGATTTGGGTGATTGTGGATAGGCTAACGAAGACATCCATATTCATCCCAATAAAAGACACGTGGACTATGGACCAATTGGCCCAAGCCTACATTGATAATGTGGTACGACGACATGGAGTACCACATGATATCATTTCCGATAGAGACAGTAGATTTGTCTCTCATTTCTGGACGGAGTTACAAAAAGCTCTCGGTACTCAAATCAAAATGAGCACCGCATTCCACCCGATGACGGATGGACAAACCGAGAGAACAATCCAAACACTAGAGGACATGCTGAGGGCATGTGTGTTGGAATTCAAAGGAAATTGGGAATCTCATTTACCCTTGATTGAGTTTTCTTATAATAATAGCTACCATGCTAGTATCGGCATGGCACCTTTCGAGGCGTTGTATGGACGAAAGTGCCGAAGCCCTTTGAGCTGGGAAGAAAACGATAAGTTCGTGGTAGTGGGACCACAACTTATCGAAGACATGGCTCAACAAATCAAAGTGATTCAAGGGAAGATGAAAGCCGCACAAGACCGTCAAAAGAGTTATGCCGACGTGAGACGACGAGACCTAGAATTTCAAGTGGGAGATAGGGTCATGCTAAAGATATCACCCATGAAGGGGGTGATGCGCTTTGGCAAACGAGGGAAGTTAAGTCCTCGATACATAGGACCTTACGAAATTCTAGAACGAGTCGGAACTCTAGCCTACCGATTGGCTTTACCGCCACACTTAGATAGAGTTCATAATGTCTTCCATGTCTCACAACTAAAGAAGTATGTGCCGAACCCGACACATGTACTTCAACCAGAGATAATTGAGCTCGATGAAGACTTGACTTATGAAGAAGTCCCAGTGCGTATTCTCGATACTAAGGAACGAGTAACGAGGAACAAAACCGTTAAAATGATCAAGGTTCTTTGGTCAAACCACGAAAGTGAGACGGCAACTTGGGAAGTAGAATCCGACATGAGAGAACGATACCCGACATTGTTCCAAACCGATACCGACACAGTTATGGGGACATAACTGCAATCTTAAGGGGGAGAGGATGTGATACCACCTACTTTTCGTGCATTTTTGTAAACTTTTGAACTACGTTATGGCTTGATCCCTTTACCGGGTATGTAGGCAGCTTAGAAGTTTTAATTCTAAGTTCAGTCATAAAACAATAAAACAAACACAAGACCTTAGCACGAGAAAAGCCGAAACACAACTTCGAGGACGAAGTTGATTCTTAAGGAGGGTAGACTGTAATACCCGAGAATTTTCCATCATAAAATAAAACAATAATTAAATAAATAGATAATAGATAAAATAAATAAATAAATCCAGCAAACAAAAGAAGTAAATAAAGATAAGGAAATGAGAAATGAGATTTTTACTTAAAAAGGAATTAAAGGAATTTAATTAAATAAAAGGATGGATTAAAGGTAAATAAATGGTACACCAAAACCCGACACTAATGAACTCGAGGATTCGAGTCCAAAACATCCAATTAGACTGAGAATAAATTTAGAGAGAAAGTAGAAACCCGAATATACCCCGGGAATCGGAATTCGGGAGCATAGAGGGATAGAAACCCGAAAGAGAGGCGGAAAAGCACGACGGATCGCACGACCCGCCCGGACCGAAGTCCAGGCGAGAGTCGCGCGGTGGCCGCACGGTGAAGGGGGATTAGCGCGCCACGACCGCGCCACTTGACAGATTCGCCCGTTGCGTGAATCTCTCGCCCGAACGCGGATTTTTCGACTTTCGGTTGAACATCTCTCGACCCAAGACCTTTAGGTCAGATGTTGGACGCCCTAGGGATTGAGAAATCTATAAATAAGCCCCTTGGGAGCCCCAAACAAGTTTACAAAACCCTACAACCTTCTATACGTTCGAAACCCTAAATTCGGAGTCGACAGATAGCACCAAACGGGGGCAGCAGCTTTGGACGAAAATCCAAGGATCTCCAAACGTTGTGGTAAGCTCTAGTCCGATAAATCTCTTCACGTTTCAATCCGAAAACGGATTCTAACTTCGATTCTTTTCTTTCTACACCCCGTATTGAATCTAGATCGTAGAACCCGACGAACGGAGAGGAGAAACGGTGATCTGGAAGCCACGCCTCCGAACTAGACATCCCCGACGTTCATAGACACTGTAAGTTAACTCTTACATAGTTTTGGGATGAATTAAAACATTCAAAACTAAAAGATTAACAAGAAACTGAAAATCTGTCAACTATTACTTTCTATCGGCGCAACAGATTTGTTGAATTTTTCCGAACCTTAAAACGAACTCAAACGGAAAAACGTAAAATACGAAAAACGTTCCTAAGACTTAGATCTAGCTACTGTAAATTTTTGAGAATTTTTGGAATTGATTTGATATGTGAAAACCCATTGAAACCGAGCTGTTTAAATCTAGATCTTGAAATCTTGGACAGAACTTAGGAATGATCTTGATCACGTTTTTGACATAGGATCTAGGCTGTTTTAGATCTTTGGCCGAACATGAAAGTTGTAGATAAATGTCTTAAGATGATCTCTGTCAAATTTCATTAAATTTGGAGTTGAATTGCTATGGTAGAATCCGAAATCTTTGAACTGTGATGCATTAAACTCGGACAGAATTCTTCTTGTGTGAAAATTGGTGATTTTGACCTACTTAGGTATCTCGGATTGAAAAAGTTAAAACACGAAAGTTGTAGATCTTGATGTTTCCGAGTCAGATATGAAATTTTGGAATTTTTGGAATTAAATCTGATTTTAGACGAATTTTAGAGTAAACTGTGATTTACCGAAACGAAATCTTGAAATCTTGTTGAAACATGGAATTAACCTTTAGGGTTGAAACGAGTTGAGATATTATTTCTAAATAAATACAATTGAAGTCAGATGTTAAAAATTTAATCCCCTTACAAACTTGATAAATTAAAATTAGGGGTGAGTGCTCTGCAGGGTGCCCCCTAACGATTCACTTCGTGCCTTAATGGACGATGGTGACCCCGCGCGCTAAACTTGAGATATGGATTGCCTAAACGGCGAAATATAGAGCCTACACTCTCGTGAATATCCGTATGGGTTTCCCGAGGCTCCGGAGTGGTACTGGGTATGGCTGATACGGTTGCGGCCGCCGGGCTACCGGCTAAACTTGTTGACATCGCGATTTTATCGTGAAACTTTGAAATACCAAATCGGGAATGTAACGGAGATTCTAAACTAAATTAAATTAGATTAAATTATGTTGTTGTCCAATTAAATTATTTAAATGCTTTATTTAAATTATGGCTTTTATGATTAAACCATGTGATATGTGTCATTAGATAGAGCCCTGAGATAAATTATGCTATTGGATAGTTGATTAGATCAAATTAAATATTATGATATTATCATGCTTTTGTTAAATTATTAAATTAATGGCTTTTAAACCCTACGATCATGCATGTGTTAACTTACTCAGCAATTTTGCTGACCAAAACCATTTTTTTATTCCTTTCCTTACAGAATATGTGGAATGAGCATGTGTAAGCACGATTCATGCATGGGATTTTGGGGAACACTTATTTTGCTTTTAAATTTCGTACTTAGACTATATTATGAACGGGCCTGTTTAACCCGTGTTTTGGCCATGTCGGCCCTTTTTATATTTTTCCGCTGCGATACTGTACTAAACCAAATATTTCCGCTGCGCTATGCTATTATTATTTCCAAATTATATTGTATGGGCTATATTGAATGATTTAAATGTTTTTTTTAAATACTGCAATACCTAGCCTTGCATCTCTTTAGTAAGCTCGGAGAAACCGTGTCTTACTAGGGAGATGTGGCGGTGACATCCCGACCTGGGTGACCAAAAATCGGGGTGTTACACGAGTGACCTCTAAAGAAAGCAGTTAAAGGAAAGCAGTAAAGAAAGCATTTAAAACCTATCACTCGGAGGTTTTTGAAAGTCTGACCCTGGTAGTAAAAGAAAGCCCCCAGTCAGGGTGACCGGGTGTGGATCAAGAATTCCCTAATCTCAGTGAACCGCTTGAAGTGTTCACTTCCCGTTGGGTGGTTATGAGATACAAACTAATGAAACGAACTAATAAATTAGTTCGTTCCGGATGCACTCACTCAGAACTCAAAAATAAGCTTTGGCAGAGGAAGATAGCAGTTGAAAGAATACTCAACCCTACCTTAGAAAATAACCAAGGTCCGAATGTTGTTCCTCTAGTATTATCTGTCACACCTTATCGGAATCCAAGTGGAATCTGACCCAGTGCAACATTTAATACAAGATTTCCAACAAACAACAATTTTGGAAAATACTAGATGTCTGAAAATCATTCCCTATCAGGTACTAGACTCTCAATTAAAACACAGATCCTTTCAGTCTAGATGAGACCTAATCGCTGACTCTGCTTCTAATTTCCCAAAATCAACCCCCAGTCGGATCTAAATTAATCATAACTGTGGAATTTATCCCTTACTCAGATCCGGATTTTATAAGTGAGTTTTTGTTGGAAATTTAATGTGAACCATCTGATTCAAATCAAGACTTCTGCGTCCAAGGGAAGGATCCCAAAATAATATTGACCACAATATCTACATAATAATATCATGCATAAATTTATAGAGAAGTGTAAAATTAAATAACCCAAAATATAAGGCGGGTTTAGACAGAAGTTGATACACAGAGATGAAATAGCCGGAGATGAGAAGAATTTATTTTGGCTAAAAAGATGACAAGAATAGTCAAGATAATCTGGACTGCAAACATCTGCTATCCAGGTCCTGACTATTCCAGGTGGGATGAGTGTAGACAGCAGAAGATCTTAACAACAGTGATTGCTATCATCAAGACCCCTACTATCTGTGAGATGAGAGAAAAACCTACATGTTTTCTTACTGTAATACTATTCAAGCAATGTTGATCGACATCATTTGATACTATTACAGCTCAAAATTCAGGTTTGAAATCAAGATAAAGAAAAGAAAGCTGTATCCGGATAGGAGTCAGCTGAGCAGCTATACAATCCCGGAGGGACAAACCGCCAAGGCTTCCACTGACCACTATTCGGACCATGCAAAATAACATCTAATAACCAATATACAGACCACGAGCTAGTTATCCGTGTGGGAATACCCGCCAACATTAATCTGATATATTCTTTATTAGCTGTTTCACACATCACGGAAAAGACAAAATGAAAAAAAGAAAAATATTTTGAATCTTCTTGCATGAGAGACATTGGTTTCTCATGCAAGGTATGGAAATGATTCCATAATTACTCTTCATGTCTAAATAATCACTCATTCCATAATTAACTAATTACAGTCCGGATTATGTGCTTAGATCATGAGAGTTTGATCATTTGTAGAAGAATCTTTTAGTGGAATTGAACAAAATTGTTTATATCAAAATGATCATGGGTAGGGATCATTGGATTCCAACCTCAAAATATTAATATAAAGGTCCAATTAGTTAATGAGGAAGATGAAGAATAAAAGTTTGGCAAAAAGTTGCCACTTTGTCGCGGAGTAGAATTTGTGTCGCGGACCATGGGTCCGCGACAAGGGTTTCGCGACAAAGGGTGGGAAATAAGAGAAATGGGATTTTGAAAATTAGGGTTTGCTTTGTCGCTAAGCAGAAATTTTGTCGCGGAACATGGTTCCGCGACAAGGAGGCATAGCGACAAAAAGGTTGAAAATTAGACAAGGCATAATTCTTGTCGCGGAACAAGAGGTTTTGTCGCGGAACAAGTGGTTCCGCGACAAGGTTGCTTCGCGACAAAGCCCTTCCAGAATAAAATCACAAGTATTTGGGTCCTTGGTCGCTAATCAGGATTTTGTCGCGGAACGTGGCTCCGCGACAAGGGTTGTTTCGCGACCAAGGGTTTTAAAATAATGGCTAACAAGTGTTCTTTGGCACCTTTGTCGCCAAAGCATCATTTTGTCGCGGAACGTGGTTCCGCGACAAGAGTTGTTCCGCGACAAAGGTGTGTCCAGGACACATGTCAGAAAAGTAAAGTGGAACAGTGGCATGCATTGTGTATGATCTCACCCATTTCAGATTCAAAAGCTAAACTAAGCTAAAAATGACAAAACAGAATTTGAATCTAGCTAGAACATGCTTGAACATAATAGAAATAAAACAAGCTTAAAACTTAAGAAACCCTAATCTGAGCTTGATCACCCATAAGCATGCAACATTATCCAAAGAAAAGTCACCAAACAGTGACATTAAAATGCAAAATAAGGATCAAATGACCCAAAGAAAACGAAAGCGGTAAGATCCATGGGGTGTGAGACCCATTTCATGATTTTTGGGACACAAATGGAGAATGTTTTCCCATATTATTAAATGGTGTTGTTAATACCCATGATTTGGGTATTACAAACCCTTAAACAAAAGTTTAGAGCAAGAAGCAAGATGTAAAAACTGGCTATCTAGACTAAAATGCAGTAAACTACATCTAACTAATGCATGAATTAAATAATACAAGAAAAACCTAACTACACTACCCTAAACTAAACTACACTACTCAGCTCCCAACTTGTCTTCAAGAGTGTATTTTCTCTCTAAAATTCTTCCCACTTCTAGCTCAAAGGAAACACCTCATATTTATAGAGGGGAAACCCTAAGCTCATGGGCCTTGATTTGAGCCCATTGTGTCTCAAGACATCACACACATCACAGCTTTGTCTCGGAGCACCAAGTTTGGTCGCGGAATACACTGCATGTGGCAAAGCTTCTCGACTGGGTCTTGTGCCTCTAATTGGGTGTCTTTGTCGCGGAATAGGCCTTTGTCGCGGAACAGAGCATCGCGACAAAGGTATCGCGACAAAGGTATCTGGCTGGTCTTCTCCTTCATCTGAGCTTGCTTGGTCGCGGAACCCTCCTTTGTCGCGGAACCATGCATCGCGACAAAGGGGCTTCCGCGACAAAGGTGTTCCTGGGCCTGCTGGATTGGGCCAGATGGGCCGAAAGTATTCTTTTTGTGGGCTTTTTCTCTCTTTTTCCCATCTTTTTGTATTTTGTGGGCTTGCTTTATTCTTTTGCCCATCTTTTCATTCCTTTTTCTTTTCTTTTCTTTTTCTCATGTTTTTGGATTTTTCTAACATAAATATGTAATAAAATTACATATTTATGCCTTTTTCACACCAGCTTATTATTTCTACAATTATGCATAAATCAGTCCAATTCAACTGCTTTCTTACTTAATGTAAGACCGGAATGCGATCAAATGCCAGTTTAAGACACGGGAATGGATTGAAAATAATGGTCATTTCTGACCATTATCAACATCCTCACATTTAATACTGATCGTCCCCGAGCAGTCAGAGTCAATGTTCCTAAGAACACGACCTCTTCATATTCAATTCATTTTCGTGGCTTCATAAATCACATTCTTTTTGGATTGGGATAAGATAATCAAAAACTACAAGTATTAAATTCCCTTGATTGCAGTGTTTAATGAAATGATACTTGCTCACTATATCGGGCCTACAAATCAAATATTATTATCAACACTTCATGAATATCATGTTTGAAAGATGCAGAGATTAAGGATTAGAATTAGAGGATGACATGAACATTTTTAATGAAACAGAGCCTCACTTATAAGAGAATCGGAAATTTCACTCACTCTCAATTGGGTTTATCATGATCGCTCAAAATCAAATTTAATTAAATTATCCCATAGGCTTGCAATCAGACCAACTCGCCACCGGCTCATTTCTTCAAATTGAGATCATGAGGTCTTATTTAAGGGTTGTAACGGGGCATACGGTTGTAACATTAGGTAGGAAAGGGAAATTATTGGGCTAAGAAGTGGCAAGAATTAATCTATCATAACTTGGCATTTTTATCTGAAATTTATGATCATCAATATTTTTCTTTCTTTCTTTTGCTTTTCTCCTTCTATTGCATGACATTAGACTATGTCTAATTTGCTTTGTCATTTGCAAGTTATTTGTGTTGAATGTTGAATGGAGTTCAACTCTCTCTCTTTTTTTTTTTTTTGAATCGGTTTATTGAATACCGATTGGTAATTTTGTGATGATCATAAATTTAATGCCTTTGATAGAATTTATCCTTGCACACTTGGGTCTGAATTTTTTGGGTCTTTTTGTAGGTTAGGAAAAATATAGAGGGTTTCAAAGAAAAATTAGGCTTAAGGCTCAAAATGGTTAATCCTAAAGGGAAAATATTTTTAGGTTTGGATTTCAAAAGAATGCCAAAAATTTGGGTTCTTTCTAAGTGCCTCGATCATATGCTCGATTTTTGGAATATGGCGTGGTCTTGAATCGGTCCCAATCGCAAGTTCTGGTTTCCTTTAATCAAATTGATTCACACATCAAAGAAAAGAATGAGTAAAAATGACTCATGGCTCAAACCTCACAAGGTTGGGTTGATTCATGTCATACGATATTCTCAAATTTAATCAGAGCTTAGTTCTAACAATTTATTCAATCCAAATCTCTAACATGCAGATTTATTACCCAATAAGCTGATCGCATCATTAAATTTTTATAGCTCAAAACCTCAGGAATTTATGTCATGCATGTCTTCAATTATATTATCCCAATTTAAAAGTTTGAAAATTTAATCACAAGCCTAAATTCAACATGTGAATTTAGAGCAAGTTTATGCATATTTTTGCTGGTTATTTAATTTAAAGCAGTAAAGAGGCACTGCTGACATACAGAGTATGTCCACAGCATATTTTTGGCCTGACAGTCACTTATTCATCTTGGACTGTGCAGACATCTTTTTCAAGAATCAAATTGTTTGGACTGCAAAATTCCAAAGTTAAAACAGTGAATGATATCAATTACAAGAGATTCCATTGCAATCAGAACGATTTTGCACAAGGGAAATGAAATTCTCTTATATGATATTTACAATTATGCTCGATTGATATGACAATTACACACTCAATCTGTTTTCTCCCCTGGCTGACTCGATGGCCCTGCTGCATCTGATGGAGGTGGGGGTGGCTTGGGAAGTTGACTGATGAATGCTTGCATCAGTGTTTCCATCATCTTGCGCTGCTTTTCTTCACTCTCCACTCTTTCTCTGTGCATGCGCTCTTCCCTTTCCATCATCATTTTCTTGAATTCCTCTTCTTTCTTTTCCTTCTCCTGCTTCTCCTTTCTCTTTTCTTCCTTTTCTCTCCTACGCTCTTGGCGTTCTTCTTCTCTCTCCCTCCTTCGCTCTTCACGTTCCTCTTCGGCCCTTTTTCGTTGTTCCTCCTGGCTTGCCATAACTACATTAGTCATGGACTTCATTCCCTCGAGCACAGATTGACTCATCCTGCTCACCATCTCAATTGCTTGGGAATCAGCAGGGAATTGAGATACGTTCTGGCTTTGAGGAGGCATCTGAGGTTGAGGTTGAGTCAGAGGTGGAATTGGAGCTGCCGGAACTGGAATCGGCGTCTCTGAATGTTCTTGATCTGCAGGAGGCTCTTCTTGGACATTCGAAGGTCCTGCATCAGCACAGGTTTTCTGTGTTCCCTTCTTTGTCTTGGGCTGTCTCTTTCTTTTTCTCGTTGCTTGCCCACTTGATATGAAAGAGGATTGGTCATCTGGATTGTCTCTGCCGAACATTTGAGGGAGAGAATACTTAATACTCTCACACAGGGGAAGTCTCGGCACACTGATGGGTGGGTTTACTTTCACCACCGCGTCACCCTCGAAAGCACTCAAATAAGCTCCCTGAGCAATGCAGATTCTCCTAATCAGATTTGGATAGCATAACACCTGTCTATCCTCTATCCGGGTTATCATCACTTCGAATACATGCCTCCCTACATTCAGTTTTGCTCCGCTCCACATTCTTGCAAATCCCATTAGTACATTCCCAGATGTGGTGTGCGGATGCGAATTGGGCCGGATCTTGGACATGTAGAACTCATAAGTTGGCATGAATTTCAGACTCAGCCAATTTGCGTCGAATGTGTGCCCGGGGACAGTTATTCTTGTCATGCTGTTAGCCAAGGTTGCATACCTCGCATATTCGCTCGTCTTGGCCCTCTTTGTCATGATCTCATCAGGGGGGAATTCGCTTCGGATATCCGGAGTCCCGAAGAACTGATTCAGCCAGTCAGGTGCAATGTTTATCACTTATCCTCGGATCCATGTTGTTCTGGCAGCCTTGTCGATATTGCAGAAGAATTCCTTTGTCAGCTCCACGAAGCCGTCTTCCTCCTGGTGTAACATGAAATTCCCCCACTCTTGATTCCTGTAGAAGGTCTCAACAGTGGGGTGAGAAAAGGCATCGGGTCTGAATCCTTTGTCCGGCACTATCCTCTTCTGCAATTTCTTGTACTTTTCTGCATTTTCTTTATTGCCATTGAACTTGATCTGAACCTGTTCTGCGCTCAGCTTTTTCTTCTCATACCCCTTTGAAACGCCCATCCTTTGCCTCACAGTATTCTCGGACCAAAACTCGACTGGCCGAATGGATCCGACAGATTCGCCGTCGCTCGTGTGCCAGTCTGTTTGATCGTCTCCTTCCTGTGGCTGGTCATCCCTTGGTTCAGCCTCATCTCTCCTCTGACTTGGCTCTCCTTCTCCATGAGCTGTTTCATCTCCGAATTCCTCCTCAACCTGTTTAATTACATTTTTCATTGTATTGAGTTCACAATTTACAGGCAAAGAAGATGTAGTTACATGAAAATTATGGTCATCAACATCAGTTGATACCTCCTCCTCCTCCCTAATTCTTGCAGCTCGTCCTACTGGACGTTGCAAAATAGGTGCCATCTGGTCCATGAATTCCTGCTCCTCCTGCCGAGCTTCTTCTTCTGAATTATTTCCCTCTGCAGCCTCAGTCACAATTTCCTGAACATTTTCCTTAAGCGCAGAGGCCATGGGATGGTCGCCTGGCTGCTTTTCCAAGGTTTTGGCCAGTGCTACCTGATCTATGGAATCTTGTGGTCCTTCTGACTGTTCAGGTTGGTGTGACGGGCCCTCGGCTCCTGCTTGCTGAGCCATTTTCTCTGCTATCCTTCTTCTTTGCTCTGTCTTTTCAGTCAGGTAATCCAGGAAGAGAGGGTCGTCCTTTTTAAGCCCAAAGGATGTTCTGAAATCTTCATTTCTTTCTTCAGGAGTCAAGTGTGCCAAAGGATGAGGATCTTCGCCTCTGGTGGATGGCCTAACTTCGGGCATCTTGTCTAACATTAGTAGCTCATCCTCATCGATGTCTCTAATTGTCTTTGGTTTGGAAGATTTCTCTTTCTGTTGTTCAGCCTTTTGCTTTTCCATCTCTATTTTTACTTGGATGATTTTCTCCCGAGTTTGTTCTTCAGTTTCAGCTCCTCTCTTGGCTCCAAGCTCAGCCTCAAGCTTCCGTGCAGCTTCCTCGTCTTTTGCCTGCTGAATGTTTTTCATCATCTGTTCCTCTTCTGCAGCTTTCTTTTCCATTGCCAAGCATTCTTCCTCAGTCACTTTCTCGACTCCCGAACCACCTGTTACTTGATCAATGAGGCCGGCTGATGCAAATTCATCATTTTGCATTTTTCTGGCTAGCTCAGCATCGAATGCCACTTGATGCTTCTTTTTCGGGGGTGGTGGTGGCATCGGCTTCTTACCTCTGTCCTTGGGATCTGTGGGCTCTGCCACTTTCCTAGCAGTTGGCTTAGGTTCCTTGATCTCCACTTTCTTTTCCAGAGCTCTTGCTGGTTTATCTTTGTCAGCAGATTTTATCAACCTTCTCCTCGTTCCCGGTTGAGGTGCTGGCTGACCTTCAGATGTAACAACAGTATTGGATGTCTGCTCGGGCGGTATGGGTGCCTTAGTGGTGGCAGGTGCTGGCACTTCAGATTGAGCTGGCTGTATTGGAGTCCGGACTGCTTCTTGTTTCACCACTGGCTCGGACGTAGCAACTTTTTGCACTTCAGTCTGCCCTCTTGGCGGTAACGCCGAAGCTTGTACTGCTGGCTGGGTAGGCTGTGGGTTGGCCTCAGGAGGAGTGGAGAAGTAGGCATCGATCTCAGCGTCTGGATCTTCTTCTCTGTTTGGTTCACCCTCATAGCCTAGTTGCTTCTGGGCGCGCTGTAAATAATCCTCAATAAAACTCTTTTGAGTGATTCTCCCCAGCTGGTCCTCCCAGTCCTTCTTGATCTTAGTGCAGAACTTACTCCGAACATTGTTGTTGTAGTGCAAGATCTTTTTCCCGTTTGCAGTGCTATTACAGTATTCAAGTGCAAACTTGTCCATCTCCATGATCAGATCCCAGTAGAAATCCCTGTACTGATTCATCATAGCTCCTATCAGATCCTTTTGAATTCCTTCAAGGTAGGACATATCTTTTGCCGCATCATACTTGAGATACACTCCAGCCTCAGTCTTTGATAGTAAATTGAACTGCTTTTCCTTTTTCTTTTTGGGTTTCCAGCCACCTTTGCGTATATCCACTTGCAACTGTTCCCTTAATACTGCTATGTGCTGGGGAAATTCATCATCTTTGTTTGTTCCATACCGTTCATACCTTCTATGTGTGAAGATGGTTTCAAGTACCTCATCTGCGGGTAACGATACTCCCTCATCCAGAAAGGACTTAGTGATGCTTGTATTGCCTTTTCCCCAGACCGTAGTCAGTTCGTCCCATTGATCGCGTGCATCCTTGATCATCTTCCTCATTGCATTCAATAATGAGGTGTTGTGGCTTTGTTCAAATTTCTCAGCGTTTTTGAGGCGGTTGTACAGATTGAAGGTCAGCTCTCGATGCCTGGCACGAGCTAGATCTGTAATCCACCTCTGCTCCACTGGTCCTTTTGCTTCAAACAGATATGGATTCCATTTGAATGGGAATGCTTCATACATCATGATGGCTCCACTGTTTATGACCCTACTTAGATCCATCTGCTTGTGCTCGAAGGCCATCCGAACTTGAGGATCTATGATCTGATTAGGGATGATGATGTCAAACTCAGCGATATTTGGGTCTTTCGTCCCTTTTTCCACATGTCGGTTCCACACAGCCCTGTGCTCTTTGAACTTTAATTGGATGCGTTCATGGTGGACTTCTGGAGTTGTCTTTTCGTCTTGAGGGGCATGCTCCATCATCCTCATCCAAAACTTCTTCAGAAAATGATAGTAATCCCTCTCTATCGATGCAGCAACTATTGTTCTTTCTTCTGGAGGAATATGCACGTCACATCCCGGGGGAAGTTTCAGCTTTTCATCCGTAGTGTGGTCCAGAGGTACCTTGTAAACTGATTTGATGGCATCTCTCATGTCCTTAATTTCTGTTCGGTCAATTGAGGCCTCCTTGCCAGCAGCCTCATATGTGCAGTCAAGCAACCCAATGCCTGATCGTACTACCAACTCATTCCTGAAAAAGGCCAAAGTGTTTAGACACATCCAAATTTTTATAATTTTTCAAAGATTACTCAAGTTTGAAAATCAACATCCTCACATTTTGAGCTTTGCTAAGCTCGAAATGTGATTTAAGTGATTTAGTCTTGAGTTTATTAAAAGATCCAAAGATAAGGTACTTATGCTTTAGGACCTAGAAGGAGATATCTTAATTGGACTATTGAGTCCAATCAAAAGGGAGAAATAAAAATAAAAATAAAGTGGTCATTGGACCAAAAAATTCCCTTTTTTAATGGGCCATTGGGCCCAAAAGTTTGTTTTTCAAATTTTATTAAACAAGCTCGAGGCACTTGTTGAAAATGGAATGAAATGATGGCGATGGAATGGATTGCTCGAGAATGGAATGTGCAATGGAGGCGTGGCGGAGTGGATTCGCTATTTCCGGATTGTTTGGACTGTCATTGGACAATTAAAACGTTCAAGACAATTGCAAACACTATTTTTTAATTTTTCAGAGGTTGACTTGTTTAATGAAAAGTGGGATGTGTGTGGTCCCATTTTTGGATTTTGAAAAAAGATAGCAGTTGAGGTGGCAAAAATACTGCTACTTAACTCACACTCTTCAGTTCCATTGGGAACAAAAACACATTTGTCAACCCAAAATTTCTAGTACTATTTTTGTCTTTTTTGTGGAAAAAGTGATTGGCCAAAGGGGCTTTGGTGTGCACAGACATGCCAAAACAATACAAACACTCACTTTCCTCAATTGCTGCACACACACACAGACATACCAAAATAGGGAAAACAACATTAAATGAATATTGGCATGCAAAACAACATGAACCCAGAGGCATACCAGCAGCCATCTTATACCAAGTCATGCTCCTATTCCAAGAACATAAGATTAATCCAACTAGCATGCTTTACTTACTGATGAAATAACAGGGACATCATTCATGCTCCAAAATTACTGAGCAGACAACCAACAACATGAAGATATTCAAAAACACCCACCTGCTCATTGGTTTTCACTCTTAAGCATCAAAATCTCAAAGGAAAATTCAGTATTACTGCCATACTTATGGATTCAAGCATATCTCACAAAAACCCCTAAAAACTCTAAGGCCCATCGATGGTGCAACAGCCTTAATACATCCCCTATCCTGCGCTATGTTCTCCAACAGCACTAGGTGTCTAAATCATGATGCCCATTTGAAACCGACCAATCCCTACCCCAATCAAAAACATAGAACGACATAATTTCACCAGAGCATGCTCGGCCAACACAAAAATCACAGCCATCCTCAAGTAAACAATGCCCACATCAAGAGTTGCTTAAAAATCAAACTAAAACAGATGGAATGAACATAAAACAGCCCTATTTACATAAATGGAAAAGAAAAAGAAACAACACGAGAATCGCATAACAGGGGCTTGCGTGAACTCGCGAAATGCAGGGGAGAAGTGTTACCAGGGTTCGGTCTGCTTCGGGGGCGAAGATGAAGACGAAGGTTCCATTGGGCTCGCGAAAATTTGGGCAGAGTGACGCCTGCGAACGGCGGTCGGAAGGTGCGAAGAACACTGTGGTGTGCTTCGGGAGATGTTTCGGATGTGCGAGAGTATTTTTCGAAAATTCTCTAAGTGTGGAATGTGTGGGGAAGAAGAGGGAGGTGGAGAGGTTTAAATACTAATGGGCCGGTCGTGGAACCCTAGCCCATTGTCGCGGAACAGGGTTGTGCGACCAGGCTCGGCGACATCAGAGTTGTCGCGGAATATGGGACTTTGTCGCGGAGTCATGCTCCGCGACAAAGGGTACCGCGACAAAATAGGAAGGAAGAATGGGGTGAAGTGTGCTCGTGTCGCGGAACAGGAGCTTTGTCGCGATGCAGTGCTCCGCGACAAAGTGTTCCGCGACAAAGACAAACAGAGTTCAGGGATGAGTGAAATTTTGTCGCGGAGTTGCACTTGGTCGCGATGCTGGGCACCGCGACAAAATGGTATCTCCGCGACAAAGACAAACAAGGTTTGATGATGAGGGGATCTTTGTCGCGGAGTTGCACTTGGTCGCGGAACGTTGTTCCGCGACAAAATGGTCATTCCGCGACAAACTTTTTGAATTTTCAAATTTTCAACGGACTGGGCCCGAGTGTGATGTTGGGCCTGCGTCCATTTTATTTGATTTGGACCTAAATGAATTCAGTCCAAATAAATTCAAAACATTGGGCCATTATTTAAAATAATCTACTTGCATAAAATTAGGTTGGGTCAGTTCCATTTATCTGCGAGATTTATTCCGGATCTTAAATTGCTTTAAATTCCGAAAATAATTTCTCAGATTTGTGGAATTTTCCCAACCAAGAACCTGGTTTTCCATGCTTTTTCTGCTCCTTCTTTTTGGGTGGTTCCAAATTTCCTGCAAGACAGATAAATACCCATTAGGTTAGGTTTTCTCCTCAGTTCAACATCCTCACATTTAGAGTCTTGGTACTCTAAATGTTCAATTAATCTTGAGGGTACTTTTTCTGTTCTGAGTTAGATATATTACACTAAACTAAGCTAATCTATGAGTAATCAGGAATGTAATTCTCTTAATAAACGACGTTGCATCCTCCCCGGCAACGGCGCCATGAAACTTTTGACAAGTTTCACTAACACGAGTATATTTTTATATGAAATATATCAGGATTGATTTATTAAAAGGAAAGAGTTATGATTCACGGGAAGGGGTTTAGGGATATATCAAGTTTGTTGTTCTTTTTATTACTCAAGTATGGTGCTTTAATTTCAAATGGCGCTGTGGTCCTCTCTGTCATGAAACTGTTGACAAATCTCATGGTACAGCCGGGATAGGTTGACCTTCAGCCTGTCACACTGAGGGTCCCCGGCATAAGTGCCATGTCAATTCTTGTCATGAGATTCCCTGCCATGAAACTTTTGACAGATTTCCACTACATGAGTATTTTCGAAAAATCATAATCCTGGTTTAGGTTTTATTTAATGAAACCAATTTATGATGGCGGAGTTGTGATTAGGGATATATATATAAGTTCCCACGTTTTTATTACTCGTGTTAAGAAACTGTGCCCCCGAAAGCGCACGGTGTCAAAAATTGCAGTAATTTATAGTAAGACCGGATCGTTCACTGGAGGATGTGCGATAGAAGCAGAGCCCACGTCGTTTACTAAGATTTTCCACTCGGTTACTCAATTCAAGTGTGTGTTTTGACTATCAACTACTTAACAGAAGTTAAACTAAACTATAAAAGCAATTAAATGAAGCAGATAAAACTATTCTAGAGAGCGAATTGAATTTAATCTAAGAAAGCAATGACATTATACTAGGAAAGCGATTAAGACTATCAAAGGAAGCGAATTTAAATGAGACAGAAGGGACAGGGAGAAAGTAATAAAGATTGGACAAGATTCAGATGAGACACAATTAAACTTCCATTTTAATACACAGATCTTAGCTTGGGATAATCCTTCCAGTTAGCTAATTTTCATGCTCTCTATACCATGTTCCCTTTAACAGACAGGTACTTACAGTAAGAGTTTACATGCTCTTAAGAAAGCAAACTCTAAGATACCACAGACTTACAACTCCTCCTACAATGCCTTGCAAGAGTATGTTGGCCATCTGTGGTGGACGAGCAACACCTGACAAATCATTTATTGGAATGCCAAGTACTACTATCATTCTCCCATGTCACACCCAAAGATTCTAATCAAGCCCTGAACTATCCCTTAACTCTCAATCCTAGTAGCAGTTACACAACTCTCAATACAACCGAGTGACCTCTAAAGAAAGCAGTTAAAGGAAAGCAGTAAAGAAAGCATTTAAAACCTATCACTCGGAGGTTTTTGAAAGTCTGACCCTGGTAGTAAAAGAAAGCCCCCAGTCAGGGTGACCGGGTGTGGATCAAGAATTCCCTAATCTCAGTGAACCGCTTGAAGTGTTCACTTCCCGTTGGGTGGTTATGAGATACAAACTAATGAAACGAACTAATAAATTAGTTCGTTCCGGATGCACTCACTCAGAACTCAAAAATAAGCTTTGGCAGAGGAAGATAGCAGTTGAAAGAATACTCAACCCTACCTTAGAAAATAACCAAGGCCCGAATGTTGTTCCTCTAGTATTATCTGTCACACCTTATCGGAATCCAAGTGGAATCTGACCCAGTGCAACATTTAATACAAGATTTCCAACAAACAGCAATTTTGGAAAATACTAGATGTCTGAAAATCATTCCCTATCAGGTACTAGACTCTCAATTAAAACACAGATCCTTTCAGTCTAGATGAGACCTAATCGCTGACTCTGCTTCTAATTTCCCAAAATCAACCCCCAGTCGGATCTAAATTAATCATAACTGTGGAATTTATCCCTTACTCAGATCCGGATTTTATAAGTGAGTTTTTGTTGGAAATTTAATGTGAACCATCTGATTCAAATCAAGACTTCTGCGTCCAAGGGAAGGATCCCAAAATAATATTGACCACAATATCTACATAATAATATCATGCATAAATTTATAGAGAAGTGTAAAATTAAATAACCCAAAATATAAGGCGGGTTTAGACAGAAGTTGATACACAGAGATGAAATAGCCGGAGATGAGAAGAATTTATTTTGGCTAAAAAGATGACAAGAATAGTCAAGATAATCTGGACTGCAAACATCTGCTATCCAGGTCCTGACTATTCCAGGTGGGATGAGTGTAGACAGCAGAAGATCTTAACAACAGTGATCGCTATCATCAAGACCCCTACTATCTGTGAGATGAGAGAAAAACCTACATATTTTCTTACTGTAATACTATTCAAGCAATGTTGATCGACATCATTTGATACTATTACAGCTCAAAATTCAGGTTTGAAATCAAGATAAAGAAAAGAAAGCTGTATCCGGATAGGAGTCAGCTGAGCAGCTATACAATCCCGGAGGGACAAACCGCCAAGGCTTCCACTGACCACTATTCGGACCATGCAAAATAACATCTAATAACCAATATACAGACCACGAGCTAGTTATCCGTGTGGGAATACCCGCCAACATTAATCTGATATATTCTTTATTAGCTGTTTCACACATCACGGAAAAGACAAAATGAAAAAAAGAAAAATATTTTGAATCTTCTTGCATGAGAGACATTGGTTTCTCATGCAAGGTATGGAAATGATTCCATAATTACTCTTCATGTCTAAATAATCACTCATTCCATAATTAACTAATTACAGTCCGGATTATGTGCTTAGATCATGAGAGTTTGATCATTTGTAGAAGAATCTTTTAGTGGAATTGAACAAAATTCTTTATATCAAAATGATCATGGGTTGGGATCATTGGATTCCAACCTCAAAATATTAATATAAAGGTCCAATTAGTTAATGAGGAAGATGAAGAATAAAAGTTTGGCAAAAAGTTGCCACTTTGTCGCGGAGTAGAATTTGTGTCGCGGACCATGGGTCCGCGACAACGGTTTCGCGACAAAGGATGGGAAATAAGAGAAATGGGATTTTGAAAATTAGGGTTTGCTTTGTCGCTAAGCAGAAATTTTTTCGCGGAACATGGTTCCGCGACAAGGAGGCATAGCGACAAAAAGGTTGAAAATTAGACAAGGCATAATTCTTGTCGCGGAACAAGAGGTTTTGTCGCGGAACGTGGTTCCGCGACAAGGTTACTTCGCGACAAAGCCCTTCCAGAATAAAATCACAAGTATTTGGGTCCTTGGTCGCTAATCAGGAATTTGTCGCGGAACGTGGCTCCGCGACAAGGGTTGTTTCGCGACCAAGGGTTTTAAAATAATGGCTAACAAGTGTTCTTTGGCACCTTTGTCGCCAAAGCATCATTTTGTCGCGGAACGTGGTTCCGCGACAAGAGTTGTTCCGCGACAAAGGTGTGTCCAGGACACATGTCAGAAAAGTAAAGTGGAACAGTGGCATGCATTGTGTATGATCTCACTCATTTCAGATTCAAAAGCTAAACTAAGCTAAAAATGACAAAACAGAATTTGAATCTAGCTAGAACATGCTTGAACATAATAGAAATAAAACAAGCTTAAAACTTAAGAAACCCTAATCTGAGCTTGATCACCCATAAGCATGCAACATTATCCAAAGAAAAGTCACCAAACAGTGACATTAAAATGCAAAATAAGGATCAAATGACCCAAAGAAAACGAAAGCAGTAAGATCCATGGGGTGTGAGACCCATTTCATGATTTTTGGGACACAAATGGAGAATGTTTTCCCATATTATTAAATGGTGTTGTTAATACCCATGATTTGGGTATTACAAACCCTTAAACAAAAGTTTAGAGCAAGAAGCAAGATGTAAAAACTGGCTATCTAGACTAAAATGCAGTAAACTACATCTAATTAATGCATGAATTAAACAATACAAGAAAAACCTAACTACACTACCCTAAACTAAACTACACTACTCAGCTCCCAACTTGTCTTCAAGAGTGTATTTTCTCTCTAAAATTCTTCCCACTTCTAGCTCAAAGGAAACACCTCATATTTATAGAGGGGAAACCCTAAGCTCATGGGCCTTGATTTGAGCCCATTGTGTCTCAAGACATCACACACATCACAGCTTTGTCGCGGAACAGGAGCTTTGGTCGCGGAATACACTGCATGTGGCAAAGCTTCTCGACTGGGTCTTGTGCCTCTAATTGGGTGTCTTTGTCGCGGAATAGGCCTTTGTCGCGGAACAGAGCATCGCGACAAAGGTATCGCGACAAAGGTATCTGGCTGGTCTTCTCCTTCATCTGAGCTTGCTTGGTCGCGGAACCCTCCTTTGTCGTGGAACCATGCATCGCGACAAAGGGGCTTCCGCGACAAAGGTGTTCCTGGGCCTGCTGGATTGGGCCAGATGGGCCGAAAGTATTCTTTTTGTGGGTTTTTTCTCTCTTTTTCCCATCTTTTTGTATTTTGTGGGCTTGCTTTATTCTTTTGCCCATCTTTTCATTCCTTTTTCTTTTCTTTTCTTTTTCTCATGTTTTTGGATTTTTCTAACATAAATATGTAATAAAATTACATATTTATGCCTTTTTCACACCAGCTTATTATTTCTACAATTATGCATAAATCAGTCCAATTCAACTGCTTTCTTACTTAATGTAAGACCGGAATGCGATCAAATGCCCGTTTAAGACACGGAAATGGATTGAAAATAATGGTCATTTCTGACCATTATCAGCAGGCGGGGAGGATTTAGTAGCTAGGTTCAGGGATTCGTGCTTCGGTCATTTTTTAAGACCGACATGGGACACAGGTGCCCCTGGGTACACAGCCATTCATTCGTTGTTCACCAACGAAGTTATTATACCTGGTGCGGGCGAGGATTTGTTTACCTTTAGGATAGGGGAAGAATTTATTACTTTCGGTCGTCAGGAGTATGCGTTAATCACTGGCCTCCGATTTGGGACAACCGATTTTGATATAAATAGTAGTAGGGCTCATTCACAGCAGAGTGTGTACACGCGATATTCCGCTGCTGTATCTGTTACGGGGGATAGACTTAAGGATAATTTTGAGAGTGGAGTATTCAAGGGCAGTGCAGAGGACTCCCTGAAAGTAGCAAAAGTCCTAGCAGCATATTTTCTCGTTTTGGGGTTGGATGGACAAAAGAAAATCCCTGATCATTGGCTGTGGCATTTAGTGGAGGATGAGGAACAGTGGGAGTCATTCCCTTGGGGTGCATACAGTTGGGACCGACTACGGCACTACATTCGGGATATACCCATTGTGATAGAAGGACGCAAACTTTACCATGTGTATGGTAATTTGTTGGCAGTGCTGGTACGTGATTTATATGCAATTAAATAATCTAAATTTAAAAATGCAAATCCCTGATCATTTTTTGTACATTTGATGAATTTATAATTTTAAATGTACTAGGTATGGGCGGTTGAGGCTGTACCAGATTTGGAGGGACGTGTTGCTGTGAAGATTGATGGAGCTGAGCTCATCCCGCGGATGACGCGGTATACATTTCCAAGAGGTCATGGATACGATTACACCGCCTTTTTCGATTCGAAGGTAACAAAATATACCCAAGTTTAATCCTAATTTACTACATAGTATCAATCCCTTCTATTAAGTGGCTATGTTTTATGTTTTATGTTTTATTTATTATTTTTTTAGAGAAAGTGTATAGAGAGGTTGGTTCCACGTCCGGAGGAAGCGGGGGCGGTGTATTTACAGCACTTGGGTGTGCCTCTCCCACCATGTGCTCGTTACGTGCATATAGCCGCACCCAAAAGGCGAAGTAAAGCTCATAAGAACAATAGTGTTCTTGATTTTCATGATGATGATGATGAGGAGGGCGCCGCGCTAGAGCCTGCACGCAAGAGAGTGCGCACCCGAGCACATGCGCCTGAGCATGTCCGACAGGGGACGCAAGGTCAGGTTGGGGAGGTGCCAGTTGGGGGGGTACGTGGGGGGACTAAGGGTGATGTCTCGGGGACAGGGAAAGTTGATGAACGAGAGGACAAAGAAAGGGTAGATGCGCGCACGGATGACGATGATGCACCCACTGGGAGGGTAGCTCCTGAGTAGGAGGCTTTATTGCACCGCATTGCATTGATGCTCACTGAGGAGAGACACCACATTACTGGCGATGTGAGGCGGGAGGGAGACCGTGCGCTACAGGGAACGGGTCGTATGAGGGGAGAGATGCGGTTAGAGATGCGGATTGAGTTAAACCGGCTGAGGGCAGATATGAAGGATGAATTGGCTAAGCAGAAGGCAGAGATGCTCGGTGAATTGGCTAAGCAGAAGGATGAGTTAGTTAAACTAAGGGAGGAGAACAGTTTGCTGAAGGAAGAAATTAGGCGGGGTTTTCGAATACTCGGTACGTTGATTTAAATTTTTTGTTTTCTTGTAATTGAAATGATGAATTTTATTTTATTTGATTTTTATACTGAGACGATGCAATATATCTTATAATTATGATTCGATGTTGTATGTAACAGCTTCCGAGCACCACGCATGTGATGATACAAATGCCCGGATGACACAACCTTACGATCAGATGGTCACTGGTATGTGCACTTAATATATTTAACTGCAGACTGTTTTTAATAACACTTGATGATACAATTAATATTGTGATTATGGTCTGGTGTTGTTGTATTTAACAGATCCAGAGCATCATTCACGTGATGATACAAATGCCCGGAGGACACGACATTGCGATCAAACGGCCACTGATAATTGTAATAAATATATTTCTAATTTAAATCATGCACTTGATTTGATTTTTCCTGCTTTGTCTAATCTTTTTAATAAATTATTTTTGCAATTTTTCAATACATCTAAGCTTATAATCGTGGTATGGTCTTGTATGTAACAGCTGTAGAGCACCGTTCAGGTGATGACACGGCTGCCCAGACTACACCTGATTACAATCACACGGCCTGGGGTACGTGTAATTAATATATTTTCTTGCCACCGTTTTAGATTTCTCATTTAGGAATTAAGGCTTTGTGCAACATTAAACAGGTACTGATCAGAAGTTCAGTGAGCACATTGATCTCAAGGAGACTCCTTTATTATTCGACATGAATACAACTCGTATGTGTTATTTTTTTAGTATAAGAAATTATTTTAATCTACCGGTTCTTTTTTATTCGAATACAATTTTTTTGATTTTGGTGACTGGATTCGCAAAACTCATAACAGCCGATGAGCACCAATTGCCCGTACTCCAGGATTTTAACTTTGCCGATTTTTTGGAGCCTCTGACCACACGTACGTGTTATTAACTTTTATGAATACTTGGATGTTATGGTATTTAAAATAACAATTATTTGTTTTACATATAGTAGGTGTCGAGCATGAAACGACAGTGGAGCATCGATCGGGCGGCCACAATGACACAGACCTACCGATTGATCACTCGGGCGGCATCCTCGGTACCCTCAACGCAATGGTTATGGACTCGGAATGTGTGGTCACCGACGAATTCCCATGCAAGAAGCGCAAACCATCTGCATTTCTACAGTCCCTGTTCACAAGCAATTTAAATAGACCTAACCGTACACGGGACGTAAGGGATTTTCAGAAATACCTAGACAGTGGGCCACTTGGTCAAAGGTACTTGTATAAAAGTTGCTCGTTGCAATCATGAACAGCTTTTTCCATAGTGAGTCAGGATCTAATTAATTATTTTAACGCAGGTTGGACGTGGGCACGGGATGGGCGGTTGATCCCGCATGGTTCGAAACTATGATTAATCTGCTGTCGTGGTATGAGAATGTGGTATGTTATTTTTTTAACTGACTGCCTGTCTCTTATTGTTCAAAACTATAATTTATGTTCAATATCCTGGATTGGTAGAACCGTTGTTTTAACTGACTGTCTGTCTCTTATCGATATTTACAGCATATCGATGCATACCTGCGGATTATCCAATCCGACCCTGTTTTTTTTAATATCACTCGGTGTAAAAAAATGGAGAGTTATGGCATTATAGACACCTATTTCGTGGTTCGTGCAATTTTTTTTTGTTGGCATGTTGCCTTCCAATCATCATAAATGCTTGAATGACAATATTTTAACTGAGACGAATCTTATGTAACAACAGCTTCTCTGCCACAGTCTGTTTTTGAATAAGTGGGACAAGGATGGCTTTGTTGACCTGTCACAAGCAGATCCACACGGGCTTCAAACAGCGATAAACTATGTTAGAGGGTGTAGGCCAGACTGGAAACACCTGAAGCCATGGTGGGAGTGTGACGGGGTAAATGTCGTATTTTTCTGTGCATAATTGATTGGACGAATTGAAAAGAAAAGCAGGAGCAATATTTACGACAAGGTAATATGTTATTTAATGCTATTGACCAATAATGCAGGTACTTTCAGTCTGGAACACCGATAAGAAGGCAGGTAACCACTGGATTGCTGTTCGGATAGAATTTAAATCATCTACAATATCAATGCACGACACTATGAAGGCCATGGCTAAGGATGAGTGGACTCCTCTGCGGGCATCCCAATCTTTCACACTATGGGCGGTGCTACCATCTTTACTCCGTCATGCGGGTTTCTATCAACATAAGCCCGATATTATTATGAACAAGGATAAATTTGGGAGGATTGTTTTTTCATTGTCCCGTGCAGACCCAGATTGGACTTACGAGCAGAAGGATGGTTCGTCACGTGGGCACTTTCATGCAATAAGTGAGGTATCAACTAGAAAATTTTCACCACTTGTAAATTAAAAAGTAGGTTCTTCGTTCAAATCAAAATGCCCCAGCATAGGACATTTTGGTGCGGTGTGGCCTTCTATTTTGCAAATCCTACACTTCTTGGGTCTACGTCTTCTTTCACCCATGTTCTCCCTAGGCATTTCTTCACGCGGTGGCATCTCGACAGTACATCTTTTTGTGTTATGGCCTATCGCTCCACACCTGCGACATTTTTGTGTCTTACGTCCACGGTTTGATTTTTCTGGTCCGCTGGGGTATCTCGACATCTTTGGCCTCCCGGCCTGCCTTGGATTGTCAGGGGGTAAGCATTTCATGTCACTTATTGCACTTGGCACTGCCCAATCATCCTTGCACGGAACTGGAGTGATAATACCACTCCACATTTCACGTAGGTTCTCCAACTTACAATGTTCATCCACATACACGTGTGGTGTATGTTTCAGCTTCCTGCAATATTTGAATGACAATACCATATTTTATAAATGAGCAACAATTTACAATAAACTGTAAATCATACCTAATGACTGCAGCAGCGTGGACACATGGGATCAACTCGTGTTGGTAAACATTGCAAGAACACATTTTTTCATCCAAATTAACCTTGTACGTGTTGTACTGATGCTTTACCCGATATTCTACACTTGAGAGTCGATTAACCTCTAGTTTTGAGCCAGCATTCATAGACGCGCGCAGTTTCACCGTCGCATATTCCGTAAGATAGGTTTCGCTCCTCATGGCCTGATCGTACCGATAGGCGAACCATTTCTCAACAATACACCTAGCAGCTTCTAGACATGAACATACAGTTAACCGTCTTGCCCACAGTAATGCACTGTTCATGCTCTCCACAATATTCGTTGTCATGATATCGTATCGACGTACCTAACAAAAAAAGTAATGGGTATAAATAACTGAACTAAAAGATAGTGGACTATAAAAAGTTGCACCATTTAAATAATAAAACAATTCAAATAAAAATAATACAATTTAAAATATATTAAAAGAAAGAAACTTTCAAATAAAAAATAATAAACTTAACAATTCTAATATAAAAAAAAATACCTAGTAAAAGGATGTAAGATAAAAAATTCTAACTAAAAAAAAATTAGCAAACTGTTAAAAATTAGGTGCTTATAGATAAGCTAGTCAGCTTTAAAAAATAATACTTTAGGAAAATAAAAATAATTTTAACACTTTTAATGTTAAAAAAGAAAAAAAACTAAAATAGTGAACATTTTTCCTTCTGTATGATTTTGAATTGTTTTTGGTTGATATTATTTTTTATTTTTTATACTTTAAAAAATAACAGCTTGGATGAAATATAAAATTATTTATAAAAATAATACAATTTAAAGATGTTAAGCTGTGAAAATAGTACCGGACATCTGATGCGAGCAAACCGTTCTTCACCAACTGAAATCTTTAGGTGTCGTGCTGCTGCTGGACAATATCCTTCCAAATCTGCCATTACTTTGTTGTAATCGGATTCACTGTAGCTTCTCGCAGCACGATTAAACAGTTCAACCACATGTGTCCCATACTTCGAAAGGTTTTTCTGAATGTGATATATGCATAGGGCATGATGCGCATCGGGGAATACCTCCGTAACTGCTCCACGAATGGATGCCGATCCATCTGATACTATCAACATCCCTCTGCGGCAGGGCAGTGATAGCTTCAGATGCTGCATGAACCATGTCCACGAATCTAAATCCTCCACGTCCCCAATACCGAATGCAAGTGGAAATATTTGGTTGTTTGCATCCTTTGTCACGGCCGCAAATAGTACTCCCCGATACTTTGATTTCAAGTGTGTTGCATCTACTGCGATGTATGGCCTGGCACTAGAAAATCCAACAATCGACCCCCCCAGCGCCATAAATGCGTACTTAAACTGATTGGTACTTCTGTCAACCATTAGATCCACAATTGTACCAGGATTAGCTTCCCGCAGCACAAAAAGGTACTTAGGCAAATCCTTAAAAGACTGATCCTCAGAACCATATGTGGCTTCAATTCCGTAGTCCCTTATTCTGCGGCTCATTGCATAGCTAACCTGTAATAAACAAATCCCCAAATATTTAATTACTTTTAAAAAAACAAAACAAAATAAATAATAAAACTTAAAAAATTATTATATATGATGATATTTCTAACCCGTAATCCATGTGTGTTCAAAAGTTCCTTCCGCACTGCTTCGGGGATCATAAATTGCCCTTTCATCACTATCTGATTTGCAATAATCTCGCCTAACTGTCGGGCAGGTAATGTGTGTGTTGCACCCCTAGTCGGGTTGAACTCGCATGTATGCTCCACGAACTGATACACTCTCCAAGTAGAAGATGATCCGGATGCTCGTACTTTAAAAGCACAATCATCGTGGCGACACTTAATCCAATACCGAGACGGTTCAGATTTCTCAGTCCGGAATCCTATATTGTTTCCAAGTAGATATTGCACTACTTTATTCTTCAGTTTATCCTTTGTCGGAAAGACTGATCCGATGCCCAATCCTTGTTGCCTATACGGATCAAATCGTTCGTCCGTAACATCCACCGGAGGTACAAAATCAGGTTGCTCGGGCAGTATCCACCTATCATGTTGGGATCCAACTCCTGCATTCCCGTCTGCTCCATCATAGTATCTGCAAGGCTCTACTTCGGGGATTCCTGACGTGTTTTCCGATTGTTTGAACGGAATATTGAGTCCTCTCGATCGACATACGAATGGGCACGAATCATAAAAGTCTTCCATCTCCTCCCACATTTTTTCATCGTCCTCCAAATCCTCTATTTCCTCTTCTACATCTTCCCCATTGTCATCCTCTTCAGCAACATACTCCGGATCTGGATCACTGTTACTATCATTATCATCACCATAAATAATTTCTTCCCCTCCATCACCACCATCGGCAACAACTTCATCATTCTTAAACATATCATTACTACCATCGGCAATAACTTTATCATCCATAAACATATCAACACTACCATCAGCAACAACTTCATCGTTCTTAAACATATCATCAATGTACTCTCTACTAACATTATCACCACCAAACATTTTTTCTTCCTTATCTCCTACATTAGAAATATTTTTTTCCACACCACCATATTCTCCATTGTCAAAAACTCCATCAACATTAATAAAAGGTGTTCCGAAAATACTATCATACAGATTGGATAATGATGATACCTCTGCTCCATGATGGGGGGCATTTGTGATGAGGAGGATGCCATTTCTTTCTTCCATTGGAACATATTTTCTTAATGCAAATACTATAAATTTTTCAGTGTTTTTGATTTCAAAACCGTAAGAAAAAATGATCTTGATCCATTATTAAACAATTCTTCCGAATTACATATACACATTAAATGTCTCAACAACAATATTTAATGCCTCAACAACCTTAAAAATTCACTCCCAGGTAGTTTCAATCATTCACTCGGTGGTGTTGAGTGGTGTTGAGTGCCACTCGTCCACTCGTAGGGTTGTGAGTGCCACTCTTATGATTATGAGTGCCACTCCTCCACTCCTAAGAGTGCCACTCGTCCACTCCTAAGGTTGTGAGTGCCACTCATATGATTCTGAGTGCCACTCGTCTACTCGGTGTTCAAGTCCAAAACTTTGTTCCATTTTTCACTCGCTCCCTCGATCAAGTCCAAAACTTTGCTCCACTCGTCCACTCGTTTGCCCCTCGCTTTTTGTTCGATTGCCACTCGGTGTTCTCGATTGCCACTCGGCGATAGTTCGATTGTCACTCCTAACTACCGATTGTTGGGGGCAAAAAAAGAGTTTTCCTTATCATGTGGGTGAGGAAGATTTACACTATTTAAATGGGATAGAATTGTCACTCCCCCTATTGAAGACTGCCCCAAGCTGGAAAGTATACCAGAAAGGTGAGGGAATCTTATACTACTAATGTTTTTCCCTATATTATATATTATCTGTAATTCAAATTTTAACTCATTGCACCTTCTTTATTCACACACAGCCTTACAAAGTCTCTGAGAGTGCTGACAATATCGTTCTGCCCACAATTGGAGGAGAGATACGGAAAACCAAATGGCGAAGCTTGGCCCAAAATATCACACATCCCAACTATAGAGATGAACGGGGCGTTTCATCCAAAAACCTGATATTTAATTGCTTCATTGTCACAGTTAAGGTTTGTGAATTGTGATTTTTCATGATAACCAATTTCTTTTACTATCATTATTATTTTTATAATACTTCTAGTTAGAGTCATAGCTAGTATTATTATTTTATAGTAATCAACTAGTATGTAGTATAATAGGGTTGGGGACTTACCCTAGCGGTCAAGTCTCCCTTCTTCCAACCAACCATAGGTTGGAAGTTCGATCCCACCCGACCCCCTATCCCTCCCATTTATCCCCCTTTGTAATTTGTGTGGTTTGGACTCCCACACACCTTTGCCGACAGTGTCACTGTTTACAAAAAAAACTAGTATGTAGTATGTATTTATTCACCCATTATGTAGTATTAGTTAATTAGAATCATAGCTAGTAACCAAGTTTCATATCATCTCAGTTCAACATTTTGTCTTCTGCAACTCTACTATCTAATTTATAGAAATTTTTATATTATTATCTCACAAGTGTATGTTTTAAAGAAATTCTGTTTATGGTGTTATCACATATTTTGAGTTTAATATTAGAATAAACAACTAGTATTTAGTATTTTTTTTTCGGTGACTACAAATACATATTTTTTATAAATAGGCCAATTGAATTTAACATATTTCTTGACCCATAAATGTCTACTTTAATCTCTTTCATTTTGACACCAAAACTTTTTAATTTTTTATTTACCACTAATAGATCAATCAAATTCAAATGACCTATTTTAATATATTTTATTTCCGATTATATTTTATTTTTATAATTATATTTTAATTTAGTTAAGGTTTAAAATTATTTTATTTTCCAAACTTTTTGATTTTACAGTTTTCATTTAGTGATATTGGAAACCTAAAGTTTACTGAAACACATTAAAAATATTACATTAACAAAAATATTTCAGTTTTGTTCCATGCCTTCTGATCCAACTTTAGGGTTGGGGTCCGATTCTCCATTATAGCTAGCCCCCTATCTCTCTCATTTATCTTTTTGTAATTTGTGTGCCACGGGCTCCCACCAACCTTTCTGGCTTCGGGTCCTTCAAAAAATATTTTGGTTTTATACTATTTGGTTTTATGTAATTTTATTCAAATTTGTATATATTTATATTTTTAAATTTTTTAAATATTTTTTATTTTATTCTAGCTATGCAGTATAATCTAATTTTTATTTGATTTTTCCACTTTTATTTACTTAAATTTTATTAAATTTAATTACTTTAAACAATATTTTATTTTACTTTATTTCATTTTCATATTATTTTATATTTAATTTAATATAAATTTACCTTATTAAATATAATATGGAGTATAATTTATATTTAAATTATATCTTATTTTATTTGGAAAAAAATATATAACATAATTACTACTTTTGTTCCTATTTACAATTGTCATTTTATTTTTTAAATGAAATTAGTAAACAAAATTTAAAATTTAAATTGTGTTGTATTTCCACATTGAGATATTTGACAATAGCAGCATTATGCCATTATTATTCTGTTATTTGGGGGAGGGGTGAATATGTTTTATGATCTGCATCATGTTTTATAATTTATATGCTTGAAATTAGTCGCTACTTGTTGTCCATTAAGGAAATAAAGGTTAATGGGATTTATTATGTGCTGTTTATGAAGTATTATATATGTGTTGGATCAACTGTGCTGAGTTTAAAGAGATTTGTGTTGCTTTCTTATTGAGTGCAAAATCCATATATATCTATTCTGTTGCAATTTCACACTTTTTTTTTGTGTGCTTCATCCCCATGTGGCATGACATGGTCTATTCATTAGACAATAGGCAACACATAGATCCTCCAAAATGCTTTTTTGCCTGCCTCGCTTTAACAGATGTGATGAGACAACATAAATTTTTTTTCCTAGGGAAACACCATTGAAATTGGTGCTGGATACTTACGTTTTGGTGTTTCATAGTATACAATTGTGCTATTTATTGTTTTGGGATTGATTCTTGCCACATTGCTCGCCTTGCAGAGATATGTCAGTTGCATTCTGGAAGGAGGATTGTGAGCACAATGCCCCGGGGAAGGACGTCATCGGTCTATTCGTCGATGCTTTATTGCAACGTTATGAATGGGGCTTTAATTTGTTGTGGGATTTGACATGCATAATCCATCTCTTCTGCTGGATGTCTATTTACATGTGTTGTATGTGTAGAATTATTATGTGTTGGTTGTGTAAGTGAACATATATTTCTACTGTGCTTGAAGTCTTAAAACATGTGTTGTATATAGTCTTATATATGAGCTTAGCTTCTTGTTGTTAACAATTCACAATTTCTGCTTTTCTTTCCTAAGTTGGATCGGAGCAACAATTCGTGATTACTTGTAGTGCTATAATTTGTTTGGAATTTAAACAACATGGTCCAATAAATTTTATATCAATACAACTCAACTCATTCCATAAGTACCTTGATAAAGTCTCTTTCAAATCATAAAAATAAAAAACATTACATTATATACAATTGGGCAATACACAGCCCAAAGACATGCGTGCAGGAACAAAACATATGCTTGCTGAAATAACACACATGCAAACTGCAAATAATTAAGGCTCTGATTGAGGGGATGATATTTTGACACTGCCATATTATATTGATCGGGACCTTCGTCAATCAAATTTGGTGTGATGTGGCATTGCATGTTGTTGAGTATAATAAGTTGGAGCATACAAATCTACAGAAGGAAAAGAAGCATGCCAGTGGTGTTGGCTGAAGATCAGACCCTGAGTTAGTCCTTTTATATTCTTTAGATTAGTCAGGGTGAGTTAGTCCTTTTATATTCTTTAAATTAGTCAGGGTAGTTTTGTCTTTTCCACTGATAGTGTTAGTCTCTTTTGTATAGTCGTGCATACACTTTTGCACATATACAGTAGTATATATTGGGTTTCTTCTACCTTGTAGCTGTGTTCTATTATTCAATGAAATTGACAGTTATTCAATTTAGGTTTTACGCTTTGCAATTCTGTACCAATTTCAACACATGTTTTATTCATTAATATATATACAGATCTGCAATCCTCTAATAATTCACAAAGTCACATTACAAATCTATCTATATAATAAATCCTGAATACTTTTTGGCTTGTGCAGACTCTTTTGTCCTTATTAAAATTAATCTATTCTTCTTAATTTTCAGGGTTAATCAGTCATTATGGGCTCATTTTTAAATCAACGGCTCTTGCAAAGACACATAAACCTGCTGAGTAATTGCCCAGTAATGCCATGTCATCGACCACGTCACCAATATCTAAGTTTAGAAAACAAATCTATATATTAATATAACAAAATCGTGAGAAAATCTTCATATAGATTTAAAAAGATATAATTCTTTTTATATAAATTATTTTGATTGCATATATAAATCTATCTATTAATATAACAATTTTTTTGATACATACTTCATATAAATTATTTTTTTGATAACATATATATAATATTGAATAATATTGTATCAAATAATATAGACACATATAATATAAGTTATTTCATGATGCATGTAATATAAATTATTTTTTATGTATACTTTTTTTATACATATAATTTTGTAAAAAATAATATTATAATATTATTAAATAAATTTAGTTAGATTAAAAATTTATCTCTATAAAATATATAATCATGTATCAATAAAAGGAATATAATTACGATATTTTTTAAAAAAGTATTTCATTCAAAATATATTGAATAACTAAATTTAAGAAATTTTGTGAACTATAAAAATTTAATAAATTTTATATCCTAATTTTTTACCTGGCTTAATATTGAAATTAAACTGTACCGCAAAAAAAAATTGAAATTAAACAATATAAATAAAGTAAATATATGTTTTAAATTATAGTAAATATATTTATCATATTTGTTGTCTGGCATTAACTTGCTTCCCAAAAAAAAATATATTTATCATATCAAATTATTTATAAACATAAAACTATATAATATTAATTCTTTGATCAAATATATAATAGTATAGGAGTATTTAAGAAATATTAACATATTATAATATTAATTAATAAATATAATTAGGTTAAAAATATGTGTCTAAAATATAATCCTATATCAATATAAGGAATTTAAAATTATAGATTTCAAACATTTTTAATCAATGACATATTTTAAATATAAATATTTCACTAAAAATATGATGTAAACATTAAATTGACATTAAAAAAATTGATAATAGAAAATAACTAATCACTTAAAAATTCCATACCATTTTAGCCAAATTCTACATAATTTTTTTCTTTCTTAAGAAGAAAAGAAAGACAAGGAAAAAAATGACTAAAACATATCATAGTTTAATTGTTAAACATTATATCCTTAATCCTTATTTATTTCAATATAAATATAAATGTATATGAAATTCAAAGTAAATTTTTATACAATTTTTATATATAAGTAATTTGTATTGTAAAAGGATATAAGAAGTATTTTAGTATAAATAATTGTGAAGATTTGTGGGAATCATAATTAGTTTTGGATTGTAGCAATATTTTTACTCAAAAGCTCTAATATTTGTTTAAGTGATCATGACGTTCAAACATGATACAAAACATGTGAATATAAACTTTCAATCAAACATATTTACTATTTTATTTTTCACAAAGAATAAGCTAAAGTGAACATTTAACATAAATATAAATATACAATACTAAACTTATCAAGTTTTCCACTTGCTCTCATTATTTTAAATATAAAAGCGAAACTATTTATATTTAGTTTTTAACAGTAAAAATAATTTATTTTATGTTATGTTCATTTGGTTGTGGCTTTGAATTTTTCTTCAATCCTCTTATTCTCTCATTTATTTCCCTTTTAAATTTTTGTTACATGCATTACAACCACCATTTTAAGCAAAAGCCTTTTTTTTGGTTAACAAGACTGAGAAGGTGGGCAAAGAGAAAAAAGAAAAAAAATCGAAAACATAAACAAAAGACTTGAATCTCATGTAATTCAAAAAGAAAAAAAAATATATTCTCATTTTATATCCTCATATAAGTTCAATCATTATACGCTCATTTTTAGATCAAATGCTCTTATTAAAACAAGCGAGTAGATTGATAGCTGCTGAGTAATGCCATATAATCAAACACGTCATCAGCAAAAAAAAAATAGTAAAAGTAAACATCAATAAATTCATCTATTCTTTTCTATGTTCCTCTCATCCTCTGTCCTCACCAAACGATCCGAGGTTTTCTCTACTAACTTTACTTCAATGCCAATAGTGACTCGCTTCAAGAGCTTTGTGGATTGCTTGGATAATTCATTCTGATTGTGCATGCATACTCCCAATTTTTACACTTAAGGGTATTATATTGGCATTCCTATCATTGTGTTTGATTTAATGCCCCAAAGAACAGCCTCTTAATTTTATTCAGAACAATAAAATCAAAGAATTGAGTGGAACGGATATTCAAAATCTGATGAACTTTCTACAAAAGATGCAGCTTCATCATTGGAGCCATGCTCGACAAAGTAGCCACATGTTAATAGTGAGTTTCCTTGGAGCATATAAACATAAAATATTGGATAATGTAGTAATTCTAATTTCTACCACCCTCTTGCAGGAACATAATTTGAACAAAGAAAGGTTAAGCTCTACCAATTGCTTGGTCATTATTTATTTGTTGCCCAATGAAGCAAATTGGTAAAAAGTTTTCTTAAATGCTAAATTGACTATTTCTTTTACAGCTAAAGGCATTGCATCAGTGTTCACTTATGTTGTTCCGTCGATTGAATGGCCAAAGATTCAATTGATCACGATGAACAAATTGAGGAGTTGATTTATAAGGTGTGTGCCAAATCTCAATAATGTAATTATTGATTTTCCTTTTATCCTTGGAGAGTTGATGATTGGCATTCACACATAATTCTCATTAACTATTACAAAAACTATACTATTATTATAAGCATAACTTGAATTGCTTTACCTGGAGTGGAGATAGGAATTAGCCTGTGTTGAGAATTTTTGGTGGTCCTGATGATTGTTTTCACTAAATATCAACTAAAAAACATTTCTTATATGAAATTGTATCATTTAGGAGTGATAATGAATGTTTTGTTGATAGCAGGTGGAGGAGTTGGACAAAAAACTCTATAAGTTGGTTGAGAAAATACTTATTCCCACTTTCAACCAAGCAGGCTGGGTTTCGAGTTTATGTAGCTTTAGTATTGTGCAATTGAATTATTGAATAGATCATGTGGATAGGAGAGGGAATTGAATTATTAGAAAATTGTCATATCATTCGAGAAAATTCACATAATGGGAGGAGGGTCGAGGGATAATGGGATGTTAAAATAACTAATTAATAATAAATATGTTTCATTTTAACAATGAAATCCTAAACTCGATTGATAAATTATAAACTCTATTCCTCTTTAACTTTTAACTTTAGATCTCTAAACTCTAAACCATTACTCAAAATCATTACAATTTAAAATTATCATTGAGTATGAACTGTATACTTCTAAGTATTTATTTTGTTCATTCAATAAAAAAAAATATATATTAGTTCTATTCATAATAAGAAAGAAAGCAATACGCTCGTGCGCAACGCGCGGGCCAAAAACGCTAGTGTATAATTAAGGTCATTTATTTGTTGACCTTTTCTTTTGGGCCTCAAGGAACTTGGAATACGTTGATATGGTAGCCTCCACTATATCCAGAATAAATTGTAGTAGTGCATCATGTAACAACCCTACCCCGGGCTGGGCCTGCAGGCCATGCACCCCAACCCCTCCCCATGTGTGCGTCCAGGCCTCCCGCCAAGCACCCCATGGTGGGTTGTTGGGAGTGGGATTTGATCCCTAGACCTCCCCTTTAACAGTTAACCATGTGGGATTTAAACTTTATATATGTGTTGTTTATAGTTGTGTACTACCAATTGCACGTAAACTTTAAAAGAACAGAATCGGGATAATGCTAGCATATCTGTCATTTGAAATGCTTTAATGAAATGTTCACTGACTCACAATCAAAGTAAAAGGATAGTTCAATTTCTAAAGGTTGTATACCTGCTCTGCTCACCGGGCTGATATGCTCGATCCCTTGTGAATACAACTCCCTCCGATGATTTATCATAATCTAGAAATGTTACAACCTGATCGATTTAAACACCAAAAGTTACAAGTAATATATCATCCAAGTGATTGAAGAATATGAGAAATAGCAATGTTGCACAATTGCCATACATCACAGCTATGATTCAACGTAACGTATCTGCCCAAGGAACCAATGCAACCTACCCTTCCATTCATTGAAGGTAAGCGAACTTAAAGATAATCATAATGAAAATGTCAGATTACAACATCAAACACATATGATTGAAAAATATTTCATCATTCCCACACAAAGGTAGGTTTGGATTATAAAAAACATAGCTTACCAAGCGAGAAAAAAGAATGCCAAATGACCACTTAAAACTCTCCATGTTGAATAACTGTGACAAAACAATGTCAAACGTTAATAGAACAAATTACAATATTCAACCCATCATTGAATAAACATGAAATTCTCAGTCAAATTATAGTAACATGGCATGAATGGTTAGGTATCACGTGACCATTTTAATTTTAAACCATAATATTAACACAAACAAAATTATAATAAAAATATAGGAAGTTCTTGAATTGTGAAAGAGAAGGCACGAAGTTTTCATCATTTTAATTTTCCTCATCTACACTTGTTTTATTTGTGGTGACAAATTTGTTTTCCTTAAGGAATTTTCCTCTTTCTCCTACCACTCAAACTATTTTTCAGAATTCTCTCAATCATTTTATTACCACTTGTCCCTGCTTTTGTGCTATCCAATGCAATAGGTATTTCTTATGTCTGCCTTATCAATTATTATGTTTATAAACATCATTGGGAGATCGAGGCCATTGTTAGTGTGAGTGGCTGTGAAACCCTTAATATATAGATGTTGTGTTTTAAATAGTTTGTTTCATATTTTATTTAAGTTTAATTATTTTTTTATTTCTAATTATTTGACCTCCTTTTTGTTTAACTTAATGACTTTTCTGTTGGATTTCTTTTAAATCGAGAGAACAACACTTTTTGAGAATTTAGAGGTTGTGTATCTAAATCTCGTTCTTCATTCTCTGATACCAATTCTGTTATTCTGAATTGGGGAGAACTATTGAGTTTAAGAATTATGCTTCTCTAAAACTCGTCTCATTTTTTTCACTAAGATTACATGGCTATTTATAGCCGGAAGGAATACAAATGTGACAATATAAAATACAACATTTTTGACAAACGCAATCCGCAATATTTGACGGATTGTTATTCAAACATTACTGCTTCTTTTGATTGCGGCTTCCTGTCGGTAATCACTTTGCCGCTTCTTTGGACTGAATGAGTTTAACGTTTAACATTTTCCCCCCTTAAACTCATTCCTTTGATATCTTGAATTCCAAGCTCTTGATAATTCTTCAATCCATAAGGCCCTTTCTTCAACAAATTTTTCTACTCCAAAAAATTTCTTCTTTGCACAGCAATAATTATTTTTCCACCAATTTTCTGAATAGCTGGGATCTTCTTTTTCACTGCAGCTTGTTTCATGTGCTCCAACTTTTAAATTTGAGTGCCCTGCCCCACTACCTTTTTTTTTAAACTTCCATGTCTTTATAACAATTTCACCTACTTTCAGAAATGCTTTGTCGGGTGCCTTTGACATAGAACAATTATTGCACTAACTTTCCACCCACTTTAATTAATGCATGTGCCCAGAGTTTCTTGCACCCAATTTTCTTTATCAATGCCCAATCAATTCCACTTTCTTTTGTCCCCTCACAGCTCCCAAGTTATAAGTGTATCCAGTCTGTTGTGGCTTGAGCATCACCCTGTTGTGGCTTGAGCATCACCAGCAGAGGCGGGGGACTGGAGGAAGAGACTGGTGCACGCAACAGCGGTGGTTGCAAGGCCGGGTGGTGGATCGGAGCGGCACAGCAACGTCGACGTTCCTGCTGAAGCGATGATAGTAACGGGAAGACAGACTCAGGGGTGGCTTTCGAGGCTCCGGCAGCGTCGTGGAGGAGTGGTGCACAGGTGGCGCGATTCTGCAGCTGGTCGGCGGCAGTGGGCTGTGCTGGAGGCAGCTCGGCGGTACGGAAGTGCGGCTGTAGCTGGTTGGCGGTAGCAGAGACTTAGCAAATCGGGCTTGCGGCGATTGGCTTGGCAATGGTGTCGGATCTGGTGATAGCAGCAGGTAGCACTTCGGTGGCGTTTGGCGGTGGCTGCTGGTCGGCTCTCGACGGTGCTCCGTGGTTGGAGGAGAGGAGCAGAGGTTCTGACTCGTCTGAGTTGTGGCGACGATCTGGTGTTGTCGCGGCTGCAGCTGGTGTTGGCAGCGGCTGGCTCAGGTTTATTCCTGGCGACAGTGGTCTGCTCTTGCAAAACCCTGTAAGAAATGTCTTTTAAATGAGTGTTTATACTCAAATTGTTTTTTAATGCTCTGAGTTTGGATCGACTCAGGCTCTGGGCTCCTACCCAGCTTTTCTTCTTTGCTCTGAGTTTGGATCACTCTGGATCACTCAGGCTCTGATACCACTTGTTGGATTTCTTTTAAATCGAGAGAACAACACTTTTTGAGAATTTAGAGGTTGTGTATCTAAATCTCGTTCTCCATTCTCTGATACCAATTCTGTTATTCTGAATTGGGGAGAACTATTGAGTTTAAGAATTATGCTTCTCTAAAACTCGTCTCATTTTTTTCACTAAGATTACATGGCTATTTATAGCCGGAAGGAATACAAATGTGACAATATAAAATACAACATTTTTGACAAACGCAATCCGCAATATTTGACGGATTGTTATTCAAACATTACTGCTTCTTTTGATTGCAGCTTCCTGTCGGTAATCACTTTGCCGCTTCTTTGGACTGAATGAGTTTAACGTTTAACATTTTCTATGTGTGTGACATTATGAACTTGCATACTTCGATTCAATTCAAACCACAAAAGCTTCACCAATTAAGGAGCATCAGATCGATGTGCTTTTATTTTGTTTACCTCTATTGCATAAGATTGTCTTCGAACTGATTGAACAATAGAAGACAGATAGTTTACCTTTTCTGTGAATCCCAACAATGGCGAATCATGCCCTCTCAGCGGGTGCAATCACTACCATTTTATAGTATTTTATTATTGCTTTTCTGTGGACTCAACTTGTAAATCAATAAAATTTAGTAGTGTTTTTAACTTCATCAACAAATTTAAACTTAGATCCAATGATTCTGCACAACAGCTGTGCCATGTTCGTTTGTTGGTTTATATATTCTGTGAGTTTATTGGACACTAATACAATACTTTAAATAAATCTTTTTAAATTCGTTGTGTATTTTAAGAAGCAACCAACGTCACAACATTACAAGTAAAATAAGAGGAAAAAAAAAAAAAAGGGAAACACTGATAAGCAACCAACGTCACAAAATTTGACTTATAGTGTTACTGTATAATCTTCTAAAATTTTAAAATGAACAAACAAAGGCAAGTGGCATTTCTTGATTTCTCTTATACTAGTTGGTTTTAAATTTCTTCATGACGTTTCTGTGGGTCCCGATTTTCATCTTGATTATGAGCGGTCGTCGATGTGTGATCAGAACAACGTTTAAACAGTGCAAAGTAAAAAACACAAGGCAGCAGATTTGTTGACCGAGTTTGGTCTCACGACCTACGTATGGGGATTCCAATCCAGGGACTCTCACTATGTAAAAGACTCAATCAAGACAAGACTTGACTTGACCAAAAACCTTGACACCAAACTCTATCACACTAGAATCTGTTCTAACAAAACGTCTGTAGTCAAAACTCCCCCTCAACTGCAGTCGCTGTAATACCGATCCAATTTGATGCAATCTTGATTGATGATCTTTACAGGACTTGAATCTTGAACACAGCAAACGATCTGAATCTTCCCATCAGATTCCAAAGGTTCCTTCGCAAAGCAAACCTCCACAACGTAATGTGTAGAAACGCGATCTTCAATACGGAAATCCTATCGAAGCATGTAAAGCGCAGAGACTTTGATAATCTTCAAGAAACTCTCAGATGTATGAACTCATCAAAGTCTATCTAAAAACTCTCAATATGAACTCTATGAAAAACAATAGAGAAAACCCGAATTCTAAAATGTGACTGCTGAAACGGTTCAGTTCTTGTAGTCATCACGTCGTTCTGACTACTGTTTAACAACATTTTTCATCTACACAGGCTTAAAACAGCAACAATCTCCCCCTCTTTTTGTGTAGATGATGATCCCATAAAAAATATCTCAATCATTAAAAGTGTTAGTCTCACAATCAAAAATCATAATAAGATATATCGATAAATCCATAAGAATCATCAGTTGTTGATCAGTTGTTAAAACCATCAAAGAATTATATCAGAATATAAATTCACAATGTGAATCCTCATTACCAAGTATAATAGATATCATTACAAACATGTTACGCCAAGCTTCTCTAAACTCCCCCTTGATGGGAGTTTCATCAAACTCATAGGCGTCGTTCATTGAAATAACCTAATATCTCTTTGAAACAAGCAATCAAAAAATTCATTAACTCAAAAATATATCAATGCAAAAGAAAATCAGTTTACCCATTTTTGAACTGAATCGAGAAGCAATTCTAGTTGGCAGGTTGTTGTAACTACATAAACACTGATATAGTAGTCTGTAAGTAATGATGACACTTCAGTAACAGCTTCATCACAACTACGTATCTTTAGCTCAAGTTCCAGTGGTTAAATCTTTGTGTTGGGTTGGTCCAATACCTTCCCTTTCTAACTCTGAAATCATAAGCCTGAAATTCTCTTTAGTTGATATGGATTTTTGTCCTCGTGTGGTCTCAATATCACTCAGTAGCAGACTTTTCTTCTTTGGAATCCATACTTTTGTACTCTGATCCTTTTTCGAAGTTCTTCTGTTGGCCATACAACAGCTCAATCATTCATTAAGTCTCTTACTATCCTGATGCACGTGTTTGCATAATATCCTGGTAGTTGACAGTAACAGCAGTCGTTCTGTCGTTTGGACGGCATTGTAACATTGTCTTTGTCAGTCTCTCCATGTATTGTGAAGTCAAGTATCCTCCACTAACGAACTTGGTTTTGCTTGGAGTTGATTTCTTCTTATAACCTATATTTGTTTGATCACCAGAAAACTTTCCCATAGACAAAATTTCATCAAGTTTACTTTTACCTTTTACTACCTTTTGGAAATTGCAGTTTTCCTCTTTTAGGTCATCCAACTCCTTTTGTATCCCATCTTTTTCTTCTTGCAATTGTATGACTTTTTATTCAAGTTCGATATTCTTCTTTTTCAAAGTTTTGACTTCTTTTAGAGCTTTGTCTTTCTCTTCAATCTCTAGATCACAAGCTGTTATACTATCAGTGAGTTGTCGTAACAACTTCTTGTTTTCTTATAGTGTTGTTTCATATTCGATCTACCCTCAACTATCATAGTCGTCAGCCAGTTGTTGAAACTCATTATCACCGTCACCTATATCACAAATAACATTATTAGTAAAAAAATGTATTGACTTTGCATTACCTTTCGATAGAGTGAAACTAGCATCTCTTAGGGTAAATGCAACAACTTCTTCAGTTTCACTGCCGTGATCATCTATAGTTGCCTCGTCGTCGTAATCACATAATGTCACCTGAAGTGCTTTTCCTTCCTTCTTTCTTTTGGCTGTCGGACATTCAGAAAGAATGTGCCCAAACACTTCACATTCATAAAATCGAACAAATGTGATTTTCTTCAATTTCTCATGATTTCTACTTTTCTGGTTCTAACGTCCACTTTTGTTGTTGTCTCCTCGTGTCAAGTTTCTACGTTATTTGTCAGTCGTCGGAACGTCATCGGAACTGTGTTCTTAGTTCTTTCCTTTGTTGAATTGTCTGATTCTTCTTCCTTTAAGCATTTTGACCACTTTCTTGATTATATAGGAATCTTCATCTTCAGAACTGTCTCCGGAATCTTCATCTTTAGAACTGTCTCTGGAATCTTCATCAACATTCAAGGCGATGTTTCTTGGTAGTTCCTCTTCCAAGTGATTCATTTCATAGGTTTGAAGTATCCCAACTAATCCATCCAAAGAAATAGTAGTATTCAGCTTTTCTAACTCTTCCAAGGCTGCAATCTTAAGAGCATATTTCTTTATCTCCGTTCTTCTTTCGAACAAGCTTTTGATTGTCGTAAACCAATCCAAGTGACTAGGCCTGATTTACAACATCCTTGAATCATCCATAGTATACGGATATAGTTTCATCCTCCTTCATCTTCAAACCATCAAACATAGTTTCAATCCATTGTAATTTTGCAGCTCTGACGGCCGTAGAACCTTCATACATTACTTCCAGTGCATTCCAAGCCTCATAAGTTGAAGTGTAGTTAGTGATCAGTCTGAACTGTGTTTCATCCATGGCGCCAAAAATTGCATTGAGGGCAGTGAAGTTTTCTTTCTTTGATGCTTTCTCGGCTGTAGTAATTTCTTCTTTCGTAGCGGGTCGAGATCCAGGTGGTGCGGTTGATCCAGCAGGGGCAGTAGCAGCTCTGGTAGGTGGTTGCCAGGGTATCTCAACAGCCTCTCAGTTTCATCTCCAAGGGCCATCAGATGGATTCACATGCGTGTTCTCCAGTATCTGTAGTTTGAACCATCAAACAATGGCGGCCTGTAACTGGATACTCCTTCCTTGCTCATTGTTTCAAGATTCTTGAAATCTTCTCTAGTGCGTCAGAGAGCAGGCTCTGATAACAATTGGGTCCCGATTTTAATCTTGATTATGAGCGATCGTCGGTGTGTGATCAAGACAACGTGTAAACAGCGATAAGGAAAAAAACAAAAGGCAGCAAATTTGTTGACCCAGTTCGGTCTCACGACCTACATCTGGGGGATTCATTCCAGGGACTCTCACTATGTAAAAGACTCAATCAAGACAAGACTTGATTTGGCCAAAAAACTTGACACCAAACTCTATCACACTAGATTATGTTCTAACAGAACTTCTGTAGTCGAAATTCCCCCTCAACTGCAATCGCTGGAATACCGATCCAATTTGATGCAATCTTGATAGATGATCTTTAAGGGACTTGAATCTTGAACATAGTAGACGATCTGAATCTTCCCATCAGATTCCAAAGGTTCCTTCACAAAGCAAACCTCCACAACGTATTGTGTAGAAACGTGATCTTCAATGCGGCAATCCTATCGAAGCATGTAAAGCGCAGTGACTTTGATGATCTTCACGAAACTCTCAGATGTAGAACACTCATCAAAGTCTTTTTAAAAATTCTCAAGAATGAACTCTATGAAAAACAAGAGAGAAAACCCGAATTCTAAAATGCGAAAGTGAAAATACAACTCAAATTATCACTCTAACAATCTTTTTTAAACTCATCTATGACTAACACACTAATATAGAGGAGAATAAATTTGTAATCAGATGCAAAGTGGCTCCTCTATGCAATTGTAAACAACAAATAACTGTCACAGTGTAACTTTCTTCATAACTGCTGAAATTGTTCAGTCCTTATAGTGTTCGTGTCGTTCTCACTACTAATTGACAATACTTTTCATCTGCACAAAAAACTTAAAAGAACAACAGTTTCATTTTATTGTCAAGTTGATGTTTTAAAACATAAGCTGAGTTGTGATTGATATCTTCAACTGGTTGCAACTGTAAAATGAGTGGACTGTTTCTTTTTTCTTTATCCCTTTTTTTTCTTTTTTTGCTTATTTTACTTGTAATTTTGTGATGTACCCAACCAAATTTAAAATATTATTTAAAGTATTATATTAATATCTAATCATTCTGGCAGAATATATAAACCAATATACGAAAATGCCACAGCTAATGATGCTGAGGTACCTCTGCATATATATCTCTACTTGATTTAATTTAAATTTCTCGATCAAGTTACAAACACCCCCTCGAAAACTTGGTATCATAACATAAGCTTGATTTTAGAGCTTATAGCTATTAAATAATTAAAATAAAAGAGCTATGAAATTTTTTTAACATTAAATAATCAAAAAACTAATAAAAAATTAAAATATGCAAAATCTATACACACAACAAAGCAAAAATTTAAAAAAATAAAATAAAATTGGAGTAAATTAAACAACTAATGTATTGAAGCTAAACTTGATAAATTAGAATTATTAGGAAAACAAAATAATAGAATATCCATAAAACCGAAAAAAAAAAAGAGATAATTATACTACATAATTACAATTAATATTTCTTAGTCGTTACTTATAAAATAAGAGTAGTCTAGGAATTCTAATCACAATAAAAAAAAATTCAAAAGCCATAACTAATAAAATTGGTGTTAATAAGTGTATGATGAATAAAAAGATAACAAAAAGATATAGATAATTTTCTTTAAAAAATTTTTTAGGAATGATGGTCAAAATGTACAAAAGATTAGGGACTAAAATGATATTTTTTCCAAAAAACTTAATCGTGCAAAGGAATAGTTATTTCAAACTTTAAATAGTTAAAAATTAATTTTTGTCAATAAAAAAGTTTAAGATTACCTCCTTTCTGTTTACCTCCTGTATTCTAGCTATAAAATCAATTCAAAATGTTAATGAACTAATTGGGATATGTAAATTGTAGTAATTCCCAATTTGTTAGTATTATCTCAACCACCAGTAATTAGGTACACACATGCATCGAAAGTCCACATTGGCTCCCATGCATCACTGTACTGTATCGGACAAAGAAAAAGACTTTAATTTTGGGCGTACGTAGACTAGATCTGGATCTTTCTTCTACCTTACATCCCCAGGCACAGCTCCACTTCCAATTCCAATTATTGATCTCTCTCATTCTCATTCTGCCTGCTGCTGCTTCACTTGTTAAACTATTATTCCCATCCCATCCTCTCTCTCTCTCTCAATCTGTGAATCATCCCAATAATGGCGGATCCTTCCCAGGAGGTGGTGTCAGCAGTGGTGGGATGCTTTATCACAGCTGTAAAAGAGGAGATTCGCCTCTTATGGAGCTTAGAGGACGACATCAGACGCCTCAAAATCACTCATTCAAGAGTGCAGGGTGTTTTGGAACAAAATGAGATCAAGCAACATATGAACGACCCAATCGATCAGAATTGGTTCGTGACGCTGAAATATGCTGATTATGATGCTGAAAATATACTGGAGCAGGTGGAGATTGAAAGCGCTGAAAGTTGTAAGTGTTCCCCATTTCTCAAGTTTTTCTATTTATTGCCCTTTCGATTTAGAATGGCTCATGAGCTGAAAAAACTTCGGAAAACACTGGATGCCCTTGCTGAAGAGGGACAAAAGTTTCCTCTGAGTGAGGCTGGGGGAAATCCTCGGTATGGGGTCACGCCGCTGAGCAGGGAGACTTGTTCAGTGGTGAATGAATCAGAAATTTGGGGAAGGCAAAAAGAAAAAGAAATGATAATAGAGAAATTGTGTGAAGAGAGTAATTTTGATCTTTCTATCTATGCCATTTGGGGCATGGGTGGACTTGGGAAAACTACTCTTGCACAACTGGTGCTAAACGATAAACACATCGAGGAGCTATTTGATCTCAGAATTTGGGTGTGTGTATCTGACAACTTTGATGTGAAAAGAATATTGAAAAACATGATTGAGTGCATCGACAGGAAAAAAGGCGAGGAGGACTTGCCATTACAAGTATTGCAGAGCCAGCTCCAAGAGAAGTTGATGGACAAAAAGTTTCTACTAATTTTGGACGATGTTTGGGAGGTGCAGCGTACGACATGGGAGACACTCGAGAGTATTTTAAGACGTGATTCGAAGGGTAGTGCGGTAATTGTAACGACTCGGATCAGGCCAACTGCAAATATGATGGCTACCATTGGTGTGCACGAAATTGGGATTTTGTCTGAGGCAGACTCTTGGTCACTGTTCAAGCAGAGAGCATTCCCGAATGGAGAGGTGAATGAAAGCTTGGTTCAAATTGGTGAGGCGATAGTGAAGAAATGCGGAGGCTTACCATTGACTATCAAGGCTTTAGGTAGCCTCATGCGATCTAAAGTTACCGAAAGCGAGTGGTTATCAATTGAAAAAAGTGAAATTTGGAATGTCTTGGTTGATGGAAACCGAGATGAGATCCCTATTGCTCTGAAGTTGAGTTACTACAATTTACCGAGTCACATGAGGAAATGCTTTGCTTATTGTTGCATATATCCCAAGGACTATGATATGAAGGTGGATGAACTCATACAACTATGGATGGCGAATGGCTTCCTTCAGTCGTCTGATGGCCAACACGACTTGCCCCGTGAAGGCAGAAGAATTTATGAGGAGCTGACTTGGAGATGCTTCTTTGAAAATAACGGCACGGATAATAAGGGAAAGAGAATATGCAAGATGCACGACTTAATGCATGATTTGGCAATATCTATAATGGGGCAAGAGATCAGGCATAACTATAGGTTTGTCAATGATTTTGAGTCTGAAATACCTCTAGGCCTACGTCATGTAGGCATTTTTAAAAGAATGAAGCTCAGCAGCAGTAGTAGTGCTTTTATTAATACTAATAAGGTCCAAGTCTCAACTGCCAACTCTTTGTGCTCATTCATAGCTCCTTATGATGGTGATGCTCCTTCTGATGAGTCTAATGATGATGATGATGGATTTCAGGGTGATGAGGATATCTATTCATTCCTCTCGAAGCAACAATATTTGAGAGCATTAGACATAAGCGGTTGCGACATAAAAAATCTGGATTTTTTGTGTTGCCAACTTAAGCATTTGAAGTTCCTTTGCATGAATTGCGAGGATATGGAAACGTTACCCGAGTCTCTCACTCACCTTCGTAATCTTCAGACCTTGAAGCTTATGCACTCTTTGAACCTCCGAGAGCTGCCTAAAGAATTGAGAGTAATGAAAAACCTTTGTTTTCTGGAAATGGATTCTCCTGATTCACTTGAGAGCATGCCTCCGGAAATGGGAAAGTTGGGGTTGCTCTATGGACTAAGCCACTTTATTGTAGGTGAGGATGAATTGCAACAAATTGATCAGTTGAAGGAATTAAACAAGCTTGGAGGTGCATTGGAAATAAGTGGGCTTGAAAATGTGAAGAGTTTGGAAGATGCTAAGAGTGCCAACTTGATGGCAAAACCGGATCTGACTCATTTGATGCTGCAATGGAATATGGATAGTAGAAGAAGCGAACATTGTGAAGAGGAGGTTTTGCAGGGACTCCAACCACATGAGAATATTGAACGTGTCTCCATCAGGGGCTACCCAGGATCCAAATTCCATGAATGGATGGGGAGCTCCGCTTATGTCAAATTGACGTCAGTCCGGCTGTTCTATTGTAGAGAGTGTGAAGGCCTTCCAGCATTGGGAAACTTGCCCTCCCTGAAAGACCTATTTATATTTGGGTTATATTCGTTGAAGCGTATAGGTGCAGAGTGGTATGGATCAGATGGAAAATGCTCATTTCCGAAACTCACAACACTCGACCTACGATGCATGGACAATCTGGAGGAATGGAGCGCACCAGATTCACATTCAGTACAAAGTTTTCCTCATTTAACTCAATTAACTATTGTATCATGCCCCAAGCTGGAAAGTATGCCAGAAAGGTGAGGGAATCTTATACTACTAATGTTTTTCCCTATATTATTAATTTATTATCTATAATTTAAATTTTAACTCATTGCACCCTCTTTATTCACACACAGCCTTATTACAAAGTCTCTGAGAGAGCTGAAAATAGTCGGATGCCAACAATTGAAGGAGAGATACGGAACAGATGGCGAAGCTTGGCCGAAAATATCACACATCCCATCCATAGAGATCAATTGGCAGATTATTCAAAAACTTAATTGATTCTTTGTCACGAGTAAGGTTTGTGAATTGTAATTTTTCATGATAACAAATTTCTTTTACTATTATTGTTTTTTATTATATTAGTTAGAATCATAGCTAGTACTGTTGTTTAGAAACGGAGGAAGTACTTCGTAATCAACTAGTATGTATTCACCCATGCATTATGTAGTAGTATTAGTTAGAATCATAGCTGGTAGTTCATATCGTCTCAGTTCAACATTTTATCTCATGCAAATCTACTATCTAGTTTATAGAAATTTTTATATTATTATCTCACAAGTGTATGTTTTAAGGAAATTCTGTTTATGGTGTTATCATATATTTTGAGTTTAATATTAAAATAAACAATTATAATGTTAGTATTTTTTTTTCCGGTGACTGCAAATACATATTTTTAAATAGGCCAATTGAATTTAACTTATTTCTTGACCATATAATGTCTACTTTCTTTCATTTTAATTAGACAGCAAAACTTTTAATTTTTCGTTTACCACTAACAGATCAATCAAATTCAAATGACCTATTTTTAATATATTTTATTTCCAATTATCAAATTTTTATATATTTATGTTTTTTTTATTCGATTTATCTAGTATAATCTAATTTTTATTTGATTTTTCAGGTTTATTTACTTAAATTTAATTACTTTAAACAATATTTTATTTTACTTTATTTAATTTTTATATTATTTTATATTAATTTAATATAAATTTCCTTTATTAAATATAATATGGAGTATAATTTATATTTAAATTATACCCTATTTTAGTTTAAAATATATAATATAATTTGTACTTTTGTTCTATTTACCATTGTAATTTTATTTTTTAAATGAAATTAGTAAACAAAATTTAAAATTTAAATTGTGTTGTATTTCCACACTGAGATTGTGATACCCAGAATAATAATAATAATAATAATAATAATAATAATAATAATAATAATAATAATAATAATAATAATAATAATAATAATAATAAAAATAATAATAAAATAGATATGCCTTGGGAAATTAGAAAGATATGGGGAACAAGTGAACAACTATAAACTGATATCTAGTAAGTCTAGTTCTTATTTTGAGATAGAATCGGCTGTATCTATATAATAAATCCTGAATACTTTTAGCATGTGCAGACTGTATTGTCCTTATTGTATCTTATATCTATATCTATATCTATATCTATATCTATATATATCTATATATATATAAAAATAATATAGTCAAGTTTCCCCCCACTTCCCCACCCCCTTTTTTCAACAATTACATTTAATTCATCCAACAATGTTTACTCCTAAAATTTTAATTTTCTATATTGAAATATCTATAAATATTTATTAATATCCAATATTAATTAATATATGTTTAATATAATTATCAATATTCATCAATATATGTACAAATAATATCTAAGATTTGAAAACATAAAATTCATTCGGATAAGGACCACATATATATATATATATTATATTATATATTCATATCAATAAATTCTTTAATATATATATTATCTATTATCTATTATCAATCTATATATATCTATATTTATATCTATATATAAATAATATAGTCAAGTTTCCCCCCACTTCTCCACCCCCTTTTTTCAACAATCACATTTAATTTCATCCAACAATTATCTAAGATTTGAAAACATAAAATTCATTCGGATAAGGACCACATATATATATTATATTATATATTCATATCTATAAATTCTTTAATATATATATTATCTATTATCAATTATCTATTATCAATCTATATATCTATATCTATATCTATATATAAATAATATAGTCAAGTTTCCCCCCACTTCCCCACCCCCTTTTTTCAACAATCACATTTAATTTCATCCAACAATGTTTAATCCTAAAATTTTAATATTCTATATTGAAATATCAATAAATATTTATTAATATCCAATATTAATTAATACACGTTTAATATAATTATCAATATTCATCAATATATGTACAAATAATATCTAAAATTTGAAAACATAAAATTCATTCAGATAAGGACCACATATATATATATATTATATATTCATATCTATAAATTCTTTAATATATATATTATCTATTATCAATTATCTATTATCAATCTATATATCTATATCTATATCTATATATAAATAATATAGTCAAGTTTCCCCCACTTCCCCACCCCCTTTTTTCAACAATCACATTTAATTTCATCCAACAATGTTTAATCCTAAAATTTTAATATTCTATATTGAAATATCCATAAATATTTATTAATATTCAATATTAATTAATACACGTTTAATATAATTATCAATATTTATCAATATATGTACAAATAATATCTAAATTTTGAAAACATAAAATTCATTCGGATAAGGACCATATATATATATATTATATTATATATTCATATCTATAAATTCTTTAATATATCTATTATCTATTATCAATATATATATATATATATAAAACAATGTAGTCCAATTTCCTCCCACTTCACCATTCCCTTTTTTCAATACTCCATCCAACTTTTCTCTCCCATTTTCAACAACCTCACTTACATATATTTTATATTTATATCTATAATATCCTAACAAATTCTTAATAAAATATTATAATATCTTTAACTAATTTATAGTATATTTTTGGAAGATCACGTCAAATCTGATTCCATTCCTCCAATATTTGCATATATATATCTCCACTCATCACCTCAGATTTTATTTCTTCATTCTTTGTTTATGTCTATTTAAACAATATCTATTGTTTCTTCTTCTCATGTATTACAATGTTTCCGACGCCAATGTTTTCCTAATATTTCTTTAGTTGCAGGTTAATTTTTCTCAGATTGCAATATATTCTTCATCTTGCTATTCACGTAAGATTTTTTTTACTCGAACGTGAATATTAGTGATTTTATTTTGCTTTTTCTTACATACTGTTAAATATATGTTTCTAATGGTTTTCCAATGACTTTTACAGGATTACATATTGTAATTCAAGATTGCAATGAAATCATACTCTACAAATTATTTTTATGATTCTCCTTTGTATACTACTCAAAAATTTTTGTATATCATGAATCTATTTTATGTTGATTTTGTTATTGTTTGTTTTTTTATCTTTATTCAAAATTTGAAAAAAAAAACTGAAGAGAATAAATTTGGAGATGTTTTCACTTTATTTTTTATTTATGTATTTTTTTCCTTTTATTAATATATTATTCCCTTTTTGACATCTTTCCTTTTGGATACATTTTTTATTTTCTACATATTCTTTTATTTATTTAAGTTCACTATAAAGTAGAAAACAATCATTATTTAATTGAATTCGGAAAAATTGGGAGTAATCTAATGAATTGGATAGGGGATGATTTAAATTAGTTGTTTATTTTTTCCCAACTTTTTATTTAGCATAGTGATTTGTTATTATTTTAGAAGAACTCAATTTAATTTTGAATGTTTGATATATATATATATAAGGTAGATATCGATCCTATATTTTTTTAAAAAAAATTATTGATTAATATAAAAAATAGCAACAAAAAGAGGTGTGCAAAAAGCAGAAAAGAAAAAATGAGCTAACACTTAGGCTCTTGGAAACCATACGCCAGAAGAATCCGCCGCTAACACCCTGTGCGCGAAGTATGTGGGAATGTCCAAGTAGAATTCTTCTAAAGATGCACCACATTTTGCTAGACAATCCACGACATGATGAACTGAACATCGGTCAAAGATGTCTCGCCAGGTGCGGAAGGTAGGCCATTGGTCAAGTAATCCAGTAGCATTATTAGTATAATATATAATACAGTAATAAATTAACATATAAATTATAAAATGGAGTTAAAATTATATCTAGAAAATTATAAATTTAAAAATGTAAAATCAAATATATTACATAATTCATATCAGGCAAAAAATTATTAATATAAATTAAATAATGTAAAATCAAATTGACAAAGTTGCTAAACCACTTTATCACATTTTTTTTCAATAATGTGGTCAGAAAATTACCATGAACCAAATTTTTTTGAAGAAGCCATTGAACGCCTGGAAAGGGTGGTGAGAGCTCATGCCACACAATTACAAAGGGAAGGGATAGGGGCCCGGATGGGGATTCAAACCCCCAACCTATAGGTTGGGAGTTGGTGGAGTTACCACTTGATTAAGTCTCCAACCCCACATGAACCAAATTTTATGTAATACGTACAATATTTGAATTTTTAAAATCTTATGTTATTTTTAAAAATATACATAAATTTTACTTACCGCGCATTGCGCGGGTGGGTTTGCTAGTTTTTATCTTCATTCTTATTAAAAAAAATCAAATCAAGGTTATATCTGTAAATCATTATAAAACATGATCGAACATATCAACGGCTCTCATCATAACACATCATAAACGCCACATCATCCTCTCAAAAATACCACAAGCTGATACGTATCATCTATATAATAAATCCTGAATTAAATTTAATCTATTTAAATCTTTTTAAGAATATCTTTCTAAATAATCAACATCTATATTTATAAAATAAATCTATTAATATATATAATATCTTGATAAAATCATTCTATGTTTATTAAAAAGATATAAATTGTAAATACATTAAATGATACTATTATATTTTATATTTTAAAAATCTATATAATAAATCCTGAATACTTTTTGACATGTGCAGACTGTATTGCCCTTATTGAATCTTATATTTTTATCTTAAATCTTATTTTTAAAAAAAAATAGAAACTCAAGGTTACATCGGTAAATCATACTAAAACACGATGAAATATATCTACGGTTCTTATCATTACACATCATAAACGTAACATCATCATCTCAAAAATACCAAATGCTGCCACGTGTCATCTATATAATAAATCTTTAATTAAATATAATCTATTTTAAATGTATTTTGATATAAAAATATCTTGAGAAAATCTTTCTATATATTTTAAAAAGATACCAATCTAAAACAAAATCAATTATACTATAACATTTTATATTTCACAAATCTATCTATATAATAAATCCTGAATACTTTTTGGTAAGTTCAGATTGTATTGCCTTATTGAATCGTATATTTTTATCTCAGTTTTTATTAAAAAAAGATAAACTTAAGGTTACATCTGTAAATCATTACCAAACATCATAAAACATATATATGGTTATTATCACGACACATTATAAACGCCACGTCATCCTCTCAAAAATACAAGATGCTGACATGTGGCATCTATAAAATAATCTTGAATTAATTTAATCTATTTTAAATATTCTTCAAAAATATCTTTCTAAGATTTCATCTATATTTATAAAATAAATCTATATATTAATATAAAAGATCTTGAGAAAAACTTTTTATGTATTTTAAAAAGATATAAATTGAAAACAAATTAAATTACATAATTATATTTTATATTTTATAAATATATAATTAAAACTATATATCATTAATTCTTTAACTTTATATAATATTATTAAATGAATTTTTATTATAATTATATTAAAATTTGAACCTAAATATTAAAAAAAATCAATAAGCTAAAAATATTTTAATTAGTAATGATCAGTCAATTTATCAAAAAAATATATTAGAAATTTATGGGTGTTACACAAAATAATATAATAAAGAATAAAACATGTTTTTTTCTAAAAAACAGGGCCAAAATAAAAACTTTGAAAAGTTGATGATAAGTGTTAAAATGATATTTCCAAGGAAATGTGGAAATTGATTGTTTTTTTTAATATTATAAAGTTGGGGTCTGTTTTTTGCCTAGAAATTAGTTTAAGTACTAATTTTAGAATTTTTTTTAAATTGGGGTATAGCCGTATAGCTTTTGGAAATTGCTTTTTTTTCCCCTTGAAAAATAAAAAGATAACAAAAAAAGTATATATATATATATATATATAGATAGTATTCTTTAAAAGTTTTAGGGATAATAGTCAAAATGGACAACATATTAGGGAGTAAAATGAAATTTTTAGAACCTTAATAACGCAAACATATAATTTATTCGAAATTGTTTGGTGAGTAACCGGGTATCCCCATGTCACATTGGACCTAAGACTAATCCTTCGAGAATCTGCATGGGCTATTAACAGCACCTCTCTCAAAACAATTTTTTTGCATGCACAAGGCTTGAACCCGAGACCTTGCTTAAGCGACTAGAACCTCAATTAACTCATGTCAACTGATGTTGGTGAAGTTTGAATAGTTTAATGCTTTTTTTTTTTTGCAATTGCTCTTATTATGTTAGATATAAAAGCCAAACTATATATATTTAGTTTTTCAATGGTAAAAGCAATCTATTTTATATTTTATCCACCTAATTGGGATTTGAGTTTTATTCTATTATCTTATTCTTTCCTCTCTTTTTTTTGTGGGAAATCGTATTATTCCAAATAAGCAAAAATACAATGGTGAACTATTTAGTAGCATCCATAAAGTCCTATATCAGCAATGAAACTTTTGACAATTTCCTACCACGAGTATTTTTAAGAAAATAGAATTCCGGTTTAGGTTTTATTGAATGAAACCGATTTATGAGGATGAAGTTGGGATTAGGGATATATTTATAGGTTGTCACGTTTTTATTACTCGTGTTACGAAACTGTGGCCCGAAAGCGCACGGTGTCAAAAATTGCACTAATTTATAGCAAGACCGGATCGTTCACTGGAGGATGTGCGATAGAAGCAGGGCCCACGTCGTTTTACTAGATTTTCCACTCGTATTGCTCAATCAGTTTGAGAAGTTGTCTAACAACTACTTTACTGAATTCAAACTAAACTGCAAAAGCGATTAAATCTATTCTAAGAATGCAGTAAATTACACCTATGAAAGCAATGAAAATCTACACTAGACTGACTATGAAGCTGATTCAAAATGAAGACAGAAATGGTAGGGAGAGAAGAATGAAAATTGGACAAGAGTTAGATAAGGCATGATTAAACTTCCATTTTAACACACAGATCTTTGTTCGGGATAATCTTGTCAGATAGCTAATTCTCATGCTCTCGGTATTGAGTTCCCTTTGATAGACAGGTACTTACAATATGAGTTTACATGTTCTTAAGACCGCAGATTCTAAGATAACACAGATTTGTAACTGCCCTGGCCTGGGTATGTTATTTCATCCGTGGTGGATAAGCAACACCTGGCAAATCATTTATTGAAGTGCCAAGTACCACTATCTTTCTTCCATGTCACACCCAAAGATTTTAGTCGAGCCCTGAACTATCCCTTAACTATCAGCCCTAGTAGCAGCTACGCAACTCTCAATACAACCGAGTGACCTCTAACGAAAGCATTTTAGAGAAAACAATTTAAGAAAGCATTTAAAGTCCTATCACTCGGAGGTTTTCGAAAGTCTGACCCTGGTAGTGAAAGAAAGCCTCCAGTCATAATGACCGGATGTGGATCAAGAATTTCACGGCTCTCGGTGAACCACTTGCAGTGTTCACCTCCTTCCGAGTGGTTATGAGATGCAAACTAATGAAATAAGCCAATAGATTAGTTTATTCCGGATGCACTCACTCAGAACTTAAAAATAGGCTTTGGCAGAAGAGGATAGCAGTTGAAAGGAACTCAACCCTATCTTAGAAAATAACCAAGGCCGGAATGTTGTTCCTCTAAGATCATCTACTACACTGTATTTGAATCCAAGTGGACCCCATCTCGGTGTAATATTTAATCTCGGATTTCCAACAGACAGCAATTTTGGAAAATAATGAATCTTGAAAATCATTCCCTATCTGGTACAAGACTCTCAATTAAAGCACAGGCCATTTCAGTCTAGGTGAGACCTAATCGCTGACTCTGCTTCTAAGTTCCCAAAATAAACCCTTGATAGAATATAAACTAGTCATAACTGATGAATTTATCCCTTACTTGGATCCGGATTTTATAAATGAATTTTTGTTGGAAATTTAATATGCGATATCTGTTTAAATCTAGACTTCTAATGTCCAAGGGAAGGATCCCAAAATAGTATAGACCACATTAGCTACATAATATTAGCATGCATACAAATATACTGGAGTGTAAAATGAATTGACCCAAAATATTATGGCGGGTCTAGACAGAAGGCGAAACACAAAATGAAGTGGTCAAAGGACCAAAGTTATGGCAGAGTGATCGGGTGAATTGCAAACATCTGCTAGTCGTATTCCCAATAACTCGGATGGATTGAATTTAGACGGTTTAAACCCTATAATGGCAGTGTCAATGCCAATTAGGCCTCCACTTGTCTGTGAATTCAGATAAAAACCTACATGCTTCCTCTCTGCAGTACTTATCAGCTAAGGTTGACAGACATTAGCAGAGTTATACTGCAGCTTAGAATTTGGGTTTGGAAATTAAGATAAATAAAATAAACTGTATCCGGATAGGAATCAGCTGAGCAGCTATTGTAATCCCGGATAGACGAACTGCCAAGGCTTCCACCGACTGCTATCCAGACCATGCAAAATAACATTTAGTAATTAATATTCAGACTACGAGCTAGTTTATCCGTGTGGGAATACCCGCCAACATTAGTCTGATATATTCCTTACTAGCCGTTTCACACGACACAGGTAAAGACAAAATAAAATAAAAGAAAATATTTTTGGGTTATCTTGTATGAGAGACATTGGTTTCTCATCCAAGGTTATGGAATTAAATCCATAATTACTCTTTATGTCTAAATAATCACTCATTCCATAATTAATTATAGTCCGGATTATATGCTTAGAACATAAGAGTTTAATTTTGTAGAAAAGTCTTAATGGAAATTGAACAAAGTTCTTTATATCAAATTAATCATGGGTTGAAATTATTGAATTTCAACCTCAAAATATTAATACAAAGGTTCAATTAATTAATTGAGAAAAGTGGAGAAATGGAAAATTTGGCAAAAATGCCAATTACGACGCTAGACAGATATTACGACGCTATCCTAGGATAGGGTCGTGAGGTTAGCGTCGTCATGGATTGGTGAAAGAAGATGAAAATTTGGGTTTAAAGGGGTGTGTACGACGCTATACACTAAATTACGACACTATACTAGGATAGCATCGTGGGTGTAGCGTCGTAGGTGGTTTGAGAAATTGGGGAAGAAAGAAGTTTTTGAAAAATGCGGGGTGCTACGTCGCTAGACATTGAATTACGACGCTATCCTCCGGGAGTTTAGCGCCGTAGGTTAAGTTTTAGAAATGTTTATGTTTATGAAATGGGGGAGTACGACGCTAAACATTAAATTACGACGCTATCCAAGGATAGCGTCGGGAGCTTAGCGTCGTAGGTGGGCATTGTGAGAAAGAAAATGTTTTGGGGACCTACGACTCTAGACAAAAAATTAACGACGCTATCCGAGGATAGCGTCGTTGGTCTAGCGTCGTAAGGCAAATTTTGTTTAAGTCTGGATATCTACGACGCTAAACCTCACCTATGACACTGTACGAAGATAGCGTCGTAGGGCGGATAGCGTCGTAGCTAGCCCAGAAATGTTGTTGTTCGGGTGATGCAATCTCTGCGATTGCAAACCCTATTTTCAAGTTTATGGTTCAATATATGCAAGAACAGTAGCTAGGAAAGCAATAGCAGTAAGGTAGATAAACTAAAATGCAAAAGAAACTCAAATAGAAAGAAAAGATAAGGCACAAATGAACCACAAACCCAAGTGAGGGTTTTCAACCAACATTTCATGCATGAATCCCGAAATAACAAAAAAACAACACAAAAACCCACATAAAACAGAAATATAAAATGACCAAATGATCATTACACCAAGAATAAAGCAATAAATCCATGGACCCATGTCCATTTCATGATTTTGGGACTCTTTTTGTGATTAACTTCCCATTTTATAAGAAATGGTTTGATAATGCCCATCACTTGGGTATTCCGAACCTTAATAAAAGTTAAACAAAGCTGTAAAAATGTAAACAGTGGCTACCTAGGTCTAAAATATGGAAACTAACACTAATCTAAGCTAACAAAAGCTAAACTAAGACATAAATGTAAATAATACAAAAAAAAATGAAAACCTAACTACCTAACTAACCTACACACCTCAAGAACAGCAGTTGTCTCCAAGTTTGAGAATGTTGTGAAGTGACTGATCATGGGAGTCAACTGGTCCTTATATAGGTGGGAAACCCTAGGCCCATGGGCCCCCAGGCCTTGAAGTTTGAATTCTGGACAGGTTACGACGCTATGGGTGCTTACGGCGCTATCCTTGCTACGACGCTATAGGTCTAGCGTCGTAATCTTCCACTTCGAAGACTCTCTCTGTCTCTAAGTGAACAGCCTACGGCGCTATCCATCATTACGGCGCTATACTCGATTACGGCGCTATCCTTGCTTAGCGTCGTAGTGTCTTTCTTCAGGCTTCTGCTTCCATTCCTGCCTACGGCGCTAGACCAAGCTACGGCGCTATACACGTTTAGCGTCGTATTGGTGTCTAGCGTCGTAATATCCTGTAAAATTCAACTCTTTGTGGGTTCTCATTTCTTTTCCCATCTTTTTATTTCCTTTTTCTTTTCTTTTCTTTTTCTCATGTTTTTGGATTTTTCTAACATAAATGTGCAATAAAATTACATATTTATGCTTTTTTCATACCAGCTCAATATTTTTACAGTTATGCATAAATCAGTCCAATTCAACTGCTTTCTTATTTAATATAAGACCGGAATGCGATCAAACGCCCGTTTCAGACACGGAAATGGATTGAAAATAATGGTCATTTCTGGCCATTATCAAGCAACCCAACACCAAAACTATAAACAAAAACGAGAGATACAACTAATCCCTCGCAACGCTTACAACAGTGACCTCCATATCTTATTATTTCCTTTATTTCTCTTTTAAATTTTGTTGCATGCATTTTCTTATCATCATTTAAACAAAAGACTTTAAACCTCGGGTAGGTGTGTAAACAGGTTATATGTCATGCTAGGGTTAGGTTTGAACGGCCTAGGCCTATGTCGATTTATTAAGGCCCGAATGCTTATCTTATAAGTCTAAGTATGGCCTATTAAAATTAAATAGGACAGGTTGTAAGCATTTTAAAGTCTGATTAAGCCTATTTTAAAATTAAGTTTAAATTATTTTATATATGTCCACATGCAATCATAAGGTTGGAAGTTATAAATTTGTGCACTTGGGTAAGTCTTCATCCATGACTAATATATACGGGAAAAAGACTTATAAATATTTTAAAAACCTATATAAAGTCAAATTAATAATTATTTTCACATAAAATAACAACAATGATACCACATATTTATATGCAATAAACATAAACATACTAATAATAATGATAACTGTGTCCATCCGATTCTCGAGGGATTAGTTTTGGGTATAATGAGGCATGGGATACCTTGGTATTCACCTAAAAAATAATGATAACTATGCCGACCTGGTAGGCCTGATAGGTTTTTTTCTTTTACAGAGTTTGGTCCGGACTTATTTAGCTAAATAGGCTTTCAAAAAAGCGTGAGCTTAGCCTATTTATAAAAAAATTTGGTCTGACATGGTCATAGACTAAGCCATAGCCTCATGTCGGGTAGCTTGGCCTATTCTCATCCCTAACCTCATGTTATCCAAAAAAATTATATTCTCATTTTACAAACTCATATAAGTTCAACATCAGTGCGCATATAAGTTTAACAACTGTGCGCAGTGGCAGACGCAGAGTGTCTGAGGCATGGGGCGGGGATGAGACTAAATAACTTTGCTTTATTTCATCTTTAATTTCCATAGAATAACTATCAATTGATTTCCGTTTATTTTGGATTGCTAATGATGTCACTCTCTTCATCTAACTCTACATGAACCTATATCTTTAAAGAATATATATAACCCTATGTTAAAAAATCTCACTAACAAAGAAATATGTTGTATTCTTTTTCCTCTTCTTGCCTGAAAAATAATTCTAATATAATTAAATTTACAAGACTGTATACAATATTAATGCCAATGTTTGAGTTTGAGGGGGCGGAATTATATAAAAACAATTTCTGATATAGCTAAAATAACATAACTATATAAAACTTAATAGGCAAAGTTCGAACTCGGGGGCCCCATGTAGTTCCGCCACTGCCCATGCGCAGCGGGCGAAAAAATCTAGTTCAAATTAAAATCTAGTTGTTATACAAAACTAACTTTTTATGTCGGCTGTATTCAAATTAAAAAGATTGATTTGAATGAAAGGGGGCAAAAATTAATAACAGGCCAATTTAGATTTTTGAAAAAAAAAAGGACTGATTTGGCCTAAAATGTGTAATTAGGGCATAATTAGTGGGTGAAGGACCGATTGTGATGTAATTAGTATATGTAGCGGACCAATTGGGCAAAAAAAAATGACTGATTTGGCTTTTTTGTTAAAAAAAAAAAAAAAAAAAAAAGAAGGATTGTATTGGCCTTTTTTCCATATATGCTTCCATGTGATGGATTCTTGTAGGGATATATGTCCTGTATTTTTATGTTATGTTGCTTATTGTGCTGGAACAATAGATCCAACTAAGGTAGCTTGTGGTTGACGTTGTGGTGCTTAGTGGGTTCCCTTCTTACCAATTAGAAAGGGTTTGAGGCGTCACGGTATCACTCATAAATTATAGGCAGTGGTTGCATAAGTTGGATTCAATTTAGCTTCTCAAAGGTCTAAAATTCACCTAGCTAGGCTTCCCATTTCATATTTTGAAGAGCCATTCATAATAGTATTTACATTTATGAAGCATGACATATATAATTGAAAAGGCAGTCTATGTTTTGAACCTTATTATTAATTGCCTCATGTTAGAAACCATTTTTCTGCTACCATTAAGGTTGGTGCAGTACTAAACGATGCTTTAATTTAGCATTGTAATTTGAGTCCCATTCTCTGCAGGTTAATCTTCTTCATCTTCTAAAGATTCGGTGGAAACAGTCCTTCGACTATTTCTTTTTATCTTGTTATGTAGTATTTGATTGAAGTAGAACTTGGGGCAACAATGTAATCTGCGTCTGGATATTTACTTTTTCCTGATCTAGGTTGTGAGTTGTTGTTTGGAGCATTCTGTGGCGAAGACATTTTTGATAAATTAGAAATCTGGCAGCAAACAAAACACGACCGAACAGCAACAGCATTTGGAGCCATACAGCAGCAGCGTTTTCAGGGGCAGAATAGCAGCGTCATTGGAGCACAACAGGCCGGGCATTTCTTGGGCAGCAGTAACAGCGGACAAGCAGCAGTCTATTGGGTTTGGTCAAATCTTCTTTAATTTTCTGAATTGATTGAATATGTTGAATCTTTCATGTTTTGTTGGAGTATTTATGAATTGTGAGTAGGCTTTGGTTTGAATTGATTTTGGATATGAATTTGTGAAACTTTGATTTGTGCCGAATTGAATGTTCATTTGGTATGGGTATTTCTAATTTCTCTGATTTGCGAGTTTAGAATACTTGATTGATATTGTGGCCAGATAGATATTAATATAGAAATTCGTTGCTATATTGGAATCCTACTCAGCATTACATTATTTATTGTGTTTTGTGGCGAAGGACTAATATTTATTTTGTAGCTTAACGTGAGTTACATATATGACTACTAAGCTTTTCAGATCTGCATTTACACACTAATGTGGAATTGTTTCTTGTTCTTTGGTGAACTGCGGTTGGGGAGTTTGGAGGAAGAAGCTAGGACTAGATACCAACCATGATGTGATATGTAGGAAAAAGAATTCTAGATTTATATTTTATCCTCATACATGTGTTTGAAATCACGTGTTTCTATTTTATCCTTCGACATTTGTTACAATTCTTCGAATGGGTTTTATTTTTGTAAAATGACAAATATTTTTGTCGTTTGAGCATTGAATTGTTTCCTTTAATCAATTTAACTTTTTCTTACATAATTTGAATTAAATTTACACTCATGATTTATTTTCACAATATTTTCTTTAACAAAATAATACTCATATTAGCAAAATATATTTATCAATAATATAAAGAATTCATATTTTTAAATAATGAGAATACTATGTCTTATATTATAAGAAATCTTAATTTTATTTATTATTTATAAAACTATTATTTAATCAAAATCATTTTCTCTTTTATCTGTCATTTATATTATCTGCTGATTGTAATATGCTAATTTACCAAATATCTTTAATCAAATCTTCTGCTAGTCAAATTTACTGTTCATATCGGCTAATGAAATATGCCAGTTAAATACGATATCGGTTATATGACATCTGCTAACTCCCAATTTATACGACATGCTAAATCCCAAACATACCCAAAGTAAAATAATGAGGAAGATCAGAGTTGGGTGGTAAGGATCGAAGAATAACTATAAGATTGAAAATTATGTACTTCAACCCATAGTTGTTAAGATCCCGATCCTGATCTTAGAATCTTACGGTTTTACAATCACACCTCCCTAAAATGATCCCGATCATCTTAAAATTAGTAAGATCCCGATCTTGATAGTTTTATGTTACGATCATATGGTCATACTCCTTCAAACGTTTCTACGATCTTACGATCATACTCTTTTAAATGCATAAAATTTTTGTAGTATTTTATGATTTAGGATCAAAGTAATTTTTCCCTTTAATTTTAAACTTATGGGCTTGTATTCCTTATGTATGATGTGTAAAAAAAACATAATATGTATGTATGTGGAAATATTTTATGTTTGATTGTGATGTTTTTGTAATGTATTGCATTAATTAACTTGAAATATTCATAAACACACGAAATAATACTTTTACTTGTTACTATGCATAATTGAGTTTATCGATTATTGCAATTTCATAAGATCTTAGGATCCCGATTCGATCATAATATCTCGATTTTACAAAGAGAAAAACAATCTCATATAGGATCCGATCTTAACAACCTTGCTTCAACCATGTTTTAATCTCCTCTAATATTATTATTTTAACAACTACAATCTATCAATTAATCAATCTATTTTATAGTATATATAAACCCACTCGAATTTCTCAAATGGCCCCTATATTTTCTTAACCACAATATTTAACTAATTCAATTAAACTTAACATATTACAAATTTAGGGTTATGTGATAATTAGTTATTAACTTATTTCATTATAATTTTATAGCAAGTATTTTATCAAACATTTTTCATCATATACATAAATGACTAATAGCCAAATATACCATAAATTGCAATTACAAAGTAACAGCAAGCAATTCCTCAGTAGGAAAACAAACCCAATAGAATACCATACATATATATATGATGATAACTCAATTGAACAGCTTCCTGAAACCAGCAAAAAGCTTGAGAGCTCTAAGTTCACCACTTCTTATATCTCTCAATCTCCTCCTCAGTATCTGATGATGCAACAGACAACAGCAGCCATCAATGGCACATTCAATAGCCGACACAATACACTCGCATTCTAGTTACCTATCCTTAAATCTTGACATAATAACAAATGGGGCAAATATAACTCAATGCTATGACCATAATATTTTAGAGCCATTGTCTGGATAGCTACTCAGAGTTTCTTACATGCATATTGTATCCTAAAAACTTCCATCCCAAACCAGATTTTAAAGAATACTAGTACTATATGATAATTAACACAAGGGTTTTTGCTCAGGTAGGGCATTCAAATGTCATACGCATACTCGTTTTATCATTTTAAAGGGCATGTCGGGTTTAAAGGAATTATGATCAGCATAAGTTTTAAGTATAGTTAACGGAATTAGGGCATTAATTCTACAAACTAAACATGTCAACAGGTAAATTTGAGAGTATCTTCTTACTGATTGTGCGCGATACAGTATCCTCCGTTCGCTAGTGCATAAATCCACCGCTAGTTGTTTCAAGAACACTTTTCTGTTCAGAAGCTTCGGACTTGTCACATCCAAATCCATCGATCCGCTTGCCTGCCAAAATGGAGAAGATTAAAGCAAATCCCATCAAAGTTGGTGACATCCACATAAAAATCTCATTTGACATTGATGAAATCAAATGTTCACATTGTCTTGTTTTAGGAGAAACGAACTAACCTCAAGGAACTTGGAATATGTTGATATGCTAGCCTCGACTATATCCAGAATAAATTGCAGTGCATCCTCTTGTAATTCAGGGTATCTAAGGTCCTTCTTGGATGTTGTCTTGTTTGATGCAGCAGCAGCCATCTGCACAGCATATGTCATGGAACATTGACCACGAAACTAATCTACTTCTTGTTAGAAATGAACTATACCAGACCTCATCAAACTGCCCTTTCATATTCGGAGGGCTTACTGCTAAATAAGCATACGCCATCAACTCCACCGGCCAACCAGTGATTTGAAGAGGAAAACATTGAGACCTGTCAGCAGAAAGTCCACAATTAGAACAAGCAATCTCACTCATCATTCTTCCATAGAAATCCAGTACGTTACACCCACACAGATAGACCGTATTTTTTCAATGCCTCCTTCTTCTCCTTGTAACACTTGTCAGATTTTTTAAGAGACAGTGATAGCTCAACAGAGTCGTTGGGGTTAGTTCCTTCCCGAGGAACAAATCCATATGAAAGTAGCAGCTCTCCGTTGGATTTTTTACCATATGAAATGAAAACCTGCAGAATTTGAAACCACCTCACCTAAGCTTTTAAATTTCCCAAAAATTTGAACCAATAAATTTATTGAGATATTAATTTTCTCTAACACCAAGCGGGCTTCTTTATGAAACACTATAATAAATGAGTAATGGTGGAACTCAAAATGTGGAAGCTACCAGTCTAACATCATTAAACCTTGAATGTTTACTTGACCTAACAGTCTGAGTTCATAGAATTAAACTTTTGTTTTATTGTTAATTCCTACAAAACTTGTGTACTACCAATTGCATGTAAACTTTTAAAGAACATAATCAGGATATGCTAGCATATCTGTAATTGGAAATGCTTTTCTAAAGTTTGTATACCTGCTCACCTGGCTGATATGCTCGATCCGTTGTGAATACAACTCCCTCAGATGATTTATCATAATCTAGAAATGTTACAACCTGATCGATTAAAACATCAAAAGTTACAACTAATCTCATCCAAGTGGTTGCAGAATATGAGAAATAGCCATGTTGCAGAATTGTCATACATCACAGCTATGATTCAACATATCTGCCCAAGGAACCAATGCAACCCTTCCATTCATTGAAGGTAAGCGAACCTAAAGATAATCATAATGAAAATGTCAGACTACAACATCGAATACATATGATTGAAAAATATTTCATCATTCTCGCACAAAGGTAGGTTTGAATTATATCAAACATAGCTTACCAAGCGAGAAAAAAGAATGCCAAATGACCACTTAAAGCTCTCCATGTTGAATAACTGTGACAAACAATGTCAAACATTAGACAAATTACAAAACTCAACCCATCATAGAATAAACATGAAATACTCACTCAAATTATAGTAACATGGCATGAATGGTTAAGTATGACAAGAGCATTTTAATTTTACAAATATAATACTCCCTCCGTTTTCAAAAAATTGAAACGGACCCACAGTGCACGCAGTCCAATGCATATTTTAAATCATTAATAACTCAAATTTGATACAAGTAAAAATTCTAAAAGTTCCATATTTAAAAACTACTTGACGAGACGAATCTAACAAAATCCCACTTGACTATATTTTAATTTGTATAACTATGATAAAACTTTAGTTAAAATACGTGTGTGAACAGTACCCAATTTTCAAACATTACAATTTTTCAAAAACAGGAGGGAGTATCAGCACAAACAAAAGTATAATAAAAATATAGGAAGTTCTTGAATTGTAAAAGAAATGGCACGATGTTTTCATCATTTTATGTTCCTCATCTACACTTATTTTTATTTGTGACAAATTTGTTTTCCTTAAGGCTTAAGCTCTTTCTCCTACCACTCAAACTATTCTTCAGAATTCTCTATTCATTTCCCTTCTAAAATATAGAACCAAACAAAGGGTAAATAAATAGTCATGGAAATGAGCAGTGTGAATCTGCCTTGCGTTCCCTTACTATATAATGCAAAACCAAAAAAAGGTGATAAGAAAGAAGGGGAAATGCCACTTTTACATATATTTCTCTCAACTCCAAAATCAGAGTCCCATATAAAATTTCATTGTGGTGGCACATTGGTGAATGCCATCCAATCTTAATGTTAACCAAACAAAAACACAAAACTATCATAGATAAGTACCTCTTCAGGGAATAATTCAGGATACCTGGAAAATATCCTGTCCCTCAAGTCATTATATCTGCACAAGATAGTATCATAGAGCTTAGTAAACAGCAAGCATAATATATTGTTTATCAACTTTTAGATTCAACAGCCAAAAAAAAGAAAAAAAGAAAAAAAGAAAAAAGAAAAAAGGAAAAAAAAAAAAAAAAAAAAAAAAAAAAAAGAAAAACGAAGGATCTAGTTGTCTTTTGATTAAAAGGGAATACATACGTCCCAGAAACATCATTGATTCTCTCAATTGCCCTCTGTCTTATTTGAGAGGCTTCCAGGTATTTATCTAGTTCCAAACGTGTCCTGAAATTACATGTAATAGCTGTAGAGAAACTAACTGAGCATGGACCAGATACGTGTAGGGTGGGAAAAACGGAAAACTGTGCTCAACTCCTTATTGGACCATTAAAGAGTCTTACCAATACAGCAGTGAATAGGGTTGCCTTGGCAAGGCTGCAATGTAGTTTCTCCATCTAGAAGCATCCATCAGACTAGCCTCACTGATCAAATAGGTGGCAAGCATTGGCCAATCTGGCACATTGTACTGCTTTAGCACCTCACCAGCCTTGCGGTTGCTCCATTCCTAAAATCCAAATCTCCATGAAAACAGGCACAAACTAACTCATGAGTACAAATAAAGTTTACAGAAAATCAATCAACATGCAAACGTCCTGCATAACTTGTTTGATATATACAGAGTGAGAGAATTGATTTATATGTACAGAGTGCGATTCTCAAATTTCAACCAAAGACATAAAGATTGTATGAACAAGTCTAGTTTACATCTGTACAGTCTAATGTCTAAACCAATCCACAATGCTTTAAGAGCAGCTTAAGTCGATTGATTAATCATTAAGCAGCAGCATCTATCCTTATCAACAATAGATCACCAAAAGAACCACAGTCAGTTAATTGAAACAATAAACACATCCATAAAAAAGATTGAATAGACAGTTTCAGCCCCATTATAATTGAGAAAGTAGGGGAAATTACGACAAATTAACAAGAAAAGAAGACTTCCTCTTACTAAATAATGTTCAAATCATACATATACAAAATAAAGCTTCAATTTTCCTGTCTATGACTACAAGCGTTTTCTTTTTACAAGCCTTAGACATCATGAACAAATTTCACAGGTAATGAATAGATACAGACATCCTCCACAATACAATAATTACACACGCTCTCCCCAAGAAACATGAATCCCAAATCCCAGTGGCATGAGAAAAGAAATCACAGTAAATGTGTTATGAAATAATGGAGTAATCTTTAGTTTGAATAGAGTAAATACAAATGGAAGCCTTCTTCCGCCCAGCCTGTGAACAATTATTTCCCAAAAGCATAATCCTACTCAAGATTTTGACTCCATTATATAGACTCCTTACTAAACCCTATCTATTTAAATCTAACTAAATATCTAAACCAAATCTAATTAAATCTAACTAAATATTCTATACAGTAAACTTAATTAATTAATTGCAACTAGTAGACCAAAATGAGCATGTTTGTCCTCTTTTCGTACTCGACGCGAGTACACCACTGGTGGTCTGTTTTCATTCCTTCTCCATGGTTCCTCCTCGCCATCAATTGCTTCCCCCGTTAAAGATGCCTTGTCCTCAAGGCGGAAAGCAGGAAATTGGTTGTGCAGCTCGTCGCGAGTTAACCAAGTAGCATCCTCATCTGCAAGTCCATGCCAACGGACTAAGACCTCTTGCCCTTGATTACTGGAAGTCTGGAACGCTCGTCCAGGATGGAAGAAGGCTCGAACAAGGGAAGCTCATCCACTTCCAAGGTGTCGGGCAAGGTACTATCAACAGCATGATTTCCGATTGCTCGTTTTAATTTTGACACATGGAACGCTGGATGTATCCTACTGGAAGCAGGAAGTTTTAACTTGTAAGCCACTTTGCCTATGCGTTTCTCCACTTCAAAGGGACCATAGAATTTAGGAGATAGTTTGTGCATTTTCTATCCTCCTCTCATAGAGAGTTGCCTATGGCGACGAATTTTTAAGAAAACTTTGTCACCCACTGAGAATTCTATATCACGGCGATGCTTATTAGCTTGGTGTACCATACTCTGTTGTGCCCGGGCCAAGTGATGTCGCAGGATGCACAACATGCAATCTCTCCCTCCAAGCATTTCGCCCACTGAATGCACTTGGCACTCGTCTGGAAGGACACAGGAAAAATTAGGTGGTGCTCGTCCATATACGACCTCGAATGGGTGGTGTTTGCAGCCCCTTGGTACGCTGTGTTGTAGTGATATTCTGCCCAAGGTAGGCAGCCTACCCATTTCCTTGGTTGTTCAGAAGTGAAACAGCGTAGGTATGTTTCGAGCACTCGGTTGAGCACCTCTGTCTGTCCATCAGTTTCGGGATGATAGGAAGAACTAAATTTCAATGTTGTACCCTGCTGTTTGAACAGTTCTTTCCAAAAGTTACTCAAGAATAAAGGATCTCGATCAGTCACAATTGACTTTGATATTCCATGTAGTCGTATGATTTCTTGAGTAAAAAATCAGCAATTTTCTTTGCAGAAAGAGGACCTCGCAATGCTATGAAGTGTCCATATTTTGAAAATCTATCAACCACTACAAGAATGGTGGTATACCCTTGGGAGGGGGGAAGTCCTGTGATGAAATCCATTGAAATGTCTTCCCAAACCATGGACGGAATCGGCAATGGCGCGAGCAGACCGGCCGGCGACTCAATGCTTCATACTTGGATTTTTGACATACTAGACAAGCACGGACATAATCTTGGACTGTCTTATACATGCCCTGCCAATACAAGCCTCCTGCGATGCGACGATACGTTCTGTAGATCCTGCATGTCCGCCTTGTGGGGTGTCGTGAAATTCCTGGAGAAGTTTTGGAATCCACTTTGAATCTGTTGGCAGGACGAAACGGCCTTTATAATATAACTTTCCACCTAATAATTCGTAGCCGGAATAGGCGGATGTATTCCCTTTTAACGAGTCCATGATTATGCGTAGCGTGGGACTGGATGCTTGTTCCCCTACAAGTTCTTCAAAATCTGGCCATACTACTGAAGATAGAGCCATGATAGATGATGCTTCCATTGGTTCCGGATTGTCTTCAGGATTTTCTCGTCTTGATAAAGCATCAGCGGCCGAATTTACACGTCCCGGCTTGTAAACCACTGTATAATTATAGCCCAACAATTTAACCATCCATGTATGTTGTCCGGGTGTTGTAATTTTTTGAGAGAGCAAGTTCTTCAGGCTATGATGATCTGTGCAAATAGTGAAATGTTTCCCAATTAAGTAAGGCCTCCAGTGCTGGACGGCGAGTGCAAGTGCCATTAACTCGCATTCGTAAGCTGACTTTGTTAATGTGCGATCGGATAGAGCCTTACTATAATAGGCTATTGGGCGTTCCTCCTGCATCAAGACCGCCCCTATGCCTACCCCAGAGGCATCACACTCAATGACAAAGGGCTTTTGGAAATCAGGCATTGCAAGAACAGGGGCTGAAACTAGAGCTTCCTTCAATTTGTTGAAGGCACATTGTGCTTCGGGTGGCCACATAAACCTGCCACCTGGTTCTTTCTTTAAAAGTTGTGTAAGTGGTCGAGCGATGTGCCCATAGCCCTGTATAAAACGTCGATAGTATCCTGTTAAGCCTAAGAATCCTCGGACACCACGTATAGAAGATGGGATCGGCCAAGCTTGAACGGCCATTATCTTACTTGGATCCATAGCAACTCCTGTTGCAGAGACAATATGGCCAAGGTATTCCACCACCTGACAAGCAAAGGAGCATTTTTTCCTGTTGGCAGTGAATTGATTTTGCTGTAATAATTCTAGGACCATCTTCAAGTGTTGTATGTGATCATCCCATGTTCGACTATATATCAAGATATCGTCGAAGAAAACCAGAACAAATTTGCGGAGATAAGGTCGAAATAGATCATTCATGGTGGACTGAAAGGTGGCGGGTGCATTGGTGAGGCCGAAAGGCATAACCAGGAACTCATAATGTCCACTATATGTGCGAAATGCTGTCTTCGGTATATCTTCCTTACAAATGCGAATCTGGTGATAGCCTGAACGTAGATCAATTTTGTAAAAAACCACTGACCCCACTAATTCGTCTAGCATTTCTTGTATTACTGGAATGGGGTATTTATCGGGTACTGTCACTTTATTTAGTTCACGATAATCAACACAGAACCTCCAGCTTCCGTCTTTTTTTTTAACCAATAAAACTGGACTGGAAAAAGGGCTTGTGCTAGGCCGGATGATCCCTACCATGAGCATATCCCTTACCATCTTCTCTATTTCATCTTTCTGTAAATGACCATAGCGATATGGTCTTACTGAAACTGGTCCTGATCCCGGCTGAAGCTCGATCCTATGATCATTGACTCGGACGGGAGGAAGTGTTCCTCTGTCCTCGAACACACCAGCATAGGTATGCAATATCTTCTCCAGTTGTTTCTCTCCTGCTAAGTGTTGCTGCCCAGCTAGCATGGGACTATTAGTTTCTATACGGTCCTGAGAATCTACAATTGCCATAAATTCCGACTTCGTTGTTTTAAGTAATGAACGCAATGTCACTGGTGTTCTGGATAATGTTATGTCGCCTCGTAGAGTAATTAACCGGTCTCCCTGGGTATATGTCAAAGTCATGGTCCCCCAGTTTACTCTCATCTCACCTAATGTTTGGAGCCATGCAACTCCTAATATTACATCCACACTGCCAAGTGGAAACACATAACAATCTGCCAGGATTTTCGCCTCACCAATTTTCAAGCTTAAATCTTTGCATACCCCTGTGCATGATAACCGTCGGCCATCCCCCAACGTTACTGTAAAAATTCCCGCATGTTGAATTGATAAGGAGAGCTTCCCTGCTAAATCGTTTGAGATAAAATTATGACTTGCACCGCTGTCAACTAATATTGCAATTTCTGTGGTTCCAAGTGTTCCGTAGAGCCTCATAGTTTGTGGTCCGCTGAACCCAGCTAACGAGTACAAAGGTAAAGATGCATCTTCTGTATTTGTAGCTGCTTCCCCTAGTATACTTTGTCTAGGTGACTCACTGTCCGTATCCTGGAACTGCTCTAACTCTGCGTCCCAGGGTTCTTCTTCATCCATGAGGAGTGCACGTATTTGTTTCATGGGGCAATCATGGGTTGGACTGTATGTTTGTTTGCAACGAAAACATAGTCCCTTTGCTCGGAGGTCATTTAATTCTTGTGGTGAGAGGCGTTTAAAATGTGGCCTGGTTGAGGATTGGCTGGAGGGTGTTAGACGAGAGGTGCTGAATCAATCGTTCATGTTGCCCTGATGGAAGACTCGACACTGTAATGGAAGATCCCGATTGTCTGGCGGATGGAGGTCGAGCAACCCCATAGCGGCTGGGTCCGCGTTTTTGTGCTTCCACAATCTCAATTTCGACACTACGGCTTATCATGATTGCCGTATCCAAATCCTTGGGGTCTAATGGTCTTAATCGATTTCGAATCATCCTGTCTAGCCCGCTAAAAAAATATCCCAAAATATGTTCCTCGGTTAAGTCTAGAGATTGTTGTGCTAATTGTAAAAATTTGTCAATATAAGTGTCAACATCCCCCTCTTGTTTGAGCGAGGCCAGGCGCTCATATGGGCTCCCGGCATAACGATCATCAAACCTCCGAACCATGGCTTGTGTGAACTCGCGCCAAGACGAGTTCTCATGTCTCGACCTAAAAAAACGGAACCAATTGAGGGCCACACCCTCCATAGCTACCATGGCGAGTAGGACTCGACGATTTCCCTCAAACCTCATGTAATTCAAATTGTTGTTCAGCCTTCCCAACCCAACCTATTGGGTCCTCACCATTGAATACTGGGAAAGTGACGTTAGGTAGAGCAGTAGATGCTGTTTGTGTAGGGGGTCGATCATCTGTAGGATTTAAAATATTTTCAGAACGACCCTCAACGGTTTGTGGTGGATTGCTAGAACCTGTGGTGCGAAAAGGTCCTCCCTGAAGTGCAGCCATGAGTTGATTAAATTGTGAGGTCATCTGATTCTGTATCTGAACCTGCGTTGCTTTAACAGCGTCCACCTGATGGCGCGTCTCTTCATGGGCAGTAGTGAGCGCAGCTATTATTTCTTCCAGCTTGTGAGACGGGTTTCAACGGCGACAGATCTTGTGTGAACCATCTTTTTTTGATCCGGCAGGTCGGACCAAATTGTTATGAAATAATGGAGTAATCTTTATTTTGAATAGAGTAAATACAAACGGAAGCCTTCTTCCGCCCAGCCTGTGAACAATTATTTCCCAAAAGCATAATCCTACTCACGATTTTGACTCCATTATATAGACTCCTTACTAAACCCTATCTATTTAAATCTAACTAAATATCTAAACCAAATCTAATTAAATCTAACTAAATACTTCTAAACCAAATCTAATTAAATCTAACTAAATATCTATACAATAAACTTAATTAATTAATTGCAACTAGTAGACCAAAATGAGCATGTTTGTCCTCTTTTCGTACTCGACGCGAGTACACCACTGGTGGTCTATTTTCATTCCTTCTCCATGGTTCCTCCTCGCCATCAAAATGCGACACCTAGGATAATTCAAGCATGGCATAGCCACTTTAAATGCATGCTAGAGATAAATTCATGCACATGGGAAATACAATGCCGCCATCAAACCTCAGGAAAAGAAGTTTTTAGTTCCAGATGGTAGTTTATGAGTCTCTGTGTTTGTTCCAACAATTACTTTGAACACCAACCAATTAATTCATGCACAACGGACGCATCTTGGATGATTGTTTCAATCAATAACATTATTAACACAGTGCTATTGATGAGTTATTATTTGGTGTGTTATTGTCTTATTGAGCCATGTTTAAACAGAGCAATAGAAGGAATTCTTGCTTTGTGCTTGAAGCCTGAAGGTGATGATAGGAAGCATAAAGACCTTCCATTGTCGAACAAGGAAACTCGAGAGGTGTTGGAGTTAGAGATGGGAAAGTGCTCTACACCGAGTAGGGAGACTTGGTTGCACAACCATCTTCTTGTTTGATGGAGTGTGAGTAAGAAAATTCACTATTGTTCTGGGTTGTGAACCCTATGGTCGAATTGATAGTGGATTTGTCCTAAATTGGTATCCTCCAGATGTAGGTTGCGGCTGAACTGGATCAACAAATCATGTGTTGTTCTTATGTTTTGTACTCTTTTTTGCTTGGTTATTGGTTCTTGTTCAAAGTAGTTATTGGAACACGAAGTTGGAACAAACATATAAAAACTTCTAAACCGCCATCCGGAACTAATAAAAGTGATGGCAAGTGTCCGCGAAGAAACCTTGGAAAGGTCATGCCAGACTGCCATAGGAGGGGCTGGGCATCACACTGTGGGAGGAGAATAGGGAAGACTGAGGTTTTTGTTTCCCTTTTTTCATGGATGCTGTTTCATAACAGCACATCAGGATCGAGTGACCACAAGAAGACGCCAGCAAGAGGACTCAGGCACATAACTGGAGCTCTCACATCCATTGACCGGATACTGAAAAACACAAGTGTTCACCATAATAAGAACAAATGGAAAGAGGACTCCAAAATGGCAGCAAACACAAGTCAACTCAAACAGCTACACAACCTGGAACCACCAAAATATTTGGCGTGTAGCTTACTTACACACTGGAGGGGGGGCTCAACCGATAGCCAGAGGGTGAAGGCAGCTGAGACTGTATTCCAGAGGGAAACTCCATACAGCTCACTAAAGAGTGTCTTGACGTAGCCCCCAAAGTGACAGGAAAGGCCCATGGAATGACAGGAGGGACGATCTGAGCACAGTGGAAGCTAAAGCGGGAAATGGACAGTCGAGAAAAAATGGAGGGGGATGCCCTGAATAACAGGGAATAAGAAGCCAGATGGGTAGAAACTCAGAGGCAGGAAGCCTCAAAATGGAGAGATAGAAGGGCAACGGGAAAGGAAACTGTCAGAAAAGGACATAATCTTCCAACTCGAAACCAGTTGGCAATGAATGAGTGGATTTGTCACAGTTCTAGGTATACAGGAGGAAATCCCATCATTCTACATTTCTACTGATGTGGGATCTTCAACATAAACTAAACGAAAATACAGAGGATGAACGAGTGAAAAGAAGTTGGCCACTTGGCCTCCTCTCTGTGATGGAGGATACCGATGCAAAGTTTTGATACGCCAGAGATGAGAAGATTTAAAAGTTTTACCAAATTAATAGTAATTGTTTCCTGCGTTGGTCCTTACATCAAAGTACCAAAGTTCAATCTATAACCCACAAGTTAAGGTTTATGTTAAACCATTCAAGGGCTATAAGTGAAGAACACAAATTCAATTAAATCCAAAATACACCCAAAAAAAAAAAAAGAACAAACCTAACATCACAGACTATTTTGACTACACACAAGTAATAAATTTATCAAAAACAAACAGCGAAAGGCTCATTCGAACACAACTAATTGAGAAACCCAAAAACTGGAAGCGAGGAACTCACAGAATCAGCAGTGATGAAAAGCGACGGAGGCACAAATAGCAACTTCTCCCCTTTCCTAATATTGTTCATAGCCACAAGCCCCCTCTCTCCAACATCCACTCTCTTGATCGCCATCTTTTGGTCAGGAAGCCCGCACTGAGACAACCAATCCTGCAAAGCCGATGCATTCTCCAAAGAGTCAACGTCGCAACCCCAGGGCACGCCGATTTCGGGCGCGGCGGTGACCGAGCAGCGAATTGCACGAAATCGGCGATAACTTTTCGTTCGAAGGGGGGAGTAGAGATCAGCCTGAAATTTGAGAGTAGATTGGGGTAAATTTGCGGAGAAAGTAGGGATGAGAGTGGATTGGAGCAATATTGAAGCGTCGGCCATGGCAATTGGGATTTGGGAGTGCAGTTTGTCTGTGTTACCTTATCTTCTTCAGCATTTTGATGACCGTTGATATTTTCAGAAATTTACTCAAAAGGTCACAAGAAACGGGTAATTGCACTTTACTACTGTATTTTCACTTTGTTGCATATTACGACAAATCGTACACATATACTCATATACTCCATGTGTAATTTGAAAAATCTAATATTTGCATAGTAAACATACTATACAAATGAGACGTTGTTGGTTTCGTAATTTAAATACAATTAATAAGATAAAATATAGTCAAATGAGATATTAGATTCGTCTAATTACATAGTTTTATAATTTTTTTATAAAATACTCCCTCCGGTTTTTTTTTGTTACTACATTTGGGAAAAAGATATTGTTCACTTACATACTTTGAATTAAGTTTTATCATAGTTATACAAGTTAAAATATAGCCAAGTAGGATCTTGTTAAATTCGTCTCCTCATATAGTTTTTAAATATCAAACTTTTAAAAATTTTACTTGTACGAATTTGAGTTATTAATGGCTTAAATTTTGCATGGACTGCGTGTTGGGTAGGTCCATAGCAAGAAATGTTAAATTCTTTTGATTACATAGGAATATCGATGTGGATTTTAGCAATCAATAATACTCTATCGTTCCTAAATAGTTGTCTCTTTCATCTCAATTTAAAAAATCAATGTTCGCATTAATTTAAAAAAAAAAAACACAAAACTTTAAAAAAAAAAGAAAAAAAAAAGAAACTTTCTTGTAATCAAGGCCCCAACTTGAAAAAGTTAGAGTTAGGCCTCAATAGGTTCGAGCTGAAAGATGTAGAGAGCTGTAGGTAAGGATTTCATTTCCTCTTCTTCCCCTATTTTCTCCCATTTCTTTCTGTTTACCCCTTTTTCTCACCGGAGTCGACAACTGCGGCTTGTGGCTATCCCGCCGTTGCGGGTGTAACGGGAGGGGCCAGGGCTGGTAACCCTGGCCATGGCAAAGCCGGAGGCGCCGCATGTGGCTAGTAGTGAGACCGTGTTGTGGCAGGGGCGATGCACGGCTGTGCTTCGCGGTAGCTGTGGGCATCGCTGGAGTCCCAACGGCGGGGTATGGTGGCGGCCCGCGGCCGTAGTGACGGTATTTAATAATAACTTCCCATTGAGGTGGCCCAAATCCAGTCAAGCCCAAATCCCTAACCATATAAAACCATGTAGATATAAACGTTGTGTTTTAGTTTTTTTGTATTCTTTTTTCCAGGTTCGACACCGGCAACATTCAGAAATCGTTACACGAAATGTCTGCAGAGGAGAAAGAGAAATTTGAAGTGGACGCCACAAAGATTAATTGGAGAAAATATTTTCAAGAAATCCATATTGTCCCAGGGATTGAAGGAACATGTTATCAATGGTTGAATAGCATCTACTATGTTTGCCCCTCCACCATTTTATTCCTTTCCAAGAATAAAAGGAAGCAACAGATATGCTTCATCTTAATGTTGCAAGATTATTGAGTATATATGTTACGGCTGAGTTAGTATGCAGACCTCATATCAAACTACACATACAGTCATGATGACATATCGGCTTTTTGTGATTTTTTCAAGCAATAAACATTAACTGTCCGTAGCGTGCTGGCAAATATTGTTATTGTGAGATGTGCACGACATGTTTTGTGATAGCGGACATATATTTTGTGATGTCCGACAAAAATTCATTTACAAAAGACAACTGAAATTTTTAAAAGTTAAAATTAAAACATCATAAATATAACCCCGCACATCACACTATACAAAAACATAATATAACAGCATAGCTGCACAGTGCAGCCAACTGCACTACTGTAGTCATGGCCTATATGTTATGCTATTTGTGGGTGCAATTTAGGCTGATGATGTCTTAATTGGTGTAGAAGTATGTAAATTGCGCCAATAATGCAGAAAATAAGATGTACTCTTCATGCTATTTAGGATAGTTTTTGGGCAACAATATTACTACTCGAGTTGTGGTCTGTTTTATTAATTTAATGTTTTTCTTATTATTCAGTTAGGACCGTCCCAAGTATTTTTCAACAAAAGAAAATTAAAGGGATGAGGACTTAACCCAAGTGGTTAAGTCCATTGACTTCCAACGGAAGGTTGGAAGTTCGATTCCCACCGGCCCCCTATCCCTCCCCTTTATTCCCCTTTGTAATTGTGTGGCATGGGCTCCCACCATCCCTTTCCCAGGCCTTCAATGGCTCATCAAAAAAAAAAAAACAAAACAAAACAAAAGAAAATTAAAATTAGAAAATGGTCCATATTAAAGCAAGAGGAATAAGCAAGAAAAATGGTCAATAATGCATCATTATGTTTAGAATGTCCTATGTGGTCATATGTCTTTCGCTTGTTTCGACGAATTATTAGTCCTAATAATGTTATATTGACTCCAACACCTTTTAATTATTTCATTTTAACCACAAACTTTAAATATTTTCATTTTGTATTGATTCATTTATCAAGTAAAAGTTTTACAAAGGGTGTTTACATTTTATTTTCTGCATTTCACTGTTTATTTACATAAAAATTGTTTAGTATTTACATTTATTTACGTGTAAGTATGATGGGGTAATATTGTTTACATTTGTTTACAATTCACTCTGTAATAAAAGTTTTACATCAGAACAAGATATTAAAAATTGAAAACATAAAAATAAAATTTAAAAAAAAAAAAAAAAAAAAAGAAAGCCTTTATGCTAACGAAATTTTCTTAGCGAACAAAGCGACCGAATATCAATCCAAATTTGGTCACGAAAATTCCAACCAAAGCCTTTTTCTGTTGCTAGACATTTACTAGCATCATCCGATCCATGGATATTAAGACTAGAATAAATTTCTCTACTAATCCTGCTAGCAACCGAATTTCGAACTTAGCGGTCGAATTTTTCGGTCCCTTTGAATTTTCTTATAGTTATTGTGATATTTCCACGTGGTGGTGTGGCCGGTATTTGTCACCACTGCTTACGTGATTATGTTTTGCAGCAAATAATTAGCCATAGTTGTACTATATGAGCTTTATTTTACAACAAATAGACCTCATCGATTTCACCGTTTGTTATTATCTTTTGTATGTTGTAGCAATTGACTTGATTATGCTATTAATTGCACACTCTTTTATTTTAAGCAAATAGTCAAATCTCTATTTTGGATAATAAAACCATTACTTTATACTAATGTGATAAGTTAGTTTATAATGTAAGAGGAGGGATAATATTTGAAGAGCCACTAATTAAGGAAGGGAGAGAATTTCAGCAAGGAGAATAATAAGATATGAACTTCATTCCCCCCACCGGACTTTGATCATGAGATCATATATAATGACTTTCAGATTATCAAATGCCAATACTAATAAATCTTTGAAGGTACTTCTTAGCAAAGGGAGGTAAATTATACAAATGCACACAAACTTTATGCCGTTTTACACCTATATATACATTTTAAACTTCAAATTTTACAATACTTAACAGTGTATTCTTAAGCATCTATCCCAATCGAAAGTAGTATATATATTGAGTAAGAGTTTGTGCGTGTACCATACTATGGGTTTGTTCTCCACGCAGTTTTTGGGAGCTTTTGAGAGCTTTTGGTAGCTTTAGCTTTTATTTTAAAACAAAAGCCACGTTCTGCACACTAACTTTTGGGAGCTTTTGGAAGCTTCTTTTTAGAAGCTACTTGTAGTAGCTTTAGAAAATAAGCTCCTAGCTTATTGTTGAGCAATTACAATTTTAACCCAATAACCAACTCACTACCCAATAGTCTATCCAAAATTTTGTACTTTTATGTCATTTCATACATTTTTTGACAGCTACAACTAGTTGTACAGAACACTTAAATAAAACTGACAGCTACAGCTCCCACCGCTCCCTATAGCTCCAGCTTCCTAGAGCTCCAGCTCGCAGCTACAGCTCTGCGTGCAGAACAGACCCTATGTATGTTCCACTATGAAATTGTAAGTAAATCGAATGAACTGCAAGGAGTAGAATGCCAAAAAAAAAAAAAAAAAGTTAATAAGTTCTGAAAACTCAAACATCACACAAAATCAAGTGCACACAGCATAGCTGCACGAATGTATCACTTAAATAGGTACCGACAACCCATGCATCGCTGATTGCCTCCTCAGTCACATATTCAATTACTGGAAAGCACATACAACCAAAAAAAATTGTTGATACTCCAGCTAACTGTTTGAATAAAAAAAAACAAAGCAGGTAAAGTTGGGCCAAACTCAATATGCAAAGAGTTATCCTTAAATGATGTTAAGTTACAGAAGAAACTTAGCAATAATTTCAAAGATCAATAATCTGTCTGTACAGCTTATTTTACCATTTTCATGAAGGAAATCAGCAACCAGCCTTGCCTGACCATGTGCCTGAGAAAGCACCAACTCTGGATCATCCATTTTAAGCGGACACCTGATGAATTTTTCCTTCAGAAGAAAAGCATGTCCATCTACAACAAGATGGAAACTATTAGCTCAAAGTTACATTTTTTACCTCCCATTTAAATAACTGATACTACTAAAATAAGAAATTTTTTCATCTTGCCTATGAAATATTTGAAACGATTCCTTGACAATTTCATTTTCAAGAATCAAGACAGTGGCATCAGTTACACAATGAACATCTTAAAGACATCTTTCACACCTCAATGCCTTCAAGCATGGAAAGCTATCATTTTCAAAATGGAAACTATCATCTTTCACACCTCAATTCAGTCCTGCCTAGACAAACCTGAGCACTATCATTTTCAAAATGGATACCAGTTACCAAAACCAAAAAGAATTCATCCTATTCATAGGTCACAGAATTTATGGCCGACATATTTTCATTAAAAAGTAAAGTAAAACTTATGTTCATCAGAGCTGCACAAATCGAAGCCGCAAGTCTGCAACCACACACATCCCACTTGTCCACCATAATCTTAACCCAAGAAGCCCAGAAACCAACGGAGAACAACAAGACATGTGACCAAGAGCACTCACATTTTAGGATCATTCTGAAATACAGTATCAATAAAATTTCATTCAAGAAATTCTGGATTCCAAAGTAAGGTGACATAGGACAGGCACCAAATCATATTTTTCACAAAGTTCTTATCATTTTTGCATACAAAAATAAATAAAGAAATCCACAAAAGAATTGCAATAGTAATAGCATACCTGGTGTAAAACTTCCATTCTCTCTTTTGTTGTGCAAAAATTTTCCCAATGCGTGAAATAGGGATAGAGTTACATCTTTTCCAAATGGGAATGGCATAGAAACCCCATCATCCAAATCACCACTCCCATTTATCTTCTCTTTTGTACAAGCTGGAAGAGTCTTTGAAAGAGATGTAGAATGCACCGAAGGTGGTTTCAAAGAAAAGTATTGCAATGATGTAATTGCATGTCTGATATCACCTCCGCTGGCTTTTGCTATATCATCAATCTGATCACCACTAGGTTCAAACTTTTATGCTTTGCATATTTTTGAAAGTACCTTTTTTTATGGAATTGACAGTAATTGGATTAAATGTCACCTGAAAGATCAGTATAGTTTTCAGCAAAGCATCAGACTATAAAAGTATTAACTTTTAACTTTCAACTAGAAGAGGACAAGAAATAAAACCTTAAATGCCCCTGCATTTTGTAGGGACAGCTGAAGTTCTTCCCAATACCGACCATGGTGTTCTACATACTCAGACCTAACATAGTCGTTGATTAATAAGGCTGTTGGAATTTGAACAGATTGCAAAAGCTGATGCAAGCATTTTTTGAGTCTTCCACATCCAATCTTCCCATTCACCACCGGAAGATCTATCAATCATGAGTATAATTGACAATGGAGATGCTTGCGTCAAAGATGAGAAAACTAATCCATATTTTCTAGTCCTTTCAACAAAACATTCAAACTCATCCAACTTTGAGATATACCGCATTCCTGGTTGACAATCATGAAAATGGCAAAAGGAAAGAGACAATGTAGAAGAGTTTAAGTTGGGAAAAGAGGTCGACATTAAAATACCGGAAAGCAAATTTTATTCAACCTCAAATTTTATATTAATATATATATATATATGTATACATATATATATAGTTTTAAACAAAGCATTGATCAGTAACTCTGACAATAAAAAATATGAAGTGTCCTGAGAGTCTGACAAAACAAAGTTGCAGCTGACTCAGGAATTACTTCATGGGAACATACTAGACATCAAAATTAAATCCAATGCATTGCCAGATAATCAGTGTGAGCACCTTAACACCTTCCGTTCTTTCCGTCATCATGTTCAGTTACTAACATTACATGTTGAAATCTAATAAACATCTCCAACATATGCATTTTGTGTTAGAAAGAGAGAAGTATATAAGAGAATGAAAGAGGGGAAAATTGGGTATTCGCCTGAGTAAAATCCCATATATTCCTTAAAAAAAGTCAATTAGAAATTTATGTAGTTCGAAGATGCAGGTAATATCTTTTTCATGTATCGACACGTGTTCTATCCAAATAAAGTATTTCAAGCTCAACGTGTGTATTATTCCCTTTCCACCATAAATTTTAGCACTTAGTCACAAAGCCATTTAGCTCTTAATAAATTCAAAATTGAGGCATGCTTGCTTGGTTACAATTTCAGATTTGAGAACTTATTTATACCTTAAAGCCAGTCAAATCGGGTATGACATAATTTGGCAACTTCTCAGGATGCACCACATACCCAATCAGGAACTTATTCATGAACTTGTGCTTGATGTGTTAGTCATTACTTGTTAGAATTAAAAAGTTTATGCACAAGGAAAAATTGAAGCCTGAGCACTGATTGTAAATTTAAAACTGAGACTCGAAAATAGGAGTACAAACAACACCACAAAGTTAGCTCAGAAGTCAGAGGACTATCACCACCAAAAGCAAATCAAGACTCATTTGAAAACCTCTTATCAAAATTGAAAAGCAGTGATTAAACTATCGACAGTGCTACAAATGATGATATTAGGATTGTACCTATAGTGAAAGAGATGTTTGGCATGAGTCCCATGGGGCATGAATTCAACAACCAGTACCCTCTTTTCACCCTTGGAACAGCAGCCGAGCAAAATTGCTAATGTATAGTTCTTCAGTTCGCCAACAGCTCTTGCTTCTTCCTGAAAGTTTGTTACATCAATGTTCAATAAAAATACGACAGTCCATGAAATAGGTGTGCCCTTTAGTCAAATGAACATTCACTCTATTCTCACCTTAAACTGCCTGGCATCAGGCCAAGCAGATCGGTTAAAGCGTTTGATAACTACCTTCTGCTGATTCTCCAATTTCACATTATAAACGACATTGGGAGCTTTCTCCCTGTGTTCTGAAACTAAATTTTCTACAGCAAACCCTGATGTAGCAATTCTGGTCTTCAATTGAAAATTCATGAAATGTAGGCAAATCACTAAATTCACTATTCTCCTGATTTTCTGCAATATAAATGTACACGTATCAAATTAATTTGGCAACCAATAGGAAAGAGAAACAACGGCATAAAGCACCGAGAGCACCAATTAAAATTTATTTATCACACGATCTTTATTCAATTTATCCAACCTAAACACATCAAAAAAAGGCATGTTACAACAAAGAAATTAAACCCACAAAAGATTTCAGACCTATAATCAATTTTATCTTACAATCCGATCAGGGGCAGAGATTTCTCAAGATCCCTGGAAACATTTAACAAACTTCTATTTAGCAGTCAATACTCCATAACTAAAGTCCAGTACCAATTTGCCCTTGAAATAAAAACCCAAACTCAGCCAAAAAAAAAAAAAAAAACACGAACTTTCTGAAAATGCATAACGAAGAATTTATCTTCAAGAGAAGCTTAACCCAAATGCTGAGGGCAAAAAAAAAAAAAAAAAAAAAAAAAAAGCGGAGGGGCCATATCACATATGCATACCATCATGAGATCCAGATTATTTGGCCTGCTTGATTTTCTCGCATCCTCTGTTTACCCAACTCCACCATCTGCCTCTGTTTCACACTCCACCTTCTCATATACGTCCTGAAAAGCTACAGCAGCCATTACAGTAGAGGAAATTTATATATACGTTCTTTTTATCAAATTAACATTAATTAAAAAGACAATTTTATCAAGCATTACCATTTCCTGAAACATATTTGAGAATCAAATTCTGGAGTGTAGGATTATTTCCTATGGTCCCATGTAAATCAAGCAACAACTTGGAAGTAGAATAATCAGGCGAGAACCCTCTCTCAGACATTTCTTTGAAAAGCATTGCTGCTTCGTCAATTTCACCTTTCACAAGAAAACCTCGAACAATGATATTATAAGTAAGATCATTTGGCAAACAACCTTTCTCATTCATGGTGAGGAGAAAAGTTTTAGCTACCCCTAATTTACCCTCTTGACAACATCCCTCTATCATTGTAGTGAAAGTTACAACATCAGGTTGCAATCCTTTAGAAGAGAGAGAACAAAAAAGAGTTTGTGCAGCATCAAGCCTTCCATCTTTACACAACCCATCCATCGTTATATTATAATAATTTATATGGAGATCTAATCCCTTACTTTCCAATTTATGTAACAACAAGAGTGCTTGTTGAACATCTCCATTCCTGCATAGTCCATCCAAAATATTGCAATATGTGAAAAAATCAGGCTTTTGGCCCAAAGCCTGCATTTCAACAAATAAATCTAGCGCCGCTGAGCATCTATGTACACTAAACAATCCATGCAAGAGGGTGTTGTAAGTGGTCACGTCAGGCTGGATCCTTCCAGCCAGCATCTCTCGGAAGAGATTCAATGCATCATCTATTTTCTCACTCTTGCAATAACCGTTTAATAAGATATTGTAACTAAAAGAATCGCGAGAAATTCTGTAATCAGCCATTGAGTTGAAAACCTTCCTAGCCTCAATCATTCGACCTTGCAAGCAAAATCCATCCATCAATGCATTGTAAGTGAATAAATCAGGAATCACATTATTCCGTAGCATAATACGAACTACATCTTCCGCCTCTTCCACCAAACCTTCCTTACAAAGAGCATCAATTAACACATTGAATGTGATGACATCGGGGGATACTTTGCAATGAACCATCTCCTTCAATAGGATTCTAGCTTCCTGCAGCCGGCTCAAATTGCATAACCCATGAAGCAATGAGGTATATGTAACAACATCAGGGATAATGCCCTTTTCTAGAGTTTCATAGAAAAGCTTAAGAGCAGCATCTATCAATCCATCCTTGCAAAAGCCGTTAATAAGCGTTGCGTATACATAATTGTCAGGCATACAGTTACCTCTTTCCATAACTCTTAAAAGCTCAAAGGCTCGCGTTACATTTCCGGCCTTGCAAAGTCCATCTATCATGATTCCATACATAACCACGTTTAGTTCACACAGATTTTCTCTTACTATCTTTTTAAACAGTTCACCAGCCTCATCAATCCTATTTCCTCGGAACAATCCCTTCAGTAAGGGGCTGAAGGTGGCAGAATTAGGTACGACTCCAAGCTTCAAAAACCAACCCAATATAGAAAATCCATGCTCAACACGATTGGAAATGCAATAACAGTTAATTGCAATACTCAAAGTATACCCACTAACTGGAATCCCCAAGCGACAAATATCTTTAAAAAGGAAAAGAGCTGTGGAATACTCCTTTAGCCTAACAATATGAGAAAGCAGCTTATTGAATTCTTGCACACTGGGCAAAGAGTTCATTCTTACCATTTTACCATATACACGTAACGCATCATCCGCCCCATTAACGACACCCAGTTTAAGATTGAATTTCTCACATGGAGTGTAGTTTGAAGTTGATTGAACACCAAAGCGACACACTAGTAAGTTGAATTTATATCCAAACAAATTCACCAATTTGTAGGTCTTCTGTTTACATGCAAGCATTGCTCCTCTCTTGTTGAATTAGCTGACCAAAAAAACAAAAAAGAGTGCCAAATGAAAATAGTGTTTAAACATCTAATCGAGTTGATTGATAAGAGAAGACTAGCAACTCACATATAGGCTGTATCACTGTTAACAAGAACCACAAAAGCTAGAATATCCGGATCGCGCACCAAATTGTTGGGATCGCTCATCAGATAGGAAAAATCAACGATCAGGCATTTGAGGCTGAGTAATGGGGGGCCCGGTAATTGAGCTTGCGCGAGGAAGGAGACGGTGGTGGCAATGCCTGTAATATCTCCCATAATTAATTCATAATTAAATAATTATAAACAAAGTAGGTTAATGAGAATTATATTAGTGTGTGAGGCATTATAAATATATAGCCCAAATAGAATAAATTGAGGAGTTTTAGCCCAACAAGCAATTAAGAGAATAAATAGAGCCCAACACACACAACCGAAACCAATAACCTAGACATTCTGCTCAAACTAGACATTCTGTTCAATACATCTGGTACGTGGTTCCCACGTATCTAGAGGATAACTGTTTGTGCTCTGTGATTGTACTTCATCGCCCCGTTCTAGCCTTCTAATGCTGTCAAGCAAAAAAAAAAAAAAATTATCCCAACATAATAATCATATTTTTCGATACTTCCAATTACAACTATAAAACCAAAATACTCAACCCGAGGATCTACTTTATTAGATCCGAACAGAATCGAACCAATCAGACCCGGACCCGGACCCAGACCCATGGATTCGAAAGAATTAACAACATACAAGTAGACTCAACCCGACCCCATGACTCAAAAATATATATAAAAAATTTTTAAAAAAAAAAAACTCAACATCAGGAAGCGGCAAGACATAGCAGCAGGTCACCAACTCAGCACAGTAGCAAAACTTTAAAAAATATCAACAAAAACACCAGCAAAAAAACATAACAGCCATGAACCCAAATCTGTGGAAGTCTGAAAACCAGTGTTATCATGGCGGATGGCGGGTCACGAAGGATTGCCAAAATACAGCCATAGAGTTATGGCGGATGGCATGGCGGGGTTATTGACAGAAAAAGAAGAGAGGGTACAGGGATAGGAAAAAAACTTACTGAAAGTATTCAAAGAAAGACGAAATAGAAGTAGAAGAGAAAAGAAGAGAGCAAACAGAAGCCCGCTTCGCCGCCGGCCGCTGACTCTGGAGGTCGGGTGTGATTTGGGACTAAACTGTGAGCAATTCTCTCTTTCCAAGCTTCTTTTCTACTTTCTAACCTTAATTTCAGGCTTAATTTGTCTAAAATTTCCTGAAACCATCCACTTCTGCCATAGCTGCCATGGCCGCTGCCACTGCCATGGGCCATGGCGGCTGCCATGACCGCCACGGCATATGCTGTGGCAGAACAGGGCATAGCGTGGCGGGGACCCCAATTCCCGCCACATCCCACAGCCATCCGCCATGGCAGCTTTTTGATAACACGACTCAAAACCTTCAAAGCTAACACTTCTCCACAAAATTTTGCACGAAAATATACCAAAAAAAATTGTTTCTGCTTCTACATAATCCAACCTAATCATACAAAACCAAACTCAAATCCATTTAAAAGCACAACAGTGTAGAAATAGCGACAATAATTTAAATAAATCCTAAAAACAGGCGAACAACCACAAATCTATAATTTTAACAAAACAAGATATACTCAGCAGCCACAAGATCAAATACATACAAATTTCTCGGGATATAATTTGTTATTTTGGGCAATACAATTAATTTTCCTATCATAGGAAGTAGCTTTCTGTGGAAAATATAGAATTAAATGGGAAATTGACCTATTTGACTGATGGAAATCGGATGAAGAAGTTTATACCTTGAACTCATTACTCTACAATATCATCACAGAAAATAAAACCTTACAGGAAGCTTACAGAGGAAGGCGAGCAGACAACCGACGGGCACAGGAAGGCGGTAGACTCAGGCGAGCAAACGGAGGCAGGGGATCGGCGAAGCAATCGCCGACGGGCATAGAAGAACGGCGGACTCACAGGCGAGCAGACAACATTCCGCATACGAAGGGACCATCATCGATGTAAACTTTTGTGGGCACGGCGAAGACGGAGAAAAGTGGGGGAAGGGGTGGCGGAGAGCGAGGCTGCGGCTGCAGCTGCGAGAGTGACGGAGTGAGTGAGTGAGTGAGGCTGCGGGAGATACGAGTGAAGTGCGGCTGCTGCTGTTCTGTGTTGTCTGAAAATTCTGAAAATTAAAATCACATGGGGATACTAGGGCTTTACACAAGGATTTTTAAACAATTTCAAAATTATGCTCTATTCAATTTATATTTTAAAACGTTATGCAAAAAATTGTTTAGATTCTCAAGAGATTAGTTTTGGGTCCAATGTGGTCCGGGATACCTGATACTCACCTCGTTTAAAGTTGTGGTGTATTCAATTTAGATTTTAAAAAGTGTTTAAAAGTTTTGTGGTATTCAATACTAAAGTCTTTAAAAATTTTAAGGTATTCAACAATCCATGATTTTAAATTTTTATAAATTTTAATGGATTCTTCTAAAAAAAGTAACCCTAAAGCACCTCCAGTCGGGTCTATACCTGAACCCAAAACTAGAGGTGTCGAAACGGGCCCGCGGGGAGAAATGGGTTGTCCCGTACGAGCCCCGGTATTTTTGCGGGCTTGTACGGGGTGGGTTTAAATGGGGCAAGCTCAAAATGTCTAGGCCCAACCCGTCCAAACGCGGGCTATGGGTTATGCGGGCCGGCCTGCGGGCTTTAAAAAAATTATTAAATTTAATTTTTAATAAAAAACATAAAATTGTGAATATTTTTTATTGTATAAACTAAAAATAAAATATAAAGATTTATAAAGGATATTATAATTATAAATTGTTAAAGTGTGTATTTTTTAGCATTAATTATTTACTTTAATAGTGTGTTTGTTGAATAATTTTTTTAAACTGAATTTATTATAATTTGTAATATTAAAGATGTGTATTATATTTTATAAATATAGTATTGGATAAGACAAAAGATTTATAATTAATGGTTGGGTTGATAAAAGTCTTGTGTTTGGCAGTCGAATACCAACCTTAGCCCCTCCCGATACAGCTGCAACGGCGGGACAGCCATAGGGCATAGGCCACTGTCAACTACGGAGAGAAAATGGGAAAACTAAATAGAAGGGGGAAAATAGTGGAAGAAGAGGAAATGAAATCTTTACCTCTAGCTCCCTACCTGCTTCAAGCCCCAAACTCCAAGCTTCATAAATGGTCTCTCCTTCTCCTCCCCAAGTTGCGTTGTAGCACTGAAGCTCTCAATAAGAATCCCTAATTTCTCTTTTTAATTGGATGGGAGAAGATTAGAAGACTGTGGAAGAATATGACCATTCCAACTCAAAATGGGTGTGGGTTGTTGGGTTAGGTTATGGGTTGGGGTCGCGTTACGAGTTAAGGTTAGAAATTTGGGCCACCTTAATGGGGAACATATGTAAGTTATTATTACATACCGTCACCAAGGCTGTCGGCGGCACCATTTCGCTGGCACCGCGCCTCCAGCGGCGTCGCCTGCCACCGCGATCTGTAGTCTCACCACTAGTCGGGGTGCCTCCAGCTTTACCATGGCCGAGGTTGGTAACCCTGGCCCATCCCGTTACAGCCGCAATGGCGGGACAGCCATATGCCGCAACTGTTGACTCGGGCGAGAAAGGGGAAAACGGAATGGAAAGGGGGAAAATAGGGGAAGAAGAGAAAATGAAATCCTTACCTCCAGCTCTCTACCACCTTCAATCTCCACGCTCCAGAAATGGTCTCTCCTTCTCATTCTCCTCAAGCTGCATTGTAAAACTGAAGCTCTCAAGGAGAATCCCTAATTCATGAGTTAATGCAAACATTGGTTATTGAAATGTAAATTATGAGTTAATTAATGCAAACATTGGTTATTGAAATTGAGCTGAAATAGACAACTATTTAGGAATGAAGGGAGTAACTTGTATATATATTACTACATTCTACTTAATCCGTTTTAAAATAATTGTCTCTTTCGGCTCAATTTCAATAACCAATGTTCGCATTAATTAACTCATAAATTTCTATTTTCACATATAGTAAAAATATAGCATAATTAACTATAACCACCTAAAACTGACAGCTATTCTGTGATACTTTAAGATCTCTAAAAATACAACTAAAAATAATGGAAGGAGTACATATGTTGATTACCACACATTTAGAGGGTGTTTTGATAAACTGCAAGAAAATAGATTATTTGCTTATTGCGTTTTCAAAACACAAATAATCAGTTTAACCGCTAAAAAAAGGTGCTGCAAACCTGATTATTTGCGTTTTGAAAACTTAATAATCAAATAATCTATTTTATATCGCTAATCCAAACACCCTCTTAGAGTGGTTACCAAATTCATGTTATATTAGTTACCACATACTTGTTATGTTGACTACCATATACTCCTTCTGTTTTTAAAAGTGTAATGTTTTAACTTTTTTTTACTGTTTATTATAGTAATTTGAGTTATAAAAGAAAAATATTGTCAAGTTAGGTCTTGTTGAATTCGTCTCATCTCGTAGTTTCTAAATATCAAAATTTTAAAATTTTTATGTGTACTAAATTTGAGTTATTAATAATTTAAAATGTGAATTGATATACGTGCAAATGAGAAGGAGGAGAAAGTATTATATATATTGGTTACTACATACTTATATGTATTGTAGTTATAACACATCTAGATTTTCGTGAGCATATAAATAGTATATTGAATAACACATCTTATACTAGTTACACACATCTTGCGACTACATTATTAATTTTTATTTTTATTTTTATTTATTCCTTTATTTAGTTTTTTGCTTTAATCCCCATTTCTAATGGCGATCTTTGGGATACATGTATTTTATTCCGGAATCAATTGGCTATTGGGTCAATATTTGAAAAAAAAAAGTTATATTTTGATAATGGACATTTCAAACGATGATGTACAACTAATTTGATAAATGAAATAACAAAAATGAGGTTTGGATAAGGTGTTATGATATTTAGCCGGTGTTAACGACTGACATCTTGACCGATAAAATGTATATATTTGATGTTAATGAGGTATGTGCTGGATATTTAATATTATATGGGACTCTATAAATAATTTCCAGTTTTAAATAAGCTACATTTTGTTTTTAACATGTTAATAATGATAAGAACAATTTTATTCCTTTGGTTAGTAACATGAAATTATCAAGCCATTCATTGCTTTTATAAATGCCATGGGAAAAGAATGTGGGACGTTATTAGAATGTTTATTTTTTCCTTTTTTTTTAAATGTGTTTTGTTATCTTTATTACTTTTACGCATGTACAAATTATTTTATTTAGAGGAGCCGAGCAAAAAAACAAACATGAAAACTTTGATATTCCTTCAACCTTGACAATTAAACTCATTTTTACAGTCAAAACTTTCAATAATTTAATATTGATCAATTTCTTATTCATTGCTTTGATTGTCAACTATTTTACCCTGTACATTTTCTTTCATTCAACCCGCGAGAACAATTTATTCTTTTGTTGAATCTATAAATAAAAAACTTTTATATTTTAGGAAATTTTCTCTCAGCGCATCGTGCGGGCGGGTAATTATAGTTTGAGAAATAAAATAACAAAAATGGGGTTTGTAGAAGGTGTTATGATATTTAGCCGGTGTTAACGACTGACGTCTTGACCGATAAAATGTTATATTAGATGTTAATGAGGTGTGTGCTGGATATTTAATATTATATGAGACTCTATAAAAATAATCCAAAATAATCCCCACATACAAAACATTGTTCATCACATGCAAATAACTCATTAGGCAGCACTCAGCAGTAGCTCGGCTCCAAATTTAAATTCATAAATTATTTAAATAATTAAACGGTACAATTTGTCCGACTTAAACGTTTGATTTCCATTTCTTTACAAAATGGATAGTGTTATACATTTTGCAAAAAGTCCTTATATTTTTTATACTGAAAATTTATTCCCTCTTTTGGTCATTTTGTACGCTTACGCATGAATGTTGAATGTGTTGGTCATTTTTAGGTCAGAGTGTCTATTTGATTTCCTTGACCACGCGTTAGTTGTTGTATTGATGGAATGATGGAATACTTACATTTGTTCTTAATTTGAAGATTTATTAAATGATTTTTTTTTTTTTTTTTTTTTCTGCCCAAGGTTAGTTATTTAGATCAATTACAAGATCAATTGGTTTATCCGGTGGTAACAATTGACTTCTCATTTTGCTCTAGCAGTAAGATATTACTCTTCTGGTGGGTGGTTTGGAGTGATAATTTTAGACTTCCATCTACTTTTGCGATGTTCAAATATTCACTTATAAATCTCCAACTCACTAATTGTAGAACAATGGGGCTCTTCAAATGAGTCTTTGTCTATTATATTTGTGGCATCTCAATTATTTACTACAAAATGAGTCTTTGTATATCATATTTGTGGCATCTCAATTGTTTTCTCCTTAAATACTATACATCGTATATCGTTTTATAATTTGAATTGAAGTTTAATGTATTGCTCTATGGTCCGGATGATTACATATTGTTTGATGAATTTTATTAACTGCTTTAAAATGCATTTTTTTCATTGAAGCGTTGTTTGATTCTCTAAATATTAGCCGCTTTAAAATGAATCTTATACTTGATTGTCGCGATGCCAATAAATATACAGGAATTGTAAATGTATTACATTTATTCTTATTACATTTTTTTTTTTTTTTTTCCTCAAAAAAAAAAGTCATAATTTTAAAGAATTTAAATGGGGTTAAATTTAAAGAAATCATATCGTGTATACTGAATTTGAAAAATGATACTTATTTCCATGTTTTATATAAATACAACTAAACTTTATAGTTAATATTATTGCATTAGTGGTCCTATGTATGATATAGATTTATATTGCTTTTTTGATCCATGCGTACATATTCGTTGATCTGATCTAGATAATCTAATTTATAAAACCTGTGGGCTATGAAACAATATACTTCGTATATTTTTTTTAATGATCTTACTTGCTGATTTAAAATTTAATTATATTTTCTTTTCAAAAAAATTTAATAGTATTTAAAAACATATTTATTCCATTATCTGTATCGATGAAATTAATAATTGCCTGTTTTAAATAAGCTACATTTTGTTTTTAACATGTTGATAATGATAAGAACAATTTTATTTCTTTGGTTAATGATATGAAATTATCAAGCCATTCATTGCTTTTATAAATGCTATGGGAAAAGAATGTGGGACGTTATTAGAATGTTTATTTTTTTTCCTTTTTTTAAAATGTGTTTTGTTATCTTTATTACTTTTACGCATGTATAAATTATTTTATTTAGAGGAGCCGAGCAAGAAAACAAATATGAAAACTTTGATATTCCTTCAACATTGACAATTAAACCTATTTTTACCGTCAAAACTTTCAATCATTTAATATATATTGATCAATTTCTTATTCATTGCTTTGATTGTCAACTATTTTACCCTGTACATTTTCTTCATTGGATAAGGTGTTATGATATTTAGCCGGTGTTAACGACTGACGTCTTGACCGATAAAATGTTATATTGAATGTTAATGAGATGTGTGCTGGATATTTAATATTATATGAGACTCTATAAAAATAATCCAAAATAATCCCCACATACAAAACATTGTTCATCAGATGCAAATAACTCATTTAGGCAGCACTCAGCAGTAGCTCAGCTCCAAAATTAAATTCATAAATTCTTTTAATAATTAAACGGCACAATTTGTCCGACTTAAACGTTTGGCAATAGCAGCAGCCAGCAGCCCCTCTACAGTCTTCAGAAGTCAAAACACACGGAAGGAGCTATGACGGCTGCACCGGTTACCCATGTACTCCTATCCTCCAATTTCCCCCCTCCGCTGCTCAATTACCGCCCCTCTCTGCGTAACCCCTCGTTTTCTCCTCCCCGGTCCCTAATTTCATCTTCCCTGCACCCCACTCGCAGCCGCGGATTCCTCAATTCTTTGCATTTCTCCATGAGGCTGGGTGAGGTTCAAGTGCGCCGGAGTTCATTGGATACCGGGAGAAAAAATGAGACCGTTGTTTCTTCTGACGGAGGAGGAGAGGACGAGCAATTCGGCGGCGTTGGCGGCGGAGGCGGAGGCGGCGAGGAGAGGGATTGGACGACGTCAATTTTGCTATTTGTGTTCTGGTTGGGTGTTATGTATTATGTTTTCTTCATTGCTCCTAACCAGACGCCGGTATGTTTGTAATTCTACTGTTTCGATTTTTTTTTTTTAAATGGTCATCTATATGCATTTCGCGGATAATTCTGCACATTCTTCTCCTTTATCAGTGATTTATATATTTATGTTTTTAATATACTGTTTCTTTGTTTTCCTGCCTCCAAGCAATGAATGAATAATACTTCTCATTAATTGGATGATACGTATTTCGATATGTATAGCAGCGGCTGGCTTCAATAAATGCATGCGTATAATGTATCTGCTACAATTTAACTGCAGTTGACTTATGATTATTAACATTGACAAGAGTGGAGATTACTTATGTGTGTGAGAATTCAGAAGTTCTTGCCTTTTTTATGCATAAGTGCACATTCGCTTTGAATTCTAAGCATGAGATAAAATTATTTCTGGATCGTTGAATGAGCTAAAGATGATATAAGATCTACATGGGCAAAGATGATTATAATAAACATGACTGTGACTTATGAGAACTGAATTTGCAGGCTACAGATGCATATTTTGCGAAAAAGCTTTTGTTTTTTATTCGGGATGATGGGTTTGAAATGAATCCTGTATTGGTAGCCGTATGGAACATGATGGGGATATGGCCTTTGGTTTATGCTATGCTGCTTATTCCCACTGGCAGAAGGTAAGGACTTATTTCCAACAAGGCCGTCTAATCAATTTCGTTGGCCCTGTTCTAATAGAATAATTAGGCCCCCAATTATATCAAATAAAGTAGTTACAAATTTTTAAAATTATCTGTAAAACTAATATTATAGTAAAAAATTTAAAACATAAAATATTAACACGAAGTTTTTCTATCAATAATCTAAGCTCATTGCAAATGAGTCAAAGTTAAATAAAGTACAAAGAGAAAAAAAAAAATAGAATAACTTTCTACTGGAAAAGAGCAATCATTCTAATATTTTTAGAAGCTAATTTATCAACTAAGTCCTCGTATTATAATTTTTCTAAAAGATTATTTTCAATTGCGATCCTTGTTAGACCATTAATTCTATGCAAATATGTAGAATGCAAATAAAACTTTAATATGTTTTAATTTTGAAAAGCCCTTCCGCCAATACAACTATAACAGAAATAGTTAACAAAATTATTTATGTAATCATTGCATTAGAAAAATAATCTAAATCTTGGAATGGAACGAATGCTATGGTAATGGAAGAAATATTTGACTGAATAAATAAGGTCACAATTTTCACAATAGCAATCAATTAGAGTGGGGCCCACAAATAATCATTACTACTAAAAAAAACCTCTCAAGAACAGATCTCTCAAACAGTCAAAATGCTTATTTAACTACTGTAGATGTACTGTAATATGTACTGCTCCGGATAAATTACTGTAAAATAATATAAATGAAAAAAAAAAAAATAGGCCCCCAAAATTTGGGGGCCCTGTTCAAAGGCACAGGATGCACTGGCTAATAGCCGGCGCTGATTTCCAATTGTAGTGAGTTTTTAGGTTTGCTGACTTCTTGTTTGTATATACTATTCATGAAAAAGGAAATTATCAGTACATGTTTTATATAAATTATGTTTTTATTTTTGTAAATCATTAATGGCATAATTGCATAAATATATACAAATTTTGTACTGAGGTTTAATAAGGTGCACACCTTGGCTTAGGAAGGTCTTAATGACATGATATGCTAGTCAGTAGTCAAGTAACCCGATCCAGTTTAACTCTAATTCTCTGTGTGCATGTTTTTCTTAGGATTTCCCGCGAAGTTCATGTCATTATTGATTCTGTTAGTTTACTTGTTACATTTCCCCTTGGAGGAAAAGCTGTGTGAGGTCTTGGTACTGGGAGTTATGAATTTCATCTAATGGCAGTTCTTGATTTCTGCAGCTATAACAGAAAAGTTCCCGTATGGCCATTTATTTCTCTATCAATCTTTCTAGGCATATATGCTCTTTTGCCCTACTTTGTTCTCTGGAGACCACCGGCTCCAGATGTTGAAAAATCTGAACTCAAGGCGTGGCCACTGAAAATTTTGGACTCCAAAGTAACTGCTGGGGTAAGGTTCAAAGTTCAAATTATAGGAATGCACTTACTTTTGCACCAGGCTTCAAAGGGAAGTTTGAACATTTTTTTAAAGTGGGCAAACATGAAAGTCTCGGTAGCATCAGAATTATTAACTGATCAATAAACGAATGTGCAAGGTTTGATAGGCGCATGGGTGACAATCCAATTAAAATCACACTGACTGTCTCTTTTTCTAACTAATTGAAGGAATAAATTTCAAATGTTTTAATACACTGTTTTCTTAGTGGTAAAGTAAGTATATGGTTTTATCAGTTTTGTGTTTCAAAGTGAACATGACTTTACCTGGATTGAACTTTCCGAGCCTTCAAATTTGAATTTTACAGCTCAAGCTTGATTTATGAAGTTTCACAAATGTGTCAAATTTAAGCAGAGTAACTTGGTCTATTGTTAACCTTCTTTGAGTTCTTTCCAATTGCAGTCTCTATGGTGGTTCTATTCTATGGAGCATGTGTGATGGATTACAAGTATCTCATTTGCATCTAAGTTTCGTTATATATGTCTCTCAAATTGATTTAACTATTCTACTCCAGATTGCGTTGGCAGGAGGGATAGGATTGATGGTTTATGGACTTACATCTGGACCAGATGCGTGGAAGGAATATTACCAGATCTTTCAAGGAAGCAAACTTGTGAGGCTTCTAATTTCTGTTGAATTCTCTCGGATAATGTTAGTACTTGGTGCATTCAAAGATAGTAGGAATATACTCATTCTATCGCTAAATATTTATACGAGTTATTCTAAAAAGGAAAAGTTATCCTATAATATACTGCAGTATTTATAATTTCATGATGACAACAATCTCTGAATTCTAGTACCTTTCTACTCCATACAACCATTTATGGATAAAAATATGACCTCAACTTGTTCTTGCAGGTTAACATAACAACTATTGATTTTGTCCTGTGTTCAGCCTTTGCTCCGTTTTGGGTCTACAACGACATAACCACACGAAAATGGTTGACACTTCATATTTAATTAATGCTTCGAGAGTCTTGCTAGTAATGGATATTCTAATTCTGCTGTTTCTGCATTGTAGGTATGATAAAGGCTCTTGGCTGATTCCAGTATCCGCTATTCCTTTACTGGGCCCGGCCCTATATCTTCTCCTGCGACCATTGCTTTCATCCAATCCAGCATTATTGGCGCCAAAACCTGACGATGAATGATACAAAGCCATGGAAATGCGCACATTCTAGGATTCTGGTATGCTAATTAGTATATTGATTTTTTCAGGTTGAAATTTTGGAATGGTATAGTTTGAAATTAGATAATGTGCTTATTTTTAGTGGTTTGTTTGTTTTGTAAGATAGTAAAAGACATTCGGAAAATTCATGGTATGCATAAAATTATTAAAATATCAAACTGCATACAAGCAAATTTTACAACACATGAACTTCTAACCCTACAACTTCCAACATATACAAAGAAAGGTGCAAATATTAGACTTCCAGCATTCTACACATGATGACTTCTATAACACCCCACAAACAATGATATGAATATCAAATTTTCAAAACTATGAATCCAAATCACAGAATCATAATAATTCGTGGGCATAAATCATTGATTAACACAAATATTATTAAATATCATAAACCACCAAGTCTGATGATCATCATCACCTGTACATCTTCTCCAGCTCTTCTTTAAACTTGCTCTTCAACTGCTCCCTCTTTAATTTCAGAGATGCGGTAACCAGCCCAGATTCTGGAGTCCAAGGATCCGCCAACAATTTTATCTTTCCTGGGATTTCAAACTTTTCTAGTTTCGAAATCTTTGCAGCCTGCACATAATATATATGGACATTTGAATTAGAGCACACTCACTCTGTCACTGTATTGAAGGAATTAACTATAAATGCATATAGAATAATGCATCTTGGTTCTCCTTAGTATTTTGGTTCCCTGTATCGTACTATATTCTGTAAAATGGGGAAGGTCGGAGGAGGCTATATACCATTATAAAAATGTGATGCTTTGTGTAACATAGGAGGCTGAATTCGACTTTAGCCTACACTAATTTGACGATTAATGAATAATAGTAAGAACTAGAATGTTCATGGCACTTGTGTTCAAGCTTTATGCTAAGAATGTATTCGAATATGAAGGGGTTGTACTGGAGGAATTAAGTACACTGAATAAATCAATAATAGATCATACATTATGGATACAATTTTAAAATCCTCTAAACAGGCTTGTGGCTATGTATAGATGTCTTACATTATATGTAATTGTCCCCAAAAAGAAGTGCATTTGATATTTAACCAAAATAGTCTAGCGTAGAAGAACAGCTTAAGTAAGTTGTCCCTGTTTTACATATCTTTGAAACAAATCGGCATAGTTGTAAAGTTTGAGGATCTATAAAACCTCTTTTGATACCACTTATTAGAGGAATTAATAAGACCTCTAATAAGAGGTATCAAACGAGTCCGAAGTTTCAATCCTTATCAAATTTGATAATGGACTCAGTATAATCCGTATGCACAGCCATACCAGAAAAGCAAATGACAGTTATATAATATACACAAAAAATGAAAACGATTGGAATGATAACTTTAGTCTTCAGCTGAGCAATGATATATGCTTATCATTTTTATTTGATACTAAGTGTAATGGGTTCGAACACGCTCTCTTACATGCCAATTGGTGGATTTTATAGAATCGTACATGAAGAACAATTGATAGGGATGAGAGGTTTCTTGTTAATTTTTATGCATTCATATTCAATTCCGCTAAGTGCATGTTTACTCTGTAGCATGACTCAGTAATTAATGGATAGATTAATTACGCGTAACTATTTATCCACCATTTCATTATAATTCTAACGTGCTCTCGATTAATCAAAGACCATAATCATTTGATTAAAGCAATCATATGATTATCCTTGATAAAATAATCTACCCACCTAAAGTAAACATGCCCTAATATAACTAGTGCAATAATTGAGACTGTCATTCTGGATACTAGAGAAGAATCAAAACATCTTAATTTGAAGATAAGAAACAAACATTTATATACCTTGATAAGTGAATCATGAACCTCACGTTTAGCTTCTGTGTTTCCGCATAGTTCAGGCAGATCCTTGTACTTGATTCCAGATTCATGAGCCCATCTTTCAAGGGCATGATGTGAAGGCACAAGTAAAGCGACACAGAAGTTATGGAAGGGATCTGCGTAGACCATGATGTTATCCACGTAGTTGCTCGACATAAGAGCAGCCTCTACCTGGAGAATACGAGGCATAAAAACTTGTTAATTTTATTTAATCTTTATATTAAAAAATGCATGTTGATAGTAAGTGCACATTGTCCGTGAGAATGAAAATGACACGGCCGTGAGAATGGAAAAACCTTCAATGCACATTGTCTGAATACTCTTTGATTGAAAAGAAATGTGTTACCTTTCCAAGTGAGACATATTCCCCGTGTTGAAGCTTTACAATATCTTTCTTTCTGTCGATGATCTCCAGGCATCCATCAGGGTGAAACCTTCCAATGTCTCCGGTATAGAACCACCGAACACCATTCTCATCAATCTACATAGGCATATTGTGGTAGTAAGAAAAGGAACACATGGTTGCACAACACTAACAAAGCACATTAGCAATAGTACAAATTCTCCACATTCCTTGATTCTCCTACATATTAGTAACATAGATCCTCCTATCACTTGTTTAGATTAGTAGATCTGAGTTTGAATGGTGAATTTGGCTTCAAATTTATAGTTCGAATCCAAATCCACTAATCTAAATAGACCCTGTACGTGTTCCTTGTCCATTGATGAAAGCATGTATGCAGTTAATTTTTTTTATTTGTTTTTATTTTTGGAAGTACATGTGTGCTTTTGGGGACGAAAGAATTTTATTCATAAGGATAGGGTAAGTGAGAATGCACCTTGTACACCTCCCTTGTCTTCTCATCATTGTTGAAATAACCAGCAGTAACGGTAGCCCCACCAATAACCACCTCTCCTCTAGGCATGGGCTTGTCTGCAATGGTATAACCTCCTTCTTCCCATGAAACCAGCTGCAGCAGAGAATCTCATAAATATTTTCTTGCTTGATGAAATGGACAAAACAAAGTTGTTTGCTTGCCTTGATATATCCACAAGGTAGAGGAGGACCAACTCGACCAACAGAGGTGTCGTCCCACTCTGAAAAGGCAGCTCCAGCGCAGGTTTCTGTTAGTCCATACCCTTGGCCGATGGGGACCCTTCAAACAAAAAGCAAGGATTAATGTCAAGTCTTTTGTTTGAGGTAAGTACTCTATAATCATTTTATATGAAAGCACTGTTCTGTTTCTTGTAGCCAAGCCGAGCATTGCTTGATTTTTCGCCTATGTTTCCTTTTGAACTTGGGCCCTTCATTTTATTTTCATAAGAGTTACATACCCCATGCAGATGTTGATGAATCTTTGTGTGTCTTTAGACAGGGGAGCTCCACCACTAAGGATAATTTTGATTTCTCCCCCAAGTATGGATCGTATCTTCTTGAAGATGATGGAATCCCATAACAGCTTCTCGGACCCCCATGCCCCAAACCAGCTCCCCTCAATAGCTGCCAACCGGCGCTTGTATGCAATATCAAAAAGTTTCTTTGCAATACCTCCTTTCTCCTCGACCTAAAGCGTAACGGGAGTAACACGTCAGATATAAAGTGGTACATATATCCCCTCTTATCAGTTTATTCACTTGTTTTAAACTTTCAGATGAAATGGGAACTTGACTTCTTGAGCAAGCAAGATGCAAAGAAAGTGAGACGATGAACGACCTTTTTGAGAACTCCGTCTCTAATGCGGCCCAGAATAGCTGGAACAGCTGCCAAAAGTGTTGGCTTCAAGGCTGTAGCATCGCCCTTGGTGCCTGGCTTGATTTTGTTCGATGTGTCTGTTAAAGTCATGGGCGAGCCATACCCGATTGCACAACCTGCTGCCAACATTACTGTCTGGGGAGCACAAAAAGAAAAACCTTTCAGAAAAACTTAAATCAATTCCCATCTGTTCAGCGAGTGTTGAAATGCATTAGTTACTACCTCAGCCGCGAGTTCAAGACTGTGCGCCAGAGGCAAGTACGCTAAATAAGTGTCTGTGTTCCCAATCCGAGGCATCACTGTCTTAACAGCTGCTACGGTCGCGACAATGTTCCCATGAGTCATCATAACGCCCTGCGCAAAATTCAGTACAAGCTACAATGTTCACACTAGAATCATGGCAGTGCAATCGCGCATCAGGAAAAAGGTGTAAACTGATGGAACCTTTGGGAGGCCTGTACTGCCGCTAGTGTACATGATTACAGCAATATCTTCCTTTGTAGGCAACATGGGATCCGCCGGATTACTTCTTCCCAGTTTTACCACATCGGAGAAAGAGGTAACATCCCAGTTTCCGATGCTTTGAGCAACACTGGATTCATCTTCATCGTTGAAACAAATTACACGTTTAATGCTTTTCAGGCTTGAACTTACTGCTGCCGCCTTCTTCAATTGCTTGGCGTCGCAAATCAGTGTCGATACTTCAGTCTGTCGAAAAACAACCACCACATAAGTAAGCACACATCATTTGATTCGAAGGGTTTTGGATTTGAACGAGAAATGAAACCCGAGTGTTTCACATAAGAAACCATTCGTGGTTCACCTCATTCAACGAGTGAATTAAAGCATCTTCTCCCAATGAAGCGTAGATGGTAACGACAGTGATATTCTGCCGGAAGCATCCCTGAAACCAAAACAAAAAAAAAAAAGTCATCTATCATATCATCATTGTTGCAGATGAACATCAATAAAGAACGATTAATTTACCTGAAGAGTAACGAGCCACTCTGCCCGAGTTTCAGAAAATATGGCAGCACGAGAACCATGATCATGGCCGAGCCTAACAAGACCGGATGCAAAGTTACAAGCGCGGTTAAAGATTTCTCCATAAGTCTCCCACTTGTACTCTCCCAAGTGAAGCTTCTCGAACTCCTTCCCATCACTGCCACGAACAATGCTCTTCTCGATCACATTTCTCGTTCCCAGGAACTTGTGTCGGGAATGCTTCTCACAAGCCTGCTCGAACAACGCTGCCATAGTGGTGGCGCCCTCCCATGGAACCTCGACTATTTCAGCTGATTTTGCGTTGCGCATTGTCACACCAGCCTCGCCGCCAACTTGGACCGGAGTTCCTCGCTGCTTCTTTGGATTCCTTTTTCCCATTAACAGAAAGAATGATTATGAGCATGGAAACATGGATAAACAGAAGAAAATAATCCCACATCGTTCACTGATAAAAGCCTAAAAAAGGTTGACAGTTGTACCTCGTCATCGTGTTGAGAACTAACAAAAAAGTTCCTTGCCCGCCTCTACGGTGAAATTTATGACCAATCGTCTTTCAATGATGCCTACGTGGCTGTAAAAGAGCGGATTAATAAGATATCATATTCAAAATAGTGCAAATTTTGTAAGGTTTAAATCTAAGTTTGAACATGTTAATGAACTAACTCTCCCCGAAACTCAAGTTGTTAGGAGGATAAGACAGAGCCGACCAAAGTAAATACAAAAAAATAAAGCTCACAAATACAAATGGGGCAGTAGCACTCAACACTATCCTTGGCTCTAATACCATGTTAATGAACCAATTCTCCTAAAAACTCGAACTGTTATGCAGGAGAATTCAATAACATATATCAGCCATCATCATCCAACTTAAATGGACATATACAAATAAGAAGCTGCATGATCAAACTACACATATACTTAAATCAAAGTGAAATCTAAAATTCATGAACTGAAGAAGAGACAAAAGGGAAGTATTCCATGGTAGTTTAACACAACATAAAGTACCAATCAATTATCCAATACAAACCTGGAGAAAAACACTTGAGTAGGAATCGGCAGGTAAAGAAGATGATTGAGGAAGCTGCTCTGCCTTAATAAATTCAGTTCCTCCAATGGTTTTCTAGTGCTGAATCAATTCAATTCCTCGTGTTTGAAAAAATATGAAATGTGTTACAAGTGAAGGTGGGTGCAAATGAATAAATAAATACTGCTAAGCAATCTTGACAGGTCAATTGGGAATATTGGAATGTCTACATTTTCATTTTGTCAAAAGGTGACTAGCGTATTGTTTTGTAAAATTCAACAGAATTTAATTTAATTTAATTTAATGTGATGAAGGATTTGTATTTGGATACCGATATGTTACCTGATAAAGTACTGGGTTCCAAAAAAAAAAAAATCTTATTTTTTTTTATTAATTTGATTTAGTATTTTATAACATTATTTTCTTTTTATCTCAAATTTGACAAAATTTTGTTCATATTTTCCAAAGAAAAATGATACTTCTACTTTTTAAATAGCGAATTTATATCGTATCATATACACGTATCATATATGATATCATATGGGTGCAGTATATTCTTATTGCAAAATATATACGTCATAGTATTAATCCTTTTATTCTCAGTATTTATTCAGATTAAACATACTAATTAATTTATTACAATGGTTTAGATGTGAGAACAAATATTTTATCGTACTCCTCCATATGCATATGATGATGTACGGGAGGAAAATGATGTTTCATAAATAATCTTCTCATAAAGTTTTTTTTAATATCTATATACAAGTTTTTTTATTTGTTTCTGTTCTTTGATTTAACGTAACTCTGACTTGGGCTGTTGGACAATATTATCAAATAGCAATAATTGAAATAAATAAAATTGATACTATCTTTTTTTGGAGTAGCCATTGAAGATCTGGAAATTGTGGTGGATTGTGGGAGCTCATGCCACACAATTATAAAGGATACAAAGGGGAGGGATAGGGGGCCAGGTGGGGATTCGAACCCCAACCTATAAATTGAGAGTTGGGGGAGTTACCACTTGAATAAATCCCCAACTCCTAAAATCGATAATTAGAAAGAAGCTAGGAATGATAAATTTGAAAAAACCCAACAAATCATGTTGCTTCGATCTCTAGAAGCATGGTGGTTGGTTGACTAGTTGGTACGAATTTTCAGTTCTCTCAATTTTATGTATTATGAGGAATAGTTTGAATCTAAATCATTTTTCCAAAGTTGACTATTGCACATTGAATTGAAGCACCACCATTGATTTTATTTCGATGTGTCTCAATTGTCAAGTCATGTGTAGTAATAACTTCTAGAGTTTTGTACTTTAGGTTTGATGAAAATGAAAATGCTTTCCCCAGGCCGCCGCGCATGGTCCTAACCATCTCGATCTAGTATCTTGCAATTTACTATCTCAATCACTCCTTAAAAATGATCCAAATCTTTGCATGATGTTAAAATTAATAGGATTTCGATCTTAATCATGATCTTGATTGTAGGATCCCGATCTCAATTTTAGGGTCCCATGCTTCCATAATCTGATGTTTATCATGAGATTGGTATTGAATTTTATTTTTTATTGTTTTTAATAAAACTTTTATTGCGTAGAATATCATCATGTGGTGGCCACAAAGAGAATTGGCCCGGGAAAGAAAGAGGAATGGGCCAGATAATTGGGTCAGGAAAAAGCCTGTGAATATCATGACCATCAGGGTAGTAAGGCCGAAAACAAAAAAAAATAGATAAATGGGTCAGAAAAGCCCAATAGTAGACAAATAAGCAATAGAGGAAAAGTACGCAAGAAAGTAAGGACTTCCAGGCCAAAGCGTTCGGCCAAAAGCAGCCGAAATGGAAAAGCCAGAGTCGGCTCAAGGGATCAGCCGGGGAGCAGTTACCAGAGCTCCGGCTATAAATAGGGGATGTCATGCTCAGAATCAGGAGAGACCAATACACCCCAAGATGCCTTTATACAATTCAATTCTTTGTATCTTTTACTGCTTTCTTTACAGCTTTCCTTTATCAGTTTTCCTAGATTTTAGCCTAGTTATTAGCGGTTACATCTCCATGTCCACTGTTGTTTCTCAAAAACCGGTAGTTTGGTATTCATTTTTGGGTTAATCAGCTGTTGTCTCTTAACAACTGGTAGATTTTTCTTTTTATTCGATTTTGCCATTGTTATTATAGTGAAATTCAGTGTGCGCATTCTCACAATTTCGTACTCGTAATCAGTTTGATCCTTTTCCGATAGCATCCCTTGAAGAGAAAAAGGTCATTGGCTCAACCGAAGCCAAACAGTGGCACGCCCAGTGGGACTCACAATGGCAGTTGATCCACATGCAACTCCGGCAATCAATACGGCGGCAATGACTGATTTGCCACCAATTCAGGAAGAGCGCACAAGAGAACCAGGCGAATTCCCTCCAGGATTCCCTCGACCATCAAATTTCAACACTCAGGAGTTCCCGCATGATGATCTAATCCCGCGATTTCGCGATCACGTGTAGTTCATGGTAGAAGCGGCAGTTACAAATTCGGTTTGGCAGATAGAAGGAAATATACTGGCAGCAATGCCAGCGATGTTTAGAGCCGAATTAGCGATGAACATGTATCCGATGGGAGCGCAAAATGCACAGGCGGCGCAGAATCCACCGCCTTTGATGCAAAATCCTCATAAACTACCAGCAGCAGGCCTATCGGCTGCTAGGAGGGCAAGGGCCACGGCCTTTCGTCCCACCTCAACAAAGGTACGGACAACAGCAACATCAACCGCCTCAGCCACTGGTGCAACCGCTTGCTCCTGTGGTGCAACAACAATATCCACCGCAACAGCTGGTTGATAGAAAACTTATAGCTGAAATTATTCGTGCACAATTCGGGAACCTCATCGGCCAAGAGAATCGGCTGATGTACAGGAAACCTTATCCTGACTACATATAGGAGCAATATCCATTGCCTAGAGGACTAAAGGTGCCCGATTTCAATACATTTTCAGGAGAAGTTAGCCGATCGACTATTGAGCATATCGGCCGATTCACGGCTCAGTGCAACGGGATAGCGCAGAACGATTTCCATAAGTTGATTATGTTCAGTTTGTCGCTTACTGGTCCAGCATTTGAATGATATATCAATTTGCCTCTAGGATCGGTTAACACGTGGGCCGAAATGGAACGGTTGTTCCATGACCGATTCTACAACACTAGTCCTGAGGTGTCAGTGGTAGATCTGACATCTACCAAGTAGAAGGCGGGAGAAACAGTTACTGAGTTTATAGAAAGATTTTATGCCATCAAGTCTCAAATGAAGACGATGCTGCCAGAGCACGAATACATTCAGATCCTAAAGCAGAATCTAAAATTTGCCATCAAGGATAGATTGATGGTTACAAGACCAAGGAATGTGGCCGAATTGACGGCCGAAGCTATAAGGATGGAGACTTATTTGGCGGAACAAGTAGCTTTCAAATCAAGCCGTAGCCAAAGTGGAAGATCACAGCCTATCCAGTCGTCTGCATCATTTGCCGAGTCACTGGACAGGTATGAAGTCGAAGAAGAGTTCAACATGGACGATGTCCCTGCCTTAGCCGAAGTTGCAAGGACATAGTTGGTAATCAAAAAGCCCATGGTTTATCCAGCTCTTCGGCCAGTGAGAGGTAAGGAAAATAAGGGAGAAGTTAGAGATGAGTCTCAGCGATTTTATTCTTTTGACCTTTCTCAGATGGATGAGATTTTCGACTATTGTCTGAAGAATGGATTGTTCGAGTTCAAAGGGAATCATCCACAGCCAACTAAAGAACAAATAGAGGCTGGGTGGTGCAGATTTCACAGATCGGCCACTCATTCTACATTAGTCTGTGAGCATTTTAGAAAGATGATACAGAAGCATGTAAATGATGGGAAATTGAATTTCCCAGACAGATTAATGGCAAAAGATAAAAATCTGTTTCTCGTTGCTAACATGGTGATGGTCCACCCCGATCAAAACAAGTCTGTTCATGATCATCTGGGGGATCAACCATCGTCTAGCAAAAGTTCTGTGCACGATTGACTAGGAATTCAACCATCGGTTCAGAAAAAGGCAAGAGTTTGGAGACGATTAGGCTCCCCAAAAAAGGGAAAATAGAAGGTTTCGGATGTCTTTGACCGATTGGGAGATTACAAAGTCAAAGAATGGATCAAGCGATTGGAAGGACCAGAGAAGTCAGAATTTAAGGAGGAAAGGGGGAAGCCAACTCTGAAGATAATTACTAATGGTTGGGATTCGGAAATGAAGTTAACAGCCGACAAAAGGAATGGAAAGATTGTAATACAGATTACGGTCCCAGAAGAGGCTGTATCCCCGAGGATGAAGAAGTTTAGAAGACCACCGGCCAATACTCAGGTGGGCCAGTGGGTCCAAAATTCCCCAAACTAGAGACATTTCGACTGTGGCCGATTTGAAGCATCAGCTTTGAGGACAAAAAACGAAAATGTCCCAATGGGGAAGGGATCATATCGTACCTTCAAACGAAGAATGCAGCAGTTGAAAACTGCCCTGACGTATGATGAAGAGTACGAGATGATGCATATGGAAGAAGACTTCCCAAACAATTGTTCTTCGTCTGAAGGGAGGATTCTGAACAAAGTGTTTTTGGCTCGTTTAAAGGCAGCCGAAAATAGAAGAGAGAGAGAAACTATAAGCCAATAGGCGATCAAGATCAGCTAAAGGATAAAATTGAATTGCGGCCGAAAGGAAAGAAGCTTGAGGCCAATAATGATCAAGCAAAGCCAAAAGAAGAATGAAAGCCTAGACCAGTGCAAACTAGGGAATGAAAACCAAAGATGTCCATTGTCCCAAACAATGAAACCTTTTCAATCGGACAATTCAAGTTCGACTTTGGGTCTACTGCAAATATGAAAGGTGCAACCACAGTAAGTCACGAAGAATACTGGTCCGATACTGAACTAGTTGTCGTATTCTGTCAAAAGAAAGGAGAATATTTTGGCGAGGAAGAGCCCATAGTGGACTTTTGTTTCGCAAAACTGGAAGCACTTCGGCCGGAGGCCGAAGGAGAGAAGATCATGGAAGAATGATATGAGGCCTTCGTTCCAGAAGCTTAGCCAAGCACGATCTTACCTCCGCCTGTAAAGATGTCTCAGCACGTGAGGCCTCTGTATGTCAAAGGCTGGGTCAACGGAAGGCCATTGAGAAGAATGTTTGTTGATGGTGGAGTAACCATCAACATCATGCCATTGTCTACATTAACTAACATTGGCCGATCGAAGGAGAACTTATTACCCACGAGGATGAAGGTATTAAGTTTTGTGGGGGCACAAACTGCGGCCGAAGGATGTATTCTAGTAGATGTTACATTCAGAACAATTTCAATTCCGACTATGTTTTTTGTGGTGGATGCTGAGGTTCCGTATGCGCCTTATTAGGACGATGCTGGATTCACACAGCTAGGTGTTTGCCATCAACCATTCATCAGAAGATATGGTTTTGGAAGAACGATGGCACGGTTGAAGAAGTAGATGGCGATCAACCTCCATTTCCAGTCAGTTCAGCTGGGCAAATCGATGCAGTTCTATACGAGAAGCCCATATAACCGTTCCTAGCCGTAGTAGGGGATCGACACCCGGAGGTGGTTGAATGTGACTAGACGGACTTGGGATTTGAAGTGAGATACCAGGCCGACTTAGGGCCAGACATAGAAGAAAGTAAATAATGGATGAAAGAATCAAGAAGACAATCGAGTTCGAATCGGACGAACTCGAATCTACAAATGAAGAGGCAAGATGGAGTGAACTCATAGACGCTATCCCAAAGCGGACGCCGGATTTCAAAGCTCAAGATCCTCTGAAGATGGTTAATGTTGGCACAGATAAGCACCCAAGGGAGATTCCAGTCAGTGCAAATCTAGATCAACATATGACTAGCCGATTCAGAGAAGTGTTAATTGAGTTCAAAGATTGTTTTGCATGGGATTATACAGAGATGCCTGGATTGGAAAGATCAATTGCGGAACACAGGCTACCGATCAAAGAAGGATTTAGGCCGTATAAACAGCCGGCCAGGAGGGCAGCGCCCGAAATAGTTCCGAAAATAAAGAAAGAAATAGAAAAATTATTAGAGACCGGATTTGTTAGGCCAGCTAGATATGTAGAGTGGTTGTCGAATATTGTACCTGTGATAAAGAAAAATGGGAAATTGAGAGTTTGTATTGATTTCATAAATCTCAATATAGTCACTCCCATAGATGAATATATGATGCTTATTGTTGATTTATTAATCGATTCGGCCGCGAAACAGGGAATGTTATCTTTTATGGACGGATATTCTGGGTACAACCAGATCTTTATGGCCGAAGAAGATGTACATAAGACTGCATTCAGATGCCCGGAGCCATTGGGATATACGAGTGGGTAGTAATGCCATTCGGTTTAAAGAATGTAGGAGCTACATACCAGAGGACCATGAACTATGTTTTTCATGACTTAATAGGAGACTGTGTAGAAGTCTACATCGATGATGTCATGGTCCGATCCAAAGACATGGAAAGCCATTTGGCCGATCTGAGGAGAGTGTTTGCGAGGATGAGGCTACATGGAGTTAAGATGAATCTAGCCAAGTGTGCTTTTGGAGTACAAGCAGAGAATTTCCTAGGGTTCTTGTTGCATAACAAAGACATAGAAGTCGATGCAAACAAAACCAAGGCCATCCAGGAAGCTAGACCTCCGCACGACATGAAGAGTCTGCAGAAATTCTTAGGCCAAATCGGTTTTCTAAGAAGATTTTTGGCAAATGCAGACGGGAAGGGAAAACCACTAACCGATCTGTTGAGATTAAAGAAAGAGGAGGAATTCAAATGGGGAACCGACCAACAAAGAGCCTTTGAACAATTGAAACAGGCTTTAATTAACCCACCAGTGTTTGTCCATCCTATCCTCGGCCGACCTTTGAAGCTATATATAGCTGCGGCTGAAGAGTCTATAGGAGCGTTACTGGCTCAAGAGGATGAGGAAGGAAGAGATCGGGCGATTTACTACCTGAGCAAAATTCTTAAAGATGCTGAACTTAGGTATTCCCCGATTCATAAGTTGTGTTTGAGTCTTTATCATGCGTGCCAAAAGCTGGAGTACTATATTCAGCCAAGGCAAGTAATAGTAGTGGCTTCGGTAAACATAGTCAAGATCATGATGAACGATCCAATCAGCAGTCAAAGAATGGCTAAATGGGCCATGAAGTTGAATGCGTACGATTTGAAATACCAACCACTAAAGGCTATGAAAGGACAAATCGTAGCCGATTTTCTGGCCGATCATCCAATCTCTTCAGTATCCCACGATATTGAAGAACAATTTCGGCCGAAAGTAATGGACGAAATGGGGATAGTATACCTGCATCCGTGGACGATGATGTTCGATGGTTCCAAAGCTGCTTCAGGGGTTGGAGCAGGGTTCACACTACATACACCAGACGGCACAATATATAAATACTATGTGCAATTGCCTAAGTCCTATACAAATAACCAGGTGGAGTATAAAGCATTAATCTCGGGATTACAACAGCTGATAGACAAAGGAGTCAAAGCCATTGTGATCAAGGGAGACTCTCAAGTGGTTATTCAGCTATTGTTTGGGGATTTCTCTGTTAAGAGTTCCCAGCTAATCAAGCTATATGAAGAAGCAATTGTTCTATTAGGAGAATTTGACGAGGTATACATTGAGTATATTCCAAGGAAAGAGAATGAATTGGCTAATGCGTTAGCTCATCATGCAACAAGATATCGGCTGATGCCGATAGCAGGTAACATGGAAATAAGTTTGGGCGAAACCGAGAAGGCCGAATGGATTAAAGAAATAGCGCGAGTTTTGGAAGATCCAGCAGAAGCTAATCCAGCCAAAAAGCGGAAGGCAATGGATTATATAATAATAGGGGGATTACTCTTTAAGCGAGCCATTGATGGGGTATTACTCCGATGCGTAGGAGAAGAACATGCTAAAAGAGTAACGGGAGAAGTACACGAAGGAATCTGCGGCGCACATCGTGCAGGAAAATCAATGAAGTGGAGCATCATTCGACTAGGATACTATTGGCCGAATATGGGAATGGATTGTGAAAGGTATGCAAAAGGATGCCGTGAATGTCAAAAGCATGGGCCGATCCAGAAGTTACCGGCCGAAGAATTGCATATAATGATTAAGTCATGGCCATTTCAAGGATGTGCTATGGATATCATTGGAAAAATTCATCTCTCTTCTTAAAAAAAGACATAAGTATGTTCTGGTGGCCACAGACTATTTTACGAAGTGGGCCGGAGCACAAGCATACGTCAGCATATCCCAAGAAGAGGTTATTGAATTCATAAAGAAACAACTGATTTACAGATTTGGAATTCCACAGACGATTCTTACAGATAGAGGAACAGTATTCGTGGGAGAAAAGATCAAGGCCTTTACAGACGAATACAGAATAAAGATCGTACATTCATCGACATATTATCCACAGGGAAATGGGCAAGCAGAGGCCACGAATAAGCAGTTAATAGGGATTATAAAGAAGATGATTAATGATCAACCAATGAAGTGGCATGAAAAGTTGTCTGAGGCATTATGGGCCTATCGGAATACTAAGACCTCAGCCACTGGGTTTTACACCTTTTCGGCTGACGTACGGGATGGATGCAATGCTCCCAGCTGAAATAACAGTGCCGACCTTGAGGACGAGCCAAATAGACTCGATGTCGGCCGAACAGTACAATCAGTTAATGAAGGATGAATTATTAGATGTTAATTCCGATCGGGTGCAAGCTTTTGAGAATTTACAGAAGAATAAAGATGTTGTGGCCGATTGGTATAATAAAAGAATTCGTGTTAAACGATTTGAACTCGGTGATTTATTATGGGAAGTTATATGGCCACCCAAACAAAATGATGACCGATTAGGGAAGTGGAGCCCCAATTGGGAGGGGCCATTTATTGTTCAGACGAAATTGCCAAATTGAGCATACATATTGGTGGACGAAAATGGAGAGCAAATAACAAGTCCAGTCAATGCATGATATATGAAGAAATATTATGCTTCAATTTGGGATTAAGCAAAAAGAGTAAGCAAACATTTTATTCCATGGACGAACATTACAAAGATGAGCTATTTCGGCCGAAAGCGGCGTCGATAGTCCGAAAATCCAATATACAAGGGAAACGTCCTAGTCTATGCTGGCATATACAAGAGAAATGTCCTAAGAATGGGACCTGTAGGATTATGACAAATCACCCGATCCTGTATAATGCCGCCTAGACACATCGGCGGAACCAAATGCGGTGGCGAGACCGCTTATTCCAGAATAGTAGCGCCGATTGACCCAACCACTGAGCCTCAGTCTCTGGGAACGCTAGAACGAATAGTACAACGTCCCAGAGGTAGAAGTCAAACTCAGGTACAGCCTCCCCAAGATCTTAGATAAGATGAGGAGGGGTACAATCGAGGCTGTAATACCCTAAAATTTAGCTATGTTGATAATAATTTCTAAAGAAATAATTTAGTATTATTTCTTAAGAAAACAAATTGAATTGGAAAATAAATTAATATTTTCCAAGATAGAGATTGGTTTGAAAGAAATGAATTATTTTTCAAGGGAAAATAATTTAGTCATTAAATAATTATATTTTACGAGGGAAATATTAAGACAATTTGTTTTCAAGGGGAAATGATTTTAAGAAGTATATTTTCCAATAAAAATATACTTGACAATTAGGTATTATTTTTTCTAACAACCTTTATATTAATTATATTTAAAATTATGAATTCTCATAAATTTATCAGTAATCCATTGATAGTAATGCCAAATTTCTATTTTATAAGTTAAGAGTTCGACTCCGGTTGTCAACAATAGATTTTTACTGATATAAAATAATAATAAAAAATATAAATTTCATACAAGGAAACAATAATAAATGAACAAGGATTCATAAATTAAGTAAAGCTACGTGAATTAATAAAATTAATATGCATCACCATAAAGAAACAATAAAATAAAGTACAATTAGGGAGATTAATTTGCATATCTTATATACGTAAATAAAATTGGTATAAGATGCAAGATATGCATGAAAAAAAAATTAAATCAAGATTTAACGTGGAGGGCAAAGGATTACATGATTGGCATGGGAATTGTATGGAGGAAGGGTACGTGCTCTTAATATGAAGACATGCAATTACGTGTATTGCTATATATCTGCCAACTCATCTAAAAGCAGTAGATAGAGAAGGAGGAGGGAGTGTTGTAGATTTGATAGCTAACTACGGAAGAAATTGTAAGTAAATTTTTATTCTACGGGCTTTGTCGTATGATTAAATTTTTGCATGTTTAAATACCTTCATGTTTTAATAATTTTAGGATTTATTCATGCAAATTAATTATGCAGAGGTATTGCCCAATTATGTGTTTAAATAAATTTGGGGCTAAGCCATGCATGTGAAAAATTAAATTTCAGTGTATGGCATGTGAATTATTGAATTGTTATTATGTGAGATATACCCCAGAGGTGGATATCTTCGTGAGATATTTCGTAGGTTATCCAAGGGATCCTATGAACAGGATTGTGTTTGACCAAGGGTCTCACAGTCGTTTTCTAGATCGCAAGGTAGGGCCATCCTTGTGTACTCATATTTTGACTTCGGTCATTATGAGGGCATGCTAGGTCCTATGAGATACCCCGGGTGTAGGCATCATAGTTGAGATACATGTGGATTGAATGATTGCAACTATTTTGACATGTCATTTATTGTTGAGTCGTAGTTAATTATTTTTGTCCAAGGGATAAAAATTTATTTACTCAGCCGGTGTGCTGATAAATGTTACTTACTCACTTTTTCAGGATTTGATATCTGTGAAGCTCATTAGCATAATGGGCACGGGACGGGGAGTCAATATCGTTTTTACAGTGGTTATTTTAATTTTTGTTTTACTTTCAGTAAAGTTGTCGTGTTAATAGTCGGTCGCAGTTAGTGTATTTTGTAAACTCTGATATTGCCAAATTAAATATATTTTGAAATTTAGTTAATAGGTAAATAATGTTTGTAATTATTTTAAATAGCCTTATCACTTTTAACTAAGTTAGCCAAGGCAAGGTCAAGGCGAGCTTAATTGAAAGTGTGGCGGTAACAACCCCGCTTTCCTATTAGTAACTTCTGCTGTGACTTTTAATATGGGAAAACGGGGGTGTTACAGAGGCAAACAGCCAAGGCGGTGGAACGAAAAGAAAATGGAGGAACCACTAAGAGAAGTGGGTTCCTGATGCACCCTGTGAAACCACATTGAAATAAGCTTAAATTATGTTAAAATGAACCTAAATTGCATGCACGAGACCCTATTTTACTGTTTTTTAGTGTATATTTCATGTGATGTGTAAATATTGATAAGACCGGTTAAATTGAGCTTATCCGAGCCCAATTTACCTTGTTTTATGCTTTATAATAAGACTTTGGCAATTCTAATGCATTACAATGATGTTTCAGGCATTAAAATGAAGAAAGAAGATGTTCGGAGGTCAAAGGATGCAAAATTCGGAATTTTCAACACTGGAAAGCTCCAGAATGCGCCACATAGGCATGGCGGCGCCTAAAAATGCTCTCCAGCGCCACTTTATGCGCCACCTCAACACTTGGAAAAATTTCGGATGGAAAAAGCTTCAGGATGCGCCACAATAGCTTGGTGGCGCCTAAAACTGCTCCGGAGTGCCACAAAATGCGCCGCAGGGTAAAATTTAGGAAATTGTCAGAATGCACCGCACCTTCTTGGCGGCGCATAAAAGTGCCTTTCTACGCCACTTTTTGCGCCACTTTCGAAAATTCGGAAAATCTTCGTATGCGCCGCAGCTCCTTGGTGGCGCCGAAAACCTCTTCCGAGCGCCACTTTTTGCGCCACAGTCGCGGTTGAGCAGTTTTCTAACCTCCCGAACACGGTTTTAAGGTCCGTTTTTCGTCATTTCTTTAGACGAGACTCACTATTCATCGACAAGAACACTCTGAAAACATCTGGAAAAGGGGGGAAGAAGGCCGGAAACACAAAATCAAGCCGGAGGAATTGGCCAGAATGCTGTTCTGATCGAGTTCTTCTTATCATAGGTGTTGCCTTTCTTTTTCTTGCTTTGTAATGAATTGAATTTGCCTCTAAATGTAATCTGCTATCATGTTCTTAATTTGTAGACGGATTTCTGTATTGTTCGTGTTAGAAGTGTTCTAGAACGGGAGTTCAGAATCACTTTGAAGTACGAATTCATCTTTTATGGAAGTAATATAATATGTTGATGTTTAATTCTGTAATCTGGATTAATCTGTTTGAATTATTAGAATATGGATTAGAATCATGTATTGTATACCAGAGTTTGATCAATGATTGGGTTGGATGGAAATCTTGAATCTGCTCTTTTATCTGCTGAGTCTGGATTGAACGATTAATCTGTTAGCATTATAAAATCTGTCTAATCTGATTTAAGCGCCATTCTGCATGAAGTATAGAAGTGAAATTTTATGTTTTGGTGTAATTTGCTTTTAATCGATTAGACTGGAATCTGTAATTTTAAATCTGCTATCCAAATTATTAATCTGCTAAAGCCTGAAATGATCGAATCTTAATTCCCTATTTTTAGTAATCTGGCATTAATCCTAATCTATCTGCATTCTAATATTATTAATTAAATCCAGTTTACCATGTTTTGCTATTATTTTACCATAATTCTTAAATTATTTACACTGTTCTGCATAATTAAATGTTAGAATCCAATTCTGTGACTTCTGCTTTGCTAAATCGGGAGATAAAAAGTAGAATTAATATTTTAGTACCGGAATTGGGAATAAATTACATTATAAATGGATTCTGACATGTGCACAATGATTTGGGAAATGAAAAGTGCCTTTTAATTGCTATAGGAAAATTTGTAAGCTTGGGAAAGACTCAAATTTAGGCCTAGAATAATGATTGCAGAATGTTAGATAATTTAATCAGCTTCCATGAAATCCGTTTAAGCATAATTTGATTATTAGTAGATTATAATATTTTTAATCTTTATAAAATAATTAATTTTAAGAAATTGATCTTTTTAGACATTGGAAAATGCTAAATCAATATGCAATTTCTATTTTATATTAAAATATTACAAGCATCTCCCATTTATATCTTTAATCATTATAATTTTTATTTGCTTTATTTTAAATTTAAGGTCACTATTTTTAATTAAAATTACCATTAGAATTAATCAAAATCTTTTAAGTATATTAAATATAATTAATGAACTTAAGAACAATTAAGTTTTCTCCAGAATGAAATAATATTCTGAATTCCCTTGGGTTCGACCCGGTATTCACCGGTTTTTATTACTTGATGACAATCATCCGCTTGTGGTAAAATATGAGTGGTGAAAATCACACATCAAGTTTTTGGCGCCGTTGCTGGGGAATTTGTTGTGAATTTTTAATTGTTTTTAGTTTATTAATTTAAATCTATTAAGTTAAATATTAATTTAACTGTTACTTATTTTATTTTATTTTTATTTAATATTTGCAGTGCGAAGCAAACAAGCAGAAATAGCTTATGATTCTGAAATTGAGCGTACTCTTAGAGCTATTAGATTAGGGAAACGTAGGAGACCAACTCAGTTGGAAATTTTAATTAATTCATCCTCTGATGAAGAAGACTATTCTCCAACGACTGGAGTTTCAACAATTCAAACTAATCAATTAGTTGCTCAGTTCAATAGGTTAAACATGGCAGCGAATAATAATGATAATCAGGGTAGTAATGGAGGTAACGGTGGTGATTTGGAGCACGATGATCAAGCTGAAATGACCATTGAAGAACACTTACAAGGAACTAGTGGAAATCTGCTTAATAGAACTCCAAGGCCAGATGTAGATGCTTTAAGCTTTACCCTTCAGCCTGCTTTAATCACAATGGTTCAAGCTAATCAATATAATGGAGCACCTACTAATGATGCTGTAGAACACATAACGAACTTTCTGGACTAGTGTGATACAGTGAAAATAAATGGTGTTACTAGTGATGAAATTAAGTTGAGATTGTTCTCGTTTTCACTCAGAGATAAAGCTAAAACTTGGTACAACTCACTTCAATTAAGGAATGTCACTACTTGGGATAAAATGTTAGAAGCTTTCTTAGAACAATTCTTCCCACCATCCAAGGTTATTGAATTACAAGAAAAAATCAAAGAATTTGTGCAAGATGAGGGTGAAACTTTACTTGAAGCATGGGATAAATATAACACTTTATTGGCGAGATGCCCGAATCACGGCTTTGAAGATTGGCAGCAGATGCACTTCTTTTACAATGGACTGATTGATCATTGGAGGAATTTGTTGGATGCAGCAGCGGGAGATTCTTTTCTGTCTATAGGACCCTCTAGAGCTAAGGAAATCATAGAGAAAAAGATTTCTAACATGAAAAAATTTCCTGGTAAGAAAAATGCTAGAAATAAAACAAAAGGAGGAATCTACGAGGTAGAAAAGGCAGTTGCTATAGATTCTAAGTTAGATGCTTTGATGAGGGAGGTTTCTACACTTAAGAAAGATCAAGCTAAAGTTGTGAGATGCGGTATTTGTCATGGACCTCACGAGTCATCAGCCTGTCACTTGCTTGATCAAGGGCTTCAAGAGACTATGCAGTGTGAGGGGACTGAGGAGCAAGTTGAAGATGTGAACTACATGGGAAATAGGCAGCAAAACTACAACCAAAACCGTCCTCAAAATCAAAACTTTTATCCAAATAAGAATTCTCAATTTCAACAAAACACCTATCCACAAAACAACCGTCTATCTTATCCACAAAACCAAAATCAAAATTACCCAAATCAAAATCCAAATCAAAACCAAAACTATAATCAAAACAGAAATCAGAATCAACTTTTTACCCTAACCAACAGCCTAGAAACTTTCAACCTCAACAACAGCTGCAACAAAACCAAGTAAGTGATGAGGTCAATTTAAAAGAGTTAATGAGCACAATCGTGTCTCAACAACAAACAATTCAGCAAATGCAAGCCTCAATGAGAAATTTAGAAGTACAAGTTGGTCAAATTGCTAGGGATACTTCAAATCGACAGCAAGGAACACTACCAAGCATGCCTGATCCTAATCCAAAAGAGCAATGTAAAGCAATCACTTTAAGGAACAAAAAGGAATTACCTAATCCTTACCCTACCTTAGATGATCCAGAGATTTTAGCTGATGCTGTAGATGATCAAAGTGAGGATACAGAGAAAGAAACTCGGCATAAAAACACTGATGACCCTAAGGAGAGTGAGAAACATAGAGTTGAACATGATAAGGGTAAAGGAAAGTCTGCTGTCCCAGTCAAGCCATATCAGCCACATATTCCATATCCACAGCGTCTTAAAAAGGCTAAGGAAGATAAAGATTATGCCAAATTCTTAGAAGTCTTTATGAATTTAAGAATTGATATCCCTTTTTCTGATGCCATTGCACAAATGCCTGTGTATGCTAAGTTTTTAAAAGAAATCTTATCAAAAAAGAGGAGTGTTGATGATGAAGAGAAAGTGACACTGACAGGGGAATGCAGTGCAATTTTACAAAGAAGGCAACCTATTAAACAAAAAGATCCTGGGAGTTATACTATTCCGTGCATTATTGGCACTAAAGAATTCAACAAAGCCATGTGTGATCTCGGGTCTAGTATTAATCTGATGCCTTTGCATGTCTTTAGGGAACTAGGAGTAGGAGTTGTGAAGCCTACTAGGATGCAGCTACAGCTTGCTGATAGATCTATTAGGACTCCTTTAGGCATTGTAGAAGATGTTCCTGTTCAAGTAGAAAGTTTCATTTTCCCTGTCGACTTTGTTGTTCTTGATATGGAAAAAGACATTGATATTCCTCTGATTTTAGGTAGACCATTTCCGCAAACTGGTAGGGCTATGGTTGATATGGATGATGGTAAAATTACACTTAAAGTAGGTAATGAACAAGTGTCGTTTGACATTTCTAAGACAACTAAAACACAACACACTAGTTCTGACACCTACCCGTGTAATAGAGTCACAGTTATCTATCAGGAAGATGAGGTGATTGAGAGAGAGTTCTTTGCTAGACATGATCCCTATAGGAAATTTGAGCAGTTAGTGGAGAGTTGTGAGGACTTAGCTGAAAGTAAGTGTGAGGGAGGATTACCTGTGCAAGTAACATGTGCAATAGAAGAATCCAAGTTAGTCCCGTCTGTTGAAAAGCCACCTACATTGACATTGAAAGAGCTGCCATCACATTTGAGGTATGTTTTTCTTGGTGAGAATGATACTTTACCTGTTATTGCAAGTAATAAATTGAATGATGATCAATTAAATGCATTAACCCAAGTGTTGAGTAAGCATGTTAGAGTAATAGGTTGGACGATAGCTGACATCAAGGGACTGAGTCCAGCATTGTGTACACATCGGATTTATATGGAGGAGGATGACAAGCCAGTGAGACAGCCCCAGAGGAGATTGAATCCACATCTACAAGAAGCTGTAAGATCAGAGGTTATTAAACTACTCGATGCACGTATTATCTATCCTATCTCTGATAGTCAGTGGGTGAGTCCAGTTCAAGTAGTGCCTAAAAAGGGAGGTATGACTGTGATTAGAAATGAAAATTGTGAACTAGTACCTACTAGACCTACTACTGGATGGCGTGTATGCATTGATTATAGGAGATTGAATGATAAGACTGGGAAAAATCATTTTCCATTGCCTTTTATTGATCAAATGCTAGAGCGTTTAGCTGGTCATGAGTTTTATTGCTTTTTAGATGGCTGTTATGGTTATAATCAAGTTCCAATTGCACCTGAGGATCAAGATAAAACTACATTTACATGTCCTTACGGTACATTTGCATATAGGAGAATGCCATTTGGTTTATGTAATGCTCCAGCTACATTTCAGAGATGCATGATGTCTATATTTTCTGATTTAATTGAGACATGCATCGAAGTTTTTATGGATGATTTTTCTGTATTCGGGTCTGATTTTGAAAAATGCTTAATTAACTTGGAAAAAGTTCTGATTAGATGTGAAGAGTCAAATTTAGTTCTTAATTGGGAAAAATGTCATTTTATGGTTAATGAAGGTATTGTCTTAGGACATAAGATTTCTAAAAATGGCATTGAAGTTGATAGGGCTAAAGTAGAAGTGATTGCAAAAATTCCACCTCCTAATAATTTAAAAACTTTGAGAAGTTTTCTGGGACATGCTGGATTTTATCGGAGGTACATAAAAGATTTTTCAAAAATTGCATTACCTCTGTTTAAGCTGCTATGTAAGGATGTCGAGTTTGACTTTACTGACGAGTGTATTGAGGCGTTCAATAAGATCAAGGAAGCATTGGTGACAGCACCAATTATTCAGCCACCTGACTGGAGTTTGCCATTCGAGATCATGAGTGATGCCAGTGACTTTGCTGTTGGAGCAGTATTGGGTCAACGAAAGGATAAGAAACTTCATGTTATTTATTATGCTAGTCAGGCTTTAAATACTGCACAGAGAAATTATGCCACCACTGAAAAAGAACTTTTATCTGTTGTTTATGCATGTGAAAAGTTTAGGCCATATCTGATAGGCTCAAAAACTGTAGTTTACACTGATCATGCTGCTATTAAATATCTATTTGCAAAGAAGGATGCTAAACCACGGTTAATTAGATGGGTATTATTGTTACAGGAATTTGATTTAGAAATTAAAGATAGAAAAGGTGATGAAAATCCTGTAGCTGATCATCTATCTAGACTGGAGCATGAAAAAGGGGAAGAAAGATTAATTAATGATGCATTTCCTAATGAAAATTTGTATTTAATAAATAACACTTCCTCTGATCCGTGGTTTGCTGATTTTGTGAATTATTTAGCATGTGGTGTAATTCCTGATCATTTAAAATGGCATAGCCAAAAATAAAAACTTAAAACTGATGCTAAATATTTTATTTGGGATGAACCTTATTTGTTTAGACTCTGTTCAGATCAGATCATAAGGAGATGCATCCCTGATGAGGATTTTGAAAAAGTGTTAAAGGCTTGCCACGAAGGACTTGGAGGAGGACATGTTGGACCGAATAGGACAGCTCATAAGGTACTCGAAGGTGGTTTATATTGGCCTAATATTTATCGTGATGCTAGATCATTTGTGCTAAAATGTGATGTATGTCAAAGGGCTGGTAATATCACTAAAAGAGATGAAATGCCATTAAAAGGAATTATGCCCGTTGAGTTGTTTGATTTGTGGGGAATTGATTTCATGGGTCCATTTCCACCATCTAATGGGAAGTTATATATTCTTGTTGCTGTAGAGTATGTATCAAAATGGGTAGAAGCTGAATCATGTGCTTTCAATGATGCTAAACAAGTGATTAAATTTTTGAAAAAACAAATCTTTACTCGTTTTGGTGTGCCTAAAGCAATCATTAGTGATGGTGGATCTCATTTTGTCAATAGGGCTGTTAATCAGTTGTTATATAGATTTCATGTTCATCATAGGATAACAACACCCTATCATCCTCAAGCCAATGGTCAGGTAGAAGTCACTAATCGTGAAATTAAAAAGATTTTGGAAGCCACTGTATGAAAATCTAGAAAAGATTGGGCTTTTAAGTTAGATGAAGCATTGTGGGCTTATAGGACAGCTTTTAAAACACCTATAGGTATGACTCCTTTTAAATTGGTTTATGGTAAAGCTTGTCACTTACCTTTTGAACTTGAGTTTAAATCACTTTGGGCTATGAAGAAATTGAATTTTGAATTTAAAGAGGCTCAAGAAAAAAGGAAAATAGATCTTACTGAATTAGAAGAAATTAGACGTCAAGCTTATGATAATGCTCTAATTTATGAGGAACGAACAAAGCTTTATCATGATAAGATGCTTAGGCCTAAGGTGTTTGAAGCTGGACAATTAGTGCTTTTATATAATTCTATATTTAAGCTATTTCCTGGTAAATTGAAGACAAAGTGGTCAGGACCTTTTAGGATTGTTAAGGTGTTGGATAATGGTGCAGTAGTTTTAAAAGCTGAAGATGAAAGGGAATTTACTGTAAATGGTCAAAGACTTAAACATTATTTTGGAGATGAAGTTAAATTCATCGAACAAATTAATGTTAAGCCTTTGGTTATTTAAATCTGCTTATTGAAGTATTTGCATTGCATGTTTAATTATGTTGAGTTTTTATTTATTAAGCTTATAAAAACCAATAAAAATTATAAAATGAAAGAAAAAGACAAAAATATTGTGCATTTTATTGTTTAGGTGCTTTTATTTGCTTTATTGCTTTTGTTAATTTGAGTTAGATGTGTTTTTAGTTTAATTATGTTGTTTAAATTTCATGCTATGTTGATTGCATGTGTTCAATAAATTGAGTAGGACATTGCCTATGAATTACAATAGGTAGCAAAATGTTGAGAAATGATGGATTTGTGTGTCCTTGGAGAATTGATTTTGAAATGTGTATTTTGACTCGGTGATGAATTAAGGAGGAGGATCTATATGGATTAGTTGGTTTAATTGAGGAGAATTATGACCCGAGAAGATTTAAGGAGTTTATATATGCTAAATCTGACTTGCTAACCTTAGGGATTGAATAAACTTTCATTTTGGTTGTGTTTGAGCTGAAATTCGAGTGTCACAGACTCAGATCAGGCGCCACACCTTCATGGTGGCGCCTAAAACCGAGCTCAGGCGCCACTTTATGCGCCAATTACAATCTTTGAAAAATTTGGAGTCAGTTTATGCGCCACATATACTATGTGGCGCATAAAACTGCTCCCTAGCGCCAAAAATTGCGCCACTCTCAGACTTAGAAAATTTCTTGATCCAAAAATGTGCCGCATCAACTGTGCGGCGCCTAAAAGGTGGTTTCAGCGCCACAAATGGCGCCTGACCCGGTTCAGGATCGGGGTTTTAAACCCAAAATCTTCTTTTCTTCCTCATTTTCGACCGAGCCCTTCCCTCTTGTTCTTCGACCGAGCGCCAATTCTTCCTCCAAGCGACACATTTATGCCACTTTGGTAAAAAAAATTTCCAATCTTGTTTCTTCCTATCAATTCTTATCTACATTGTTCAAATTCTCATTCCAAAACCCAAATTTTGTTTGAATCAAATTAGGGTTCTTCAACCCTAGTTCTTCAAATTTGGGGATTCCTCTTCAAAGTGTTCCAATCCTTCAATTTAGGTAAGAATGGCTATCCTAATTCAATTTTTATCATATTCTAGTGCTTGGAATGCATTAATTTTGGTATTTTTGTTGTTACTTGAATTTTGGGTTTTTGTAGAATGTGGGATAAAATTCGATTTTGATTGTCTAAATTCTAGTTTTAGCATGAACAAGTGTGGTTGAACATGGTTTGAATACATAATGTGAAATTTTTGGATTAACATTAAAAAGTTGGAATTTTTGAGAATTTTAAATCTGAAAATTATTTTTAAATTGATTAAAATGGCATTTTTGATTAATTAGTTGAATGAAACCTCACTAGAACATGTCATTTTAGTTATATTAAAAATATAAAGTTGTTTTCTTGTCAAAAATTCCATGTTCTTCATAATGTGAGTTAATTAAACCATGTTTTGATAAAAACTCTCTTATTTGTAATTTAGTTAATTCAAATAGGTTAATTTATCATTAATAAATTGGAATGGATTTAAATATTAATTTAAACCATTTGTAATGCATTAGTTTGATAGTTTAGGTTGTTTTAGTTTTTAAATTTGAAAATTTAATAAAATAGGGAGTTTTTATTAAAAAGACATGTTAAACATGAATTTTAAACTTTAAAATAAAATGGGTGTTATGTTTAAACAAAGTTTAGGATTCATAATTTTTAAAATGCAACATCTTGATCATTGAGTTATTTAAATCCCACATTCTAGGTTGATGTATATGTTTGCTTTGTACTTAACACTTAAGTTAAACCTTTGGTTTAAACTTAAGTGTGAGGATGGGAGGCAATGCATATATATGATACTAAACCAGAGTTTTTGTAAAACCAGGTACTGAAATAATGTATAATCCTCCAAACCTCCCTAAGAAATCGGGTTATAGGTATATACACATGCCCGAGGGGAGAATGGGGATTTATGATCCACAGTCACCGGATAGTATTCCTACTCCTATTCCTAATGAGCATATTTTTGAACCTCGCAGACTCCGCACGAAAAATTTAGTACAGATGGATCACCCACAGGGATCAGGAGGAGCTTCCAAGTTCAAGGGACTTCTCTCCTATTTTAGGAGGAGCAAGTCCAAGAGTGGTGCATCTTCTAGACATACCACAGTGCCGGCTGATGACCATCAGGAGGTCAATCAGCCTGACCAGCCTGATCAGCCCATTCAGCCTGAGACGTCTGACCATTCACAGGCCCCCTCTAGAGCCTCTCGGGGGAAGGCACCTGTCACGAGTTCCACTTCCTCTCGACCTAGGAGGGGGAGATCTGCTGCACTAGTCATACAGGAGCCTGTCCCTGAGGCTGTAGGAGGAGAGGAGGATGAGGACGAGGTTGATCAGGAGGATCAGGAGGAGCAGTCGGCTAGGGGAGGACCGAAGAGGCAGGATCCTAGAGCGTATGTCCCCGATTTGTTGTATGTCAGAGAGGGCATATTTGATGCCACTGTGTTTAGGAGTGCCAGAGACTACGAGCTATACAAGAGGTTTCACAAGAAGAGGATTATTGCTGATAGGGGATTTTCAGATAGAGATTTGCAGCACCCTCTACTCCGTGATGCTATTAGATCCAGAGGTTGGGAGAGATTCGTTAGACATCCAGCCGGATCATATTCGTGGGAGTTGACTAGGCTGTTTCTAGCCAACACTGAGGAGGAGGATTCTTGGATTTTCGGGGTTAGAGTACCCATCACTCCTCAGCACATCAACCAATTTTTTGGAGTAGTGGATGGGCCCTACGGCAGAGACTTTTGGGAGCCAGTGATGAGAGCTGATGATAGGGAGGATTTCAAGAAGCTTGTATTGATGTCGATGTTTGAGGGTCAGGAGGATGTCCTCACATATGATGATGATGACATGAGTAGGCTACATGGACCTGATATGGATGCACCTATGTACCAGCTTCTCATGTTCTACAGATCTAGATTGAGTCCTTCGACTCACACCTCTGGACCTACTGCCTTGGACATGTATGTCCCATACTGCATCAAGGTGGGGAGCCCGGTTAACATGGGAGAGCTTATATCACTTGAGTTGAGACAGACACCGGGGGTGTCTAAGAGATCAGCTCTTATGTTCCCCAGCTTGATATGGCAGCTTTGTGCACAGGCAGGAGTGGATATGGGGCAGTTTGATAGAGACTGGAGGATGAGGCCCTCTATTCCATTTGGGAAGAAGAACTTCAAGCTGCCTGGCATAAGATGCAAACCTATGGTACTTCCGAGGGAGTTGCCTAGGCAGTCACCACCACCTGTACCTTCACATGCTAGCCAGGAGCATTCTGAGGTTCCTTCGCAGTCCACCCGGGGTACACGAGGTGGTAGAGGCAGAGGTAGAGGACGAGGGAGAGCTCCACCACAGCAGCCACAACACTCGCAGCAGTCACAGCAGTATCAGGGAGAGCCTGATTGGGCTAGGACTTTATTGATGAACCAGCAAAACTTGCGGAACACAGTGAATGAGCATGCTCTACTTGCAGCTCAAAGACACCATTTCTTGGCTGACCAGATAGCCAAGAATGCTAGAGCCCAGGCTTACCATGCAGCCCGACTGGAGTATTTTATGTCCCAGAGCCTAGGACAGCGATATGTCGCTCCTCAGACACCTTCTGAGGACGATGAGGACGAGGACTATGTTGGCTCGGGAGATGGTAGCGATGAGGGAGATGATGATGCTGAGGATGCTGATGCTGGGGATGGATCTGAAGAAGTGGGAGACAATGATGATGATGATTCTGAGGACTCTGACTGAGTGAGAGAGATGAGCGATAGATAGGCTTGTGATCGTTATAGATGATATGTATTGATAGACCTATGTATTTGACTTTATTGTTATTTTGCTACATTTTAGTTATTTTCATTTGGGTTGTACTTGTCCTAACTCTACTTTCTTTTTATTATTTTTGCTATCTTAGATACTATTTCTGTTATTCATGCCCTTTTTGATTATATGAAGTATTAGATAGTGTTTATTTAGCTTATGATGCTTTTAGTTGCTTTTAAATTCAATAAAGTAGCTCTTACCAATAGCGTGCAAAATTGAGTTGTTTTGAACTGGTAAAAAGATCAATGAAGTTTATTTGGACTAGATTGAGGTGTAGATGAAGTGAAATTGGTATTGTTGAGTGATTTGGAGATTTTGGACATCATGGGGAAGAACTTAGGAAAAACACATTCTGCCCGAATTGGCACAGAATGCGCCACATAGGCATTGTGGCGCCTAAAAATGCCCTCCAGCGCCACTTTATGCGCCAGAAAACTTAGAAATTTTTCTAAGTTTTTCCAAAATGCGCCACACGTGCTTGGTGGCGCCTAAATCTGCCTTGAAGCGCCACTTTTTGCGCCGCAGAATGAGAATTTTTCGAAGTTTGCTTCAGGATGCGCCACACCTTCTTTGTGGCGCATAAAACCCCCTTTCAGCGCCACTTTTTGCGCCGCGGCTTATTTTTAAATTTTATCTTATTTTTAAAAATGCGCCACACCTACTGTGTGGCGCCTAAATTGGCCTCGGAGCGCCACTTTTTGCGCCACCGACGAAAATTTTTCAAAAATTCGCGAATCCAAAATATTCAAATCATATCTAATCAATTTTTGGGATCCTAAACAGCATTATACTAACTCCAAATCATATGTTCAGTGTATATTTGGATCTAGATTAAATCAATCCCACCATATCTCAACAAAATCAAGATTTCACCATCTTTAAAAGAGACATGACCGATCGGTCATCACTCTCTCATTCCCAAATCTGTCAATTTTTCTCTTCTTCCAGTTTAATTAGCTCTCCAATCTCAATCCTTTCTTCCTAAATTCTGCCACCATGAGAACAAAGAGAAAGAATAACCCAAGAAACAATGGTGGAAAGAAATTGAAAGCCACAGAGCCTGCCCCATCACAGACACCAGAAATTAGAGAACCCGTTCCGGAGCCGGCTGCTGTGGGTGCTGAAGATATGTTTGTGAATAATCTAGTGGCTCCTGATTCATATAATGGTTATGATACTTCTTTCGATTATGTTCAACCGACGGAGGATGATCCACAGCAAGAAGAAGATGTCGCTGAATCCCCGGAGGAAATTTCACCGGAAGTTCTACGTGATTCTAAAACCAAAAGAAAGAGTCACAATAGAAAGAATGATACTACTCCTCTGGAAGAATTAACAGGGGACACGTTCAATCCGGCTATTTTCATCAATCAAACGGCATATTCTTATTATCAGAAGATGGTGGAAAGATGGATTATCCTGGACAAAGGATTTACTGAAGCTGACATGGAGCGATTTTCGGTTCATGATGCTCTCATGAGTCGAGGATGGATGAAATTTGCTGCGCATCCGGAAGGAGTTTACTCTTGGGAGCTTACTAGACAATTCTTGTGTAATGCTCAGTATGATCACTACACTTCATGGATTAGGGGAGTGCCTGTGCCATATGGTCCCGCAGTAATCAATGAACTTTATGGTACTGTGGATGTCTCTTGCCCAGCTACGAAGAAGAAGCACTTTCATAACCCTATTCATGAGGAGGAAGGAGGACCAGAATTGGAGAAAAAAATCTTGAAAGAGATGTTCGAAACTCAAAAGAAAGTTGCCTACATAGGAGAGAAGAATGAGAATGTTGTTGCCACTTTAATGGCTGCACCTTTATACCAGATCTACCTGCTTTACAAGCATAAGGTGTTTCCTACTTCGCACACTACACAACCGAATGCAGAGGAGCTTTAATTTGTGTATTGTGTGAAGAACGGATTGCCTATTGACATTGGAGATATGGTAGCATATGAGTTGGATAAGATGGCGTCTGACACTGCACGGACTGTGCTGGGATTTCCTACGCTGATCTGGACTCTTTGTGAGAGAGCTGGAGTGAATATGACGGCCTATGCTCATGATTTGAAGCCAAAACCTCCTATCTCATTCAAGAATTTCTATAATAAGCCTGGAGTAAAGTGTGCAGAGCTTGGTTACCCTACTACATCCCGTGGGGCACCCACTTGTCATTCTGATATACCTAGTACATCTGGTACTAAGGTAGAACCTTCAGAGATTGCGATCAATAGGATGACCTATGAGATTCATCAGCTTAGAGAGGAGATGAAGAGGAAGGAGGATAGTACACAAGCACAAATTGCACAACTTTCCAGTAGACTTGAATTCTTCATGTCTGCAAGTCTAGGTGATCGATATATTCCTCCTACTACTAGTTCGAGCTCTACAGGGAATGATGATGTTCCTAGGGAAGATGAAGTAGGTGATTCGGATGGATCTTTAGAAATCTAGAATTTTGATTAGATAGAATTGCTCCCTTTTTGGTTTAATTTGTAATAGTTAGAATTATTTTGGTACTATTTTGCTTATTTAATTAGGTTCTTTATGTAATAGATGCTAGAACTTGTGGTATTTTGCTTTTGGTAAATTTATGAAATTTAATATTTTAATTAAATCTGTCCATGTTTATTTAATTGATGAAAAGGGTTAATAGAAATTTAAAATCTGAAATTTATAAATTAAAATAATAAAAATCTGAATTAAATAAATAATGGATAGAATTTTAATTGTTTGAATCTATAAATTACCATGTGTTCTAACAATTATCTTTTGTATGAGCAAATACCATATAAATATACAAAGAAGCAGGATATGCCATGAGAAGCAAGAAAAAGGGGACATCCAATACGGTGAAAGAATTTCTAGGATCTATATATTCCAGGTGTGATCTTTTCATGTTATATGTTATCAGTTTGCATGAAGAATATGGTAAGAGCTTGAGTTGATTTAATTTTATTTTACTGTTTGTTATGCTTTGAATAAAATGGTACATGCATGACTAGTTATTTTAAATTTAAATTGTGTTTTCCCAGTGGTGCTATTATTTAGAGATTATCACATCATTGCCAATCTGGAGAAAATCCAAATAAGTCTAAATGTTCTGCTCTAATCCGATTTTACAATTTAATGAGTGTTAGGTTTCTTAGTTTAAAGTTCTAGACTTTGTCAAATTATTATGCAAGTTGTTTGAGCTATTGATGACAATTCTATTTGCCTTGCAGAAAATTATTTGATTAATTAGACTAGTTATTTAAGATGTGGAGAGTTATCATTATTTATAAACAAATATGCTCGTTCTAAGTCTTTTTAAATGCTTAATTAAAATAAAGTCAGAGTGAGAACCCTGTAAAAAAAAAACAACAACAAAAACAACAAGTTATCTTGCAAAAAGAAAAAGAAAAGAAAAATCAGAGAATGCAAGATCAAAAAAAAAAAAAGAAAGAAAAAGAGGGTGATCAAATAAAAATTCATAAGCTCTTGACTGGATTACTGGCACATATTCGGTGACACGAGTAGCTTTTGGAATTCAACCGTCTACAACTCAGCCAAAGTGTCTAGAATATAGTGAAACCTAGCCATAGATTGAGCATATTTAAAGACTGGAATAGAAAAGCATATTTACATTATTCACTTTCCCATATTAAGTGCTATGTATGATTAATCTGTTTTCTGTATTGTAAGTGCTTTGGATATCTGGTTCTAATAGCTGATGCATATCAATTTGCCTAGTTCTAGCACATTAAACTTTGAATCCTCTTATCTCATTTTGTTGTTGAAATCTATGATTTGGCAGGACTATAGAGACTTTATCTTTATTATCTTGATTGGCAAGTTGATGTGTTAATTGATCTCATTGCTCAAGGGACGAGCAATATTTAAGTGTGAGGATGTTGATGCACCCTGTGAAACCACATTTAAATAAGCTTAAATTATGTTAAAATGAACCTAAATTGCATGCATGAGACCCTATTTTACTGCTTTTTAGTGTATATTTCATGTGATGTGTAAATATTAATAAGACCGGTTAAATTGAGCTTATCCGAGCCCAATTTTCCTTGTTTTATGCTTTATAATAAGACTTTGGCAATTCTAATGCATTACAATGATGTTTCAGGCATTAAAATGAAGAAAGAAGATGTTCGGAGGTCAAAGGATGCAAAATTCGGAATTTTCAACACTGGAAAGCTCCAGAATGCGCCACATAGGCATGGCGGCGCCTAAAAATGCTCTCCAGCGCCACTTTATGCGCCACCTCAACACTTGGAAAAATTTCGGATGGAAAAAGCTTCAGGATGCGCCACAATAGCTTGGTGGCGCCTAAAACTGCTCCGGAGCGCCACAAAATGCGCCGCAGGGTGAAATTTAGGAAATTGTCAGAATGCACCGCACCTTCTTGGCGGCGCATAAAAGTGCCTTTCAGCGCCACTTTTTGCGCCACTTTCGAAAATTCGGAAAATCTTCGTATGCGCCGCAGCTCCTTGGTGGCGCCGAAAACCTCTTCCGAGCGCCACTTTTTGCGCCACAGTCGCGGTTGATCAGTTTTCTAACCTCCCGAACATGGTTTTAAGGTCCGTTTTTCGTCATTTCTTTAGACGAGACTCACTATTCATCGACAAGAACACTCTGAAAACATCTGGAAAATGGGAGAAGAAGGCCGGAAACACAAAATCAAGCCGGAAGAATTGGCCAGAATGCTGTTCTGATCGAGTTCTTCTTATCATAGGTGTTGCCTTTCTTTTTCTTGCTTTGTAATGAATTGAATTTGCCTCTAAATATAATCTGCTATCATGTTCTTAATTTGTAGACGGATTTCTGTATTGTTCGTGTTAGAAGTGTTCTAGAACGGGAGTTCAGAATCACTTTGAAGTACGAATTCATCTTTTATGGAAGTAATATAATATGTTGATGTTTAATTCTGTAATCTGGATTAATCTGTTTGAATTATTAGAATATGGATTAGAATCATATATTGTATACCAGAGTTTGATCGATGATTAGGTTGGATGGAAATCTTGAATCTGCTCTTTTATCTGCTGAGTCTGGATTGAACGATCAATCTGTTAGCATTATAAAATCTGTCTAATCTGATTTAAGCGCCATTCTGCCTGAAGTATAGAAGTGAAATTTTATGTTTGGTGTAATTTGCTTTTAATCAATTAGACTGGAATCTGTAATTTTAAATCTGCTATCCAAATTATTAATCTGCTAAAGCCTGAAATGATCGATCAATCTTAATTCCCTATTTTTAGTAATCTGACATTAATCCTAATCTATCTGCATTCTAATATTATTAATTAAATCCAGTTTACCATGATTTGCTATTATTTTACCATAATTGTTAAATTATTTACACTGTTCTGCATAATTAAATGTTAGAATCCAATTCTGTGACTTCTGCTTTGCTAAATCGGGAGATAAAAAGTAGAATTAATATTTTAGTACCGGAATTGGGAATAAATTACATTATAAATGGATTCTGACATGTGCACAATGATTTGGGAAATGAAAAGTGCCTTTTAATTGCTATAGGAAAATTTGTAAGCTTGGGAAAGACTCAAATTTAGGCCTAGAATAATGATTGCAGAATGTTAGATAATTTAATCAGCTTCCATGAAATCCGTTTAAGCATAATTTGATTATTAGTAGATTATAATATTTTTAATCTTTATAAAATAATTAATTTTAAGAAATTGATCTTTTTAGACATTGGAAAATGCTAAATCAATATGCAATTTCTAGTTTATATAAAGATGGCAATATTTAAAATATTACAAGCATCTCCCATTTATATCTTTAATCATTATAATTTTTATTTGCTTTATTTTAAATTTAAGGTCACTATTTTTAATTAAAATTACCATTAGAATTAATCAAAATTTTTTTAAGTATATTAAATATAATTAATGAACTTAAGAACAATTAAGTTTTCTCCAGAATGAAATAATATTCTGAATTCCCTTGGGTTCGACCCGGTATTCACCGGTTTTTATTACTTGATGACAACCATCCGCTTGTGGTAAAATATGAGTGGTGAAAATCACACATCAGTTCCCTATTAGACAAGGTCCGACAGGATATGCAACCGCAAAGTAGAAAAGAGCTCTGTTTGTATAACCGTCGAGACATTCATTTGGAAAAACAGTCAAAGATCCTCTTCCATACGAATATGGTGACAAGGATATTAGCTGAACTCGTGCCACATGGGCAAAAGGTTTTCGTACCACATCTGGAAATCCTTGCATGAAGGCATCAATGGAACACCACGGGGGTACTGGAGATAGAGGATCGAGTGAGGGAAAAGGAAAAATCATGTTGACACAAGGAAAGAAGAGGAAGTGATGAAAGAAAGAACCAGAGAGGTCGGGTATTTAAATACTCGGCAAAAGAAACGATCAATATTAAAAGCTATTTATGGGAAGACGTTACAGCTGAGTCCCGATAAAACTGCTACCATTCAGAAACTAGCCGTAAAGAAGACCGAAAATTGCGGGATTTCTTGTAAGATACATATCTTATGACGGAAGAAAAAGATACGAATCCAAAAGAACATATATCAGTCGACATGGGTTTAAAAGAACTGGCCAAACAAAGCTAGCGCAAGTAGCCAATATCAGTATTTACAAATTAACATCTTGCATATAAAAAAAAGAAAAAAAAAGGGAGGATCGGCTAGTGATCTTCGCTGTCATCAAACTACACATCCTCGTCCAGACCTTGCAAAGCACCAATCTGGGGATCGGTAGACGGCGAGGGATCCATGGGTGGATTCAGACCCAAGTAGAAGCATGAGGTGGGGATACAAGGCTAGATGAAGGACGATCAGTTGCCAGGCCAACATCAGTAGGACCAGGAAGTGGCAGAGGATCGGAAGATTGGAGGGGAACGCCGGATTTCCCTGAGTTAAGAAGAACAAAAATGAAAGCTGTGGATATGAGGAACATCTATAATGTGAAGGGAAATGAGGGAGTACCCGCGATAGCTTTTGAGGAAAAAGGGACATCATTGGAAGGAGAAGCCTCGATCTCCGATGGGTCCAGAGGAAATATATCCGGCGGAGGAACAACACAAGCAGTACGTTTAGCACCGAGACTCTCGACAGCCGAATCAAGTTGAGCAACTAGGGACTGAGTATCAGCCCATTTCTATTGGAAAACTCCAAGAATATGATCGTTAAAACAAGATCTCATGGCAAAGTAAGAAGAATTTCGTCGAGAATCCAGAAGTTTAGCTTTGGGAGTTTTGGCCGATTCACGAAGGGACTTTATCGATCGTTTTAAGTCGGCCGATTCCCGCTTTGCTTCGTCCAAAGCCGACTTCAGTTCTTGTTCTTTGCGTTGAAGTCTGGCTATTTCTAAACGAGTCGAAGAAAGCTCTTAGCGTGTTTAAGTTCACGAGTACTCACTTCAGAAAGAGTATCCATTCGAGCCCGATATTCAGCCGAATAATTATCAAATTCAGTTTGAGAAGAAGCCACAGCTTCTCGTTCGGCTAAGAGTTGATTCTGCATTACTAAGTGAGCTTTGAGTTCTTGATCCATGGAAAGAACAGACTTAGTAATCATTTGGAGGGTAGCATCCAAGTTCAGAGAGACCATCTCTTCATGAAAATACTGATCAAGATGAGACAGAAGGAGGAGGATTGGTTTCGGGTTAACAAACTCCACGTCAGATTGCCTAGCTATCATATTACATAATTTGCCTAGACAGTCCCCCAGGTGGGCCGAAGGGTCTGACGGAGGTGAAGGTGAAGGTGAAGGAACAGGAGAAAAGAAATCGTCCAGCACTCGCCGATCAGGAAATGGAGATGAAGGGACCTGAACAGCAGAAACATCTTCAGATGTATCAATCGTACCACCAGAGATAGGACCAAGAGGCTCCAAGGTAGCAAGAGACGAAGGTGCAGCATGATCCTTAACCATTTGTTTGAGTTTCGGCTGAAGAAGGATAAGTAGCCGAACTAGGATTATTTGCCTTCTGGGGTTCAACATCAAAAGAACCAGCAGCTACAGTCGGAGCAGGATGAATGGTGGACGTTTGAGGAACAACAGAGACCTGATAAAGGAATGAAGAAAAGGTATATCCAAGGAGTGACGTACCCGGATGTAAAGGAGAAGGCGTACTGAAATCCCACCGAGAAGAGGAGTCCGGCGAAGATAAAGGATAAGAAGGGAAAGGCAAAATAGGGGAGAAACCTCCCCGACGTAGGAGTGGGATAAGATCGGCACCAAAGAAAGTGCGAGCAACACCGTCCCGTCAAAGCCGAAAACAAGATGTAGAAAGCCCAGCACGAACAAAGAATTTCGGCACATCAAAATCTATTAAACGCCGATGCCAGGTGGCAAATTGTCTTCGGCTGGAAGAAGGGGTAAGCCGCTTATCAATGCGATAAGCTTCTACTAAATCCTAGCCGAAACAAAATTGACAGCTGACCCAGTGGGGGTTATAGATCTCGAAAGGGATTGTAGCATTGGGAAGAGCCGTGGAACCATTGAAGATAGGACGGGGAAGAATGCATCGGTTCCAAAGCTGAGCAAGAGCACGGGGAAGAAGGGTTCCAAAAAGAGCAGTTGCAATGTCTTTGATCCAAGCAAATTCAGCCCTTCGATAATGATAGCAAGAGAAGGCTTGATTAGCAGTTCGGCCTAGAAAATAACTGATCCAATGAGAAATCGACATAGCAGGAAAGGACGTCCTCAGAAGACTAGGACTAACAAAATGGTCTGGAGGAATATCATGAGGATGGAAGCCCGAGACATCTCGAAAATACCAAACCAACCATAAGTGAAGGAACCACAGAGGGCCGCGAGCTTGTCAGGAAAACCATTCTCCCAACCTGAAACATAAGCCGATATACCTGCATACAGATGGGCAAGGAAAAAATCGGCCAGCGGCAGAGCAGTCTGATTGAGGATTTCAAAGGCCAGAGGATAGGTTTCAAGAAGAACCCCCTTAAAGGGAGTGCACCAAAAGAACCGTGTCAGAAAATACATCATAAAAGCGAGTGGTTCATGAATATGAGGGTCAGGTGAGGAAAGATCACTCTAATGAGTAATAATCCAATTACGAAAAGTATTGCTAGAAGGAAAACTGGTGGTTTTTTCTTTAGGCTGAGATTTAGATGCAACACCGAGGTTGTCCCCACGAACCGAAAGATTCAAGAGGAGTTTGACATCTTGAATGGTGGGGGTCATCATGCCCCAAGGGAAACAGAAATAATTTACAGTAGGGTTCCAAAAGCAGAGAAGGCCCTGAATGGGGCGAAGTTCAGTAGGGAAAGGTTCAAGGCTGAGAAGGATCAAGCGAATGAGGGTCGCATCTGACCAGGACCTGCGGCAATGAGGTTCAAGGTGGCGATACCAAGCCAGATAGTCAGCAGAATTTGACGGCCAGTTAGCAAGTAAAGGAGTGAAAAGTTGAGAGGAAAACCAGGAGGCATACAAGGGTATAGAATGATTTTTGAAAATACATGCAGTACACTCGTCATTTTCTTAAGGAATACCCAACGGGCCTGAAACTTTTGACAAATTTCATCAACACGAGTATTTTTTTATAAAATATATCAGGATTGAATTTATTAAAAGAAAAGAGTTATGATTCGTGGGAATGGGTTTAAGGATATATTTTACTTTTTATTACTCGTGTGGGAAACTTTGATTTCAAACGGCATTGTGGACCTCCCCGTCATGAAACTTTTTACAATTTCCTGCCTTGAAGATCCTTGCCATGAAACATTTGACAAGTTCCCACTACATGAGTATTTTCTGAAAAATCATAATCCTGGTTTTCAATTTTATTTAATGAAGCCAATTTATGATGGCGGAGGTGGGATTAGGGATATATTTATAGGTTGTCACGTTTTTATTCACTCGTGTTAAGAAACTGTGCCCCCGAAAGCGCACGGAGTCAAAAATTGCAGTATTTATAGTAAGTACCGGATCGTTCACTGGAGGATGTGCGATGGAAGCAGGGCCCACGTCGTTTACTAAGATTTTCCACTCGGTTACTCGATTCAAGTTTGTGTTTTGACTATAATCTACTTGACATAGTTTAAACTAAGTTAAGAAAGCAATTAAAATAAAGCAGATAAAATTATTCTAGAAAGCGAATTGAATTTAATCTAAGAAAGCAATAAAATTATTCTAAGAAAGCAGATTAAATTAATCTAAGAAAGCATATTTAAAAATGAGACAGAAAGGACAGGGAGAAAAGAATAAAAATTGGACAAAATTCAGGTGAAACACAATTAAACTTCCATTTTGTTACACAGATCTTAGCTTGGGATAATCCTTTCAGTTAGCTAACTTTCATGCTCTCTATACCATGTTCCCTTTTAACAGATAGGTACTTACAGTAAGAGTTTACATGCTCTTAAGACAGCAAAATCTAAGATACCACAGACTCACAACTGCCCTTACACGGTCGTGTAGAGGCATGTTATTCATCTGTGGTGGACAAGCAACACCGACAAATCATTTATTGAAGTGGCAAGTACCGCTATCATTCCCCCATGTCACACCCTAAGATTCTAATCAAGCCCTAAACTATCCCTTAACTCTCAGTCCTAGTAGCAGTTACGCAACTCTCAATACAACTGAGTGACCTCTAGAGAAAGCAGTTAAAAGAAAGCGGTAAAAGAAAGCGGTAAAGAAAGCATTTAAAATCCTATCACTCGGAGGTTTTTGAAAGTCTGACCCTGGTGGTAAAAGAAAGCCCCCAGTCAGAATGACCGGATGTGGATCAAGAATTCCCTATTCTCGGTGAACCGCTCGCAGTGTTCACTTCCCGTCGGGTGGTTATGAGATACAAACTAATGAAATAAACTAATAAATTAGTTCATTCCGGATGCACTCACTCAGGACTCAAAAATAGGCTTTGGCAGAAGAGGATAGCAGTTGAAAGGAACTCAACCCTACCTTAGAAAATAACCAAGGCCCACATGTTGTTCTTCTAATGTTAACTATCACACCGTATTTGAGTCCAAGTGAACCCCATCTCAGTGCAATATTTAATATCAGATTCCCAACACACAGCAATTTTGGAAAATAATAGATTTTGAAAATCATTCCCTAAACAGGTACTAGACCCTCACTAAGAACACAGACCCTTTCAGTCTAGGTGAGACCTAATCGCTGACTCTGCTTCTAATTTCCCAAAATCAATCCCCAGTCAGATACGAATTAGTCATAACTGAGGAATTTATCCCTTACTTAGGTCCGGATTTTATAAATGAATTTTTGTTGGAAATTTATCATGAGACATCTGATTAAAATCAAGACTTCTATGTCCAAGGGAAGGATCCCAAAATAATTATGACCACAATATTTACATAATAGTATCATGCATAAATTTATATGAGAAGTGTAAAATTAAATAACCCAAAATATAAGGTGGGCTTAGACAGAAGTCGATACACAGAGATGAAATAGCCGGAGATGAGAAGAATTTATTTTGGCTAAAAAGATGACAAAAATAATCAGGATAATCCGGATTGCAAACATCTGCTATCCAGGTCCTGACTATTCCAGGTGGGATGATTTTAGATAGCAGAAGACCTTAAACGACAGTGATCGCTGTTGTCAAGACTTCTACTATCTGTGAAATGAGAGAAAAACCTACATGTTTTCTTACTGTGGTACTATTCAAACAGTGTTGATCGACACAATTTGATAGTATTACAGCTCAAAATTCGGGTTTGAAATTAAGATAAAATAAATAGAAACTGTATCCGGATAGGTGTCAGCTGAGCAGCTATTATAATCCCGGATGGACGAACCGCCAAGGCTTCCACCGACCACTATCCGGACCATGCAAAATAACATTTAATAATTAATATACAGACCACGAGCTAGTTTATCCGTGTGGGAATACCCGCCAACATTAGTCTGTTATATTTCTTACTAGCTGTTTCACACAACACAGGAAGGACAAAATAAATAAAAGAGAATATTTTTTGGCTCATCTTGTATGAGAGACATTGGTTTCTCATACAAGGGTATGGAGATTATCCCATAATCACTCTTTATGTCTAAATAATCACTCATTCCATAATTAATTAATTAATTACAGTCCGGATTGTATACTTAGATCATTAGAGTTTAATTTTTTTAGAAGAATCTTTTAATGGAAAATTGAACAAAGTTCTTTATATCAAATTAATCATGGGTTGAGATCATTGGATTTCAACCTCAAAATATTAACATAAAGGTTCAATTATTTAATGGTGAAAAGATGGATAATAAAAATATGGCAAAAAGGTGCCAAGCCTGTCGCGGGACAAAGTTTGTGTCGCGGACCGTGGGTCCGCGACAGGAGAATCTCGACAGGGAGGTGGGAAGTAGAAGAAATAATATGCTTGAAAATTAGGGTTTTCCTGTTGCTAGATGTAATTCCTGTCGCGAGGCATGGCCTAGCGACTGGAATCTAGCGCCAGGAGGTTTAGAAGTTAAAATTTAAAGCCAGTCGCTAACCATAAAGTGTGGCGCGAAACGTGGTTCCGCGACATGGGGGTTAGCGATTGGGATTTTCAGAAATTGACCAAGGCATAATTTCCCAGTCATGAAGTTGAAATTGTGTCCTGAACCATGGGTTCAAGATAGGATTTTCATGACTGAAGCACTTGGAAAAGAAATTACAAAAGTTTGATCCCAGTCGCTAGACTAAAAGCGTGTCGAGAACCATGGGTTCTCGACAGGAACCATGAGTTCTCGACAGGATTGCCTATCGACCAGATTTTTTAGAAAGAGAGACAGGGATCCTTTATCACCCTTGTCGTTAGACTGCCTTCCTGTCGCTAGACGTGGTCTCGCGACAGGAAGAGGTTAGCGGCAGGAATGCGGTTCAGGACACAAGTCAGAAAAGAGAACAGTAGCATGCATAGTACGTGACCTCACCCTATTTCAGATCAAAAAGTGTTTCTACCCCAGAAATAACCAAACAGAAATTGAAATGACAAGAACATGCTTGAACATAAATAAACTAAGCTGGAACAATATTTAAAATAAAGCAAAATCCTAATCTAGGGTTTGATCACATACGACATGCACCATTACTAAAAAATAAGAACATATTTCCTGCTACAAGGAGGTGAGGGTCAAAATAGCCCAAAGGAGAAGGAAAACAGTAAATCCATGGATAATAGCACCCATTTCATGTTTTCGGGACACCTTTTCAGATTAACTTCCCATTTATTGGCAGGTTTGTGAATACCCATCATTTTGGATATTACAAAACCCTAAAAACAAAGTTTTAGAAACTGAAAACAAGGTAAAAGATGGCTACCTAAACCTGATAAAATAAGAAACAACATTAAAACAAACTAGCCTAAGCTGAGCTAGTGCATAAATTAAATAATACAAAAAATTAAAGCTAAGCTAATACTAACCTAAAAGCTAAGACTAACTCCACATTTGTCTTCAAGAATGTATTTTCTCTCTCTATATGCTGTCTCTTCGGGCACATAGGGATCACCACACATTTATAGAGGTGAAACCCTAGGCCCATGGGCCTTGATCTGAGGCCCGTGTCGCAAGTCATCACACACATCTCAGCCATGTCGCGGATCACACGATGTGGCACGAACTGAGGCCTTATGCTGCAAAGCTTCACGACTGGGTCTTGGTCCTCAACTCTGTGTCGCTAGCCATACTCCTGTCGCGAGACCATGGATCGCGCCACGGGGCTAGCGACAGGGGTCTGGGGACAGTCTCTTCTTCACTTCGATGCTGGTGGCGCGGGACTCCTTCTGTGTCGCTAGACCATGCCCCGCGACAGGGGCCTAGCGACAGGATGTTCCAGGACTGGCCTTCTCTTCATGTGGGTTGTTGTGTCGCTAGCCTGCCCCTGGTCGCGGGGCCATGCTTAGCGCCAGGATGCCAGTCTCGCGACTGGTTCGCCTTATTGGGCCTGATGGGCCGGAACATGTATTTTTGTGGGTTTTTCTTTATTTTCCCATCTTTTTGTATTTTGTGGGCTTGTTTTATTCTTTTGCCCATCTTTTTCATTCCTTTTTCTTTTCTTTTCTTTTTCTCATGTTTTTGGATTTTTCTAACATAAATGTGTAATAAAATTACATATTTATGCATTTTTCATACCAGCTCAATATTTTTACAATTATGCATAAATCAGTCCAATTCATCTGCTTTCTTATTTAATATAAGACCGGAATGCGATCAAATGCCCGTTTCAGACACGGAAATGGATTGAAAATAATGGTCATTTCTGGCCATTATCAACATCCTCACATTTAATACTGATGGTCCCCGAGCAGTCAGAGTCAATGTTCTAAAGAACACGGGCTCTGCATATTCAATTCATTTTCGTGGCTTCATAAATCGCATTCTTTTTAGATTGGGATAAGGCAATCAAAAACTACAAGTATTAAATTCCTTTGATTGCAGTGTTTAATGAAATGATACTTGCTCACTATATCGGGCTTACAAATCAAACATTATTGTCAATCCATCATGAATATCGTGTTTGAAAGTTGCAAAGATTAAGAATGAGAATTAAGGTATGCCATGAACATGTTTCAAGAACTAGAGCCTCACATATAGTAGGAACGGAAATTTCACTCACTCTCAATGGGGTTTAATCAGTGAACACTCAAAATCAATTTTAATTAAATTATCACATACGCTTGCAATCAGACCAACTCGCCACCGGCTCATTTCCTCAAATCGAGATCTCGAGGTCTTATTTAAGGGTTATAACGGGGCATACGGTTGTAACACTTGGTAAGACAGGGAAATTATTGGGCTAAGAAGTGGCAAGAATTAATTCTATCATAACTTGGCATTTTTATTTAAAATTTATGATCATCACTATTTCTTTCTTTTGCTTTTCTTTTCTATCGCATGACATTAGACTATGTCTAATTTGCTTTGTCATTTGCAATTTATTGATGTTGAATGGAATTCAACTTTTTTTTTTGAATCGGCTCATAGCATCACCGATTAATACATTTTAGATGATCATAAATCTAATGCCTTGATAAAATTTATTCTTGCACACTTGGGTTGAATATTTTGGTCTTTTTATAAAGTTGGGAATAATATAGTGGTTTCAAAGAAAAATTAGGCTTATAGGCTCAAAGTGGTTAATCCTAAAGGGAAAATATTTTTGGGTTTGGATTTCAAACGAATGTCAAAATTTGGGTTTTCTAAGTGCCTCAATCATGTGCTCGATTTTGGGAGTATGGCATGATCTTGAATCGGTCTCAATTGCAAGTTCTAGTTTCCTTTAATCAAAATGATTCACACATCAAAGAAAATAAATGAGTAAAAGTGACTCATGGCTCAAACCTCACAAGGTTGGATTGATTCATGTCATACAGTATTCTCAAGTTTAATCAAAGTTTAATTCTAACAATTTATTCAATCAAAATTTCTAACATGCAGATTTATTACCCAATAAGCTGATCGCATCATTAAATTTTTATAGCTCAAAACCTTAGGAATTCATTTCATGCATGTTCTTAATTATATTATCCCAATTCAAAAGTTTGAAAATTTAATCATAAGCCTAAATTCAACATGGGAATTTAGAGCAGGTTTATGCACATTTTTGCTGGTTATTTAATTTAAAGCAGTAAAAAGGCACTGCTGGCATACGGAGTATGTCAACAACATATTTTTGGCCTGACAGTCACTTATTCATCTTGGACTGCGCAGACATCTTTTCAGAAATATAAGAACCAATAAGAATAAAGATTGTTGTTGGGACTGCAAAAATCCCAAATTGAAAGTAGTAATTGAATCAACTACAAGAGATTTCATTTGCAATCAAATTGAACTTGCACGAGTGAATTGAAATTCTCTTATATGATATTTACAATTAAGCTTGCAATGATAAGATCGAGACACACTCATTCAGTTGGACCCTGGGGTTGATTGGAAGGACCAGCATCGTCTTTCGGTGGAGCTGGTGGCTGCGGGAGTTGTTTAACAAGTGCAGACAGCACATACTCCATCATCTTCTGTTGCCTCTCTTCACTTTCCAGTCTTTCTTTATGCATGCGCTCTTCTCTGTCCACTAACAGCTTTTTGAACTCATCATCCCGCCTCCTCTGCTCGGCTCTCTCTTCGGCTCTTTCCTTTCTTTCATCCTCCTTTCCCATAATCATTGTGTCTGCCAGCGTCCTTATGCTGTCCGTGACTGTCTTGCTCATGCTGCTCATGAGTTCCACCACAAGGGAGTCAGCCGGATGCTGTGAGACATTTTGACTTGCAGGTGGGACTTGGACTGGGTGAGGTGGAGGTTGAGCTGGGGGTGGAGGTGGAATTTTTGTATGCTCCTGCTGGTGCTCTCCTTGTACTGCGTTTGAAGGTCCCGCATCAGTACGGGATTTCTTTGTTCCCTTCTTGGCCTTAGATGGCCTGATTCTCTTGCTTGTGGAAGGTGCTTGACCACCGGATATGAACGAAGATTGGGCTTCAGAGTCGCCAGGCAGCTGAGGCAATGAGTATGTGATTCTTTCACTTAGAGGGAGTCTTGGCACACTGATAGGAGGGTTCACCTTCACTAGCTCATCGGTTGCAAACGCACTTAAATCGACGCCCTGGCTTATGCAGATTCTTCGGATTAAATTTGGATAGCACAAGACTTGCTTGTCCTCTATCCGGGTCGTCAGAACTTCAAAGACATGCCTTCCTACGTTTAACTTCACTCCATGCCACAACTTTGCGAGTCCTATAAGAAGCTTCCAGATGTTGTGTGTGGGTGCGAGTTGGGCCGGATTTTCGACATATAGAACTCGTAGGTTGGCATGAAGTGTAGTTTCAACCAGTTTGTATCGAAAGTATGGTCCGAAGCGGGTACCCTCGTCATGCTGTTTGCTATAGCTGCATACAATGCAGCTTTCTTGGTCTTACCTCTCTTCATCAGAATTTCTCCTTCGGGGAATTCGTCTCGGATATCCGAGGTCTCGAAGAATGCATTCAACCATTCACGTGAGATGTTGATGACATGACCCCGGATCCAGGTCCTTCTGTGATTTGCTTCAATGTTGTAGAAGAATTCGCGTGTTAGCTCGACAAATCCATCCTCCTCATGGTGCAACATGAAGTTCCCCCATTCTTGGTTTCTGTAGAAGGTTTCAACTGTGGGGTGGAGCAAGACCTCTAGGCTGAATCCCTTATCTGGTACAATCGTCTTTAATAATTTTGCGTATCGTTCAGCCCCTTCCATGCGCCCATTGAATTTAACCTCCAAGTCTGCATTGTTCAGTTTCTTCTTTTCATATTGCTTTGTCACTCCCATCCGGCGCCTTATAATGTGCTCAGACCAAAACTCAATTGGTCTAACAGAACCAATTGACTCCAAGTCTTCACTCGTGTGCCAATCTGTTGACCCACTCGGGTTTCCTTGGGCAGGTTCATTGCTGGATCTTGCCTCATGCTCCCCATGAATTTGCTCTCCTCTTTCCTCAGCTGCTTCATTTTTAGATCCCTCCTCAACCTGTTTAATTAAATTATTCGTTTTGTTGTGCTCAGTCATTACAGGCTTTGGAGAATTAAAAACAGGAAAATAAGGATCAACACTAGTTGATACCTCCTCCTCCTTCCTCAAAATGTTTTCAGCTGCAGCTTCTGCCACAATATTCCGGACATTCTCCTTAAGTGCAGAGGCCATAGGGTGTTTACTCGGTTGCTCTTCTAGAGTTTTGGCCACTGCTGCTGGGTCAATGGACTCATGTGAGCCTTGTGGCTGTTCAGCTTAATGCGACGGGCTTCCTGCTTCTGCCTGCTGAGCCATTTTCTCTGCTATCATTCTTCTTTGCTCTGCCTTTTCAGCCAGGTATTCCAGGTAGAGAGGGTCGTCCTTTTTGAGTCCAAAGAATGTTCTGAAACTTTCAATTCTTTCTTCAGGGGTCAAGTGTGCCAAGGGATGAGGATCGTCCCTAGCAGATGGCCTAACTTCGGGCATCTTGTCTAACACTAGCAGCTCATCATCATCGATGTCTCTAATTGTCTTTGGTTCGGCAGATTTCTCTTTCTGTTGTTCAGCCCTTTGCTTCTCCATCTCTTTACCTTTTTCTATTTTTACTTGGATAATTTCCTCCCGAGTCTGCTCTTCAGTCTCAGCTCCTCTCTTGGCTTCAAGCTCAACCTCAAGCTTCCGCGCAGCTTCCTCGTCTTTTGTCTGCTGAATGTTTTTCATCATCTGTTCTTCTGCTTCAGCTTTCTTTTCCTTCTCAGCTCGTTCTTGGTTATCTATTTTCTCCACTCCTGAGCCTCCTGTTCCTTGATCAAGCAGACCAGCTAATGCAAGTTCGTCATTTTGCATTTTCTGAGCCAGTTCAGCATCTTGGGCAATCAGCTCTTTTCTCTTTGGGGGTGGTGGTGGCATCGGCTGCTTGCCTCTGTCCTTGGGATCCGTAGGTGCTGCCACTTTCTTAGTAGTTGGCTCAGGTTCTTTGATCACCACTTTCTTTTCCGGAGCTCTTGCTGGTTCCTCTTTTTCAGCAGATTTTATCAATCTTCTTCTCGTTCCAGGTTGAGGCACGGGCTGACCTCCAGATGCAACAGCAGCATTAGATGTTTGCTCGGGCGAGATGGGTGGTTCAGTGGTGGCAGGTGCTGGCATTTCAGATTGAGTCGGCTGTATCGGAGTCCGAACTGTTTCTTGCTGTACTACAGGCTCGGGGTTAGCAGTTCTTTGAGCTTCAGCCTGCTCCCTTGGTGGCAAGGCAGATGCTTGCACTGCTGGTTGGGTAGGCTGCGGGTTGGCGTCAGGAGGAGGTGTCGAGATGTAGGCATTGATGAAGGCGTCTGGGTCCTCTTCAGCATCTCTTTCAGTGCCTGGCTTATCATCATAACCCATCAGCTTTTCAGCGTATTTCAAATAGTCCTCCACGAAGCTCCGTTGAGTGATATGTTCCAGCTGTACTTCCCAATCATCCTTGATCCTTTTGCAGAACTTGCTGCGGACATTGTGGTTGTAATGCAAAATCTTCTTCTTCTTTTCTGACTTCTCGTTACAGTATCGAAGTCCCTCTTTGTCCATTTCCATGATCAGCTCCAGGTAAGCCTCCCGATACTTGTCTATCATAGCCTCTACTAGGTCTTTTCGCATCCCTTCAAGATAAGTCATGTCCTGTGCCTGGTTGTAGTTGAGGTAGGTCCCTGCCTCAGCTTTAGACATTAGATTGAACTGTCTGTCCCCCTTCTTTATAGGCTTCCAGCTACCCTTGTGTATATCAACCAGCAGCTGTTCCCTCAGTATAGCAATGTGGCGAGGAAGCTCATCCTCCTTAGCTGTTTTAAATTGCCCATATTTTCGGTGCGTGAAAACAGACTCAAATACCTCTTCAGCAGGTAGCTCCACCCCCGGATCCAGAAAAGACTTAGTGATGCTCGGATTTCCTTTTCCCCATGAAAAAGTCAGGTCTTCCCATTCGTGACGTGCATCCTTTATCATCTTTCTCATGGTTTCCAGCAATGAAGTGTTGCGGCCTTGCTCAAACTTTTCAGCATTCTTAAGGTGTTTGTACAGATTCAAACTCAATTCTCTATGCCTGAGGCGAGCTTGATCTGTTATCCATCTTTGTTCCACTGGTCCCCTTCTTTCAAAAAGATATGGGTTCCACTAGAATGGGAATGCCTCGTGCATCATGATGTTTCCGCTCTTGAAGATTCTGCTGAGATCAATCTGCTTGTCTGCAAATGCCATTCTGACTTGGAGATCTATGATTTGAACTGGGATGATGATGTCGAAGTCGGCTAGATGTGGCTCTTTTGTCCCTTTTTCCACATGCCTGTTCCAAATTGCTCTGTGTTCTCCGAACCTTAGCTGGATGCGTTCGTGATGGACTGTTGGAGTTGTGAGTGCATCCTGTGGGGCATGGTCCATCATCATCCCCCAAAATTTCTTGAGGAAGTGATAATAGTCTCTTTCTATGGAGGCTGCTACAATGGTTCTCTCCTCCGGAGGTATGTTCACGTCCCACCCTGGTGCAAGCTCAAGTTTATCCTCTGTGGTATGATCGAGCGGCACTTCGTATTCTGAAACAATGACCGCTCTCATGCTCTTAATCTTAGTCCGGTCAGCTGATGCTTGAATAGCTGCATCTCTATATGTGCAGTCAGGCAATCCGATGCCCGACTTTACCACTAATTCATTCCTGAGACGGATAGAAAAGATTAGGAGTATTCAAGTTTTTATAGTTTTCAAGAATTTGTTCAAGTTGAAAGTCAACATCCTCACATTTTGAGCTTTGCTCGAAATGTGATTCAATTGTTTTAACTTGAATTTTGTTCCAAAGTATACATAATATTATTTATAGCTGCAATATTAAAATTGAGGTCGTTGGACGTAAAGATGTTTTTGATTTGGACTCTTGAGTCCAAAAAGAGAAAATAAGATGGTCATTGGACCAAAAATCTCTTAATGGGCCATTGGGCCCAAAAACTTGATTTTTTCAAATTTTATTAAACAAGTTTGAGACACTTGTTGAAGATGGGATGAGGTGAGACGAGTGGGATGGGTGCTCGAAACTGGAATGTGCAGTGGAGACGTGGCGGAATGGATTTGCTAATTCCGAATTGTTTGGACTGTCTTTGGACAGCGGAACACTCACACAAAATTTGGCAAACAATATTTTTAATTTCTAAGGTTGACTTGTTTTATTTAATGAAAAGTGGGATGTGTGTGGTCCCATTTTTGGATTTCTTGAAAAGGGATAGCAGTCTATGTGGCAAAAATCACTGCTATCTTAACTCACACTAGCAGTTCTATTGGGAGCAAAAATCACAAGTCAATTTTTATTCCACTAACATATTTTGTCTTTTGTGAAAAAGTGATTTTGCAGGCTAAGTGGTGGTGGTGCACAGATTGCCAAACAAAAACAAACATGCCTTTTACACAGAATCACAGTGTACATACACAGGCACTACAAAATAGGAAAAAACATTAAATGTGTGTATTGGCATGCAAGGAACAACCAAACAATACCAACACAAGATCACACTATCCCAAAGCTAAACAGGAGATTAAACAAACATGCATGCTCTACTGCTCCACATCACATACTCACAACAACAAGATATTTACACATTCCCACATGCTCATAGGTTTATCAGATTTTTTCAAAATAAGGCAAAAACCACACAGACGGTGAAACAGGGAGGAAGTTCATAGTTCCACAACATCAAAATTACTGGAACAAGACAGGAACAGTTTGAAAATCTCCATGAATCCCAAGGACCCAGAACTTGAGATTGAATCATTCATAAGAATCAAACAATCAATTCGAAGAACCCTAGGAAGCTTGAAAACTCAACAATGGTGGAAATGACCCTAACTGCCGCTACGTTCTCTAACACCCCTAAGTTCACAAATCCATACGCCCAACAGATTACGAACTTCCCCACACTTCCAGATTGCAAAAACAACAACCCCTTCCTCCTAATCATAATCGGCCACTACCCAAATCAATACCCTCTAGAGACCACTGCCCACAGTGAACAATCCCCAGAACCAAACCAAAGACAAGGCGATAAACACATTGCGACCCTATTCAAACATTCGCACGACCAGAAACTCGAGAATCCTCAAAATCGCGAGAACAGGGGTACGAAAATTGGATGGAGAAGTGCTTACCATGGCTCGGCTTTCTTCGGGGATGACGAAGACGAAGGTTCCATTGTGCTTGCGAAAATCGGGCAGAGTTTCGCCTGAGATGGTGATCGGAGGTTGCGAGGAACACGTGGTGTTCGTCGGGAGTGAGGGGTTTCGGATTTGGGAGAGAGTTCGAAAATGGTTAAGTGTTGGAGAAGTGAGGAAGAAGACGGAGGGAGGGAGTTAAATAAACTGATGGGCCTGGTCGCGGAACCCTAGCCCATGTCGCGGAACCGGGTTCCGCGACTGGGGTCTAGCGCCATTAGAGGGGGCACTAAGCTGGGAGCCAGTCGCGAGGCGCGGCCTAGCGACTGGGGTATTACTCGACAGGATTAAATGAAGGGAAGTGGGGCCAAGTGAAAGTGTGTCGCGGAACTGCCCCCTGGCGCTAGACGTGGTCTCGCGACACTGGGTTGTTCCGCGACAGGATTTGGTAATGAGGGTTTGGAGACCCTGTCGCTAGGCTTGGCCTGTGTCGCGGGGCAAGGGTCCGCGACTGGGGTTGAGTTTAGCGACAGGAGTTCCAAGCTGAGTCTGAAAGGTTCGTGTCGCTATCCTCCTGGCGCGGGACTGGGTTCCGCGACAGGGAAGAGGTTTCGCGACACAGATTTTGAATTTTCAAATTTTCAACAGACTGGGCCCGAGTGTGATGTTGGGCCTGAGCCCATTTTATTTGCTTTGGACCTGAACGACTCCAGTCCAAATAATTCAAAATATTGGGCTGGAATTTTAAAATAATCTACTTGCATAAAATTAGGTCGGATCAGTTCCATTTATCCATTGAACTTATTCCGAATTTTAAATTGCTTTAAATTCCGAGAATATTTTCTTAGATTCGTGGAATTAATCCAACCAAGAACCTGGTTTTCCATGCTATCTTTCTACTCCTTCTTTTTGGCGGTTCCGAATTTCCTGCAAGACAGATAAATACCCAATTGGTCAGGTTTTCTCCTCAAATCAACATCCTCACATTTAGAGTCTTAGTACTCTAAATGTATAATTGATTTGAGGGTACTTCTCCGTTCTGAAACAAATAGATAAGCTATACTAGCTAGCTATGAGTAATCAGGAGTGTAATTCTCTTAATAAACGACGTTGCATCCTCCCCGGCAACGGCGCCATGAAACTTTTGACAAATTTCATCAACACGAGTATTTTTTATAAAATATATCAGGATTGAATTTATTAAAAGAAAAGAGTTATGATTCGTGGGAATGGGTTTAAGGATATATTTCACCTTTTATTACTCGTGTGGGAAACTTTAATTTCAAACGGCATTGTGGACCTCCCCGGCATGAAACTTTTTACAATTTCCTGCCTTGAAGATTCTTGCCATGAAACATTTAACAAATTCCCACTACATGAGTATTTTCTGAAAAATCATAATCCTGGTTTTCAATTTTATTTAATGAAACCAATTTATGATGGCAGAGGTGGGATTAGGGATATATTTATAGGTTGTCGCGTTTTTATTCACTCGTGTTAAGAAACTGTGCCCCGAAAGCGCACGGAGTCAAAAATTGCAGTATTTATAGTAAGTACCGGATCGTTCACTGGAGGATGTGCGATGGAAGCAGGGCCCATGTCGTTTACTAAGATTTTCCACTCGGTTACTCGATTCAAGTTTGTGTTTTGACTATAATCTACTTGACATAATTTAAACTAAGTTAAGAAAGCAATTAAAATAAAGCAGATAAAATTATTCTAGAAAGCGAATTGAATTTAATCTAAGAAAGCAATAAAATTATTCTAAGAAAGCAGATTAAATTAATCTAAGAAAGCAGATTTAAAATGAGACAGAAAGGACAGGGAGAAAAGAATAAAAATTGGACAAAATTCAGGTGAAACACAATTAAACTTCCATTTGTTACACAGATCTTAGCTTGGGATAATCCTTTCAGTTAGCTAACTTTCATGCTCTCTATACCATGTTCCCTTTTAACAGATAGGTACTTACAGTAAGAGTTTACATGCTCTTAAGACAGCAAAATCTAAGATACCACAGACTCACAACTGCCCTTACACGGCCGTGTAGAGGCATGTTATTCATCTGTGGTGGACAAGCAACACCTGACAAATCATTTATTGAAGTGGCAAGTACCGCTATCATTCCCCCATGTCACACCCTAAGATTCTAATCAAGCCCTGAACTATCCCTTAACTCTCAGTCCTATTAGCAGTTACGCAACTCTCAATACAACCGAGTGACCTCTAGAGAAAGCAGTTAAAAGAAAGCGGTAAAAGAAAGCGGTAAAGAAAGCATTTAAAATCCTATCACTCGGAGGTTTTTGAAAGTCTGACCCTGGTGGTAAAAGAAAGCCCCCAGTCAGAATGACCGGATGTGGATCAAGAATTCCCTATTCTCGGTGAACCGCTCGCAGTGTTCACTTCCCGTCGGGTGGTTATGAGATACAAACTAATGAAATAAACTAATAAATTAGTTCATTCCGGATGCACTCACTCAGGACTCAAAAATAGGCTTTGGCAGAAGAGGATAGCAGTTGAAAGGAACTCAACCCTACCTTAGAAAATAACCAAGGCCCACATGTTGTTCTTCTAATGTTAACTATCACACCGTATTTGAGTCCAAGTGAACCCCATCTCAGTGCAATATTTAATATCAGATTCCCAACACACAGCAATTTTGGAAAATAATAGATTTTGAAAATCATTCCCTAAACAGGTACTAGACCCTCACTAAGAACACAGACCCTTTCAGTCTAGGTGAGACCTAATCGCTGACTCTGCTTCTAATTTCCCAAAATCAATCCCCAGTCAGATATGAATTAGTCATAACTGAGGAATTTATCCCTTACTTAGGTCCGGATTTTATAAATGAATTTTTGTTGGAAATTTATCATGAGACATCTGATTAAAATCAAGACTTCTATGTCCAATGGAGGGATCCCAAAATAATTATGACCACAATATTTACATAATAGTATCATGCATAAATTTATATGAGAAGTGTAAAATTAAATAACCCAAAATATAAGGTGGGCTTAGACAGAAGTCGATACACAGAGATGAAATAGCCGGAGATGAGAAGAATTTATTTTGGCTAAAAAGATGACAAAAATAATCAGGATAATCCGGACTGCAAACATCTGCTATCCAGGTCCTGACTATTCCAGGTGGGATGATTTTAGATAGCAGAAGACCTTAAACGACAGTGATCGCTGTTGTCAAGACTTCTACTATCTGTGAAATGAGAGAAAAACCTACATGTTTTCTTACTGTGGTACTATTCAAACAGTGTTGATCGACACAATTTGATAGTATTACAGCTCAAAATTCGGGTTTGAAATTAAGATAAAATAAATAGAAACTGTATCCGGATAGGTGTCAGCTGAGCAGCTATTATAATCCCGGATGGACGAACTGCCAAGGCTTCCACCGACCACTATCCGGACCATGCAAAATAACATTTAATAATTAATATACAGACCACGAGCTAGTTTATCCGTGTGGGAATACCCGCCAACATTAGTCTGTTATATTTCTTACTAGCTGTTTCACACAACACGAGAAGGACAAAATAAATAAAAGAGAATATTTTTTGGGTCATCTTGTATGAGAGACATTGGTTTCTCATGCAATGGTATGGAGATTATCCCATAATCACTCTTTATGTCTAAATAATCACTCATTCCATAATTAATTAATTAATTACAGTCCGGATTGTATACTTAGATCATTAGAGTTTAATTTTTGTAGAAGAATCTTTTAATGGAAAATTGAACAAAGTTCTTTATATCAAATTAATCATGGGTTGAGATCATTGGATTTCAACCTCAAAATATTAACATAAAGGTTCAATTATTTAATGGTGAAAAGATGGAGAATAAAAATATGGCAAAAAGGTGCCAAGCCTGTCGCGGGACAGAGTTTGTGTCGCGGACCGTGGGTCCGCGACAGGAGAATCTCGACAGGGAGGTGGGAAGTAGAAGAAATAATATGCTTGAAAATTAGGGTTTCCTGTTGCTAGATGTAATTCCTGTCGCGAGGCATGGCCTAGCGACTGGAATCTAGCGCCAGGAGGTTTAGAAGTTAAAATTTAAAGCCAGTCGCTAACCATAAAGTGTGGCGCAAAACGTGGTTCCGCGACAGGGGGGTTAGCAACTGGGATTTTCAGAAATTGACCAAGGCATAATTTCCCAGTCATGAAGTTGAAATTGTGTCCTGAACCATGGGTTCAAGACAGGATTTTCATGACTGAAGCACTTGGAAAAGAAATTACAAAAGTTTGATCCCAGTCGCTAGACTAAAAGCGTGTCGCCTGTCGCTAGACGTGGTCTCGCGACAGGAAGAGGTTAGCGACAGGAATGCGGTTCAGGACACAAGTCAGAAAAGAGAACAGTAGCATGCATAGTACGTGACCTCACCCTATTTCAGATCAAAAAGTGTTTCTACCCCAGAAATAACCAAACAGAAATTGAAATGACAAGAACATGCTTGAATATAAATAAACTAAGCTGGAACAATATTTAAAATCAAGCAAAATCCTAATCTAGGGTTTGATCACATACGACATGCACCATTACTCAAAAATAAGAACATATTTCCTGCTACAAGGAGGTGAGGGTCAAAATAGCCCAAAGGAGAAGGAAAACAGTAAATCCATGGGTTAATAGCACCCATTTCATGTTTTCGGGACACCTTTTCAGATTAACTTCCCATTTATTGGCAGGTTTGTGAATACCCATCATTTTGGATATTACAAAACCCTAAAAACAAAGTTTTAGAAACTGAAAACAAGGTAAAAGATAGCTACCTAAACCTGATAAAATAAGAAACAACATTAAAACAAACTAGCCTAAGCTGAGCTAGTGCATAAATTAAATAATATAAAAAATTAAAGCTAAGCTAATACTAACCTAAAAGCTAAGACTAACTCCACATTTGTCTTCAAGAATGTATTTTCTCTCTCTATATGCTGTCTCTTCGGGCACATAGGGATCACCACACATTTATAGAGGTGAAACCCTAGGCCCATGGGCCTTGATCTGAGGCCCGTGTCGCAAGTCATCACACACATCTCAGCCATGTCGCGGATCACGCGATGTGGCACGAACTGAGGCCTTATGCTGCAAAGCTTCACGACTGAGTCTTGGTCCTCAACTCTGTGTCGCTAGCCATACTCCTGTCGCGAGACCATGGATCGCGCCACGGGGCTAGCGACAGGGGTCTGGGGACAGTCTCTTCTTCACTTCGATGCTGGTGGCGCGGGACTCCTTCTGTGTCGCTAGACCATGCCCCGCGACAGGGGCCTAGCGACAGGATGTTCCAGGACTGGCCTTCTCTTCATGTGGGTTGTTGTGTCGCTAGCCTGCCCCTGGTCGCGGGGCCATGCTTAGCGCCAGGATGCCAGTCTCCCGACTGGTTCGCCTTATTGGGCCTGAGGGCCGGAACATGTATTTTTGTGAGTTTTTCTTTTTTTCCCATCTTTTTGTATTTTGTGGGCTTGTTTTATTCTTTTGCCCATCTTTTTCATTCTTTTTTCTTTTCTTTTCTTTTTCTCATGTTTTTGGATTTTTCTAACATAAATGTGTAATAAAATTACATATTTATGCATTTTTCATACCAGCTCAATATTTTTATAATTATGCATAAATCAGTGTAATTCATCTGCTTTCTTATTTAATATAAGACCGGAATGCGATCAAATGCCCGTTTCAGACACGGAAATGGATTGAAAATAATGGTCATTTCTGGCCATTATCAGGGCCGAGGGCATAAAAACCTTCGGGAAGAAGGCGGACTGCGGTACGAGAAGCGGAAAAACTCTCAATCTTAACAATCTCGGATGAAGGAACAAGAATGGAACGAGGATCCATCAAAGAAAGGAAGAAGAACAGGGAAGAGGGAAGGAATGCGAAAGAGCAAGAGGAAGACGGTTTTCTCCGAGGAAGAAAGGCGACGTGAATGGAAGTAATGATGACGGAATTTCTCGGGAAGAAGTAATAACCGTCAACAGTAACATCGGGCAAGTTACTTGGGCTTTTTCCAAGCTGAAAATTCACCCAAGTAACGAGGCATCTGTTTTGGCCACAAAGAGAATTGGGCCTGGAAAGAGAGAGGAATGGGCCAGATAATTGGGCCAGGAAAAAGCCTGTGAATATCATGGCCATCAGGGTAGTAAGGCCGAAAACAAAAAAAAAAAAAAAAAAAAAAAAAAAACAGATAAATGGGTCAGAAAAGCCCAACAGTAGACAAATAAGCAATAGAAGGAAAAGTACGCAAGGAAGTAAGGACTTTAAGGCCAAAGCGTTCGGCCAAAAGCAACCGAAATGGAAAAGCCAGTGTCGGCTCAAGTGATCAGCCGGGGAGCGGTTACCAGAGCTCCGACTATAAATAAGGGATGCCATGTTCAGAATCAGGAGAGACCAATCCACCCCAAGATTCCTTTATACAATTCAATTCTTTGTATCTTTTACTACTTTCTTTACAGCTTTCCTTTATCAGTTTTCCTATATTTTAGCCTAGTTATTAGCGGTTACATCTCCAAGTCCACCGTTGTTTCTCAACAACCGGTAGTTTGGTACTCATTTTTGGGTTAATCAGTCGTTGTTTCTTAACAACTGGTAGATTTTCCTTTGTATTCGATTTTGCCATTGTTATTATAGTGAAATTCAGTCAAGTTTGGGCGCATTCTCACAATTTCGGACCCATAATCGGTTTGATCCTTTTCCGATAGCCTCCCTTTAGGAGAAAAATGTCATTGGCTCAATCGAAGCCAAACACATCATGTGCCAAAATGTTTATCCTTCATTTTCCAATTTCGGAGTTATAAATCGGTCTTCATTTGTTTCTAAAATCCCCCCCCCCCCCGCGCATATTATTTCATTTTTCCGTGATTCGATCTTCATTTTTTAAAAAGAAAAATGTTATGTATATGTGCTTCTGTAATATTTCAATGAGATAATAACTAAAATAGGCCATTAGAAGGATTTCGGGCCCGAATTTAGGCCATTTGGCTGGAATTCGGGTCGCGATTGATTAAAAGTAGAAGTGACTCCTTTTGGTGGCATATTTTAGTTTTTTTTCAATTATTTTTTTATTCTATTTAATTAAAATAAATAATACTCATTATGTACCATTATTTATTTCCCTACTTAATAATTTTATAACTAGTAAAAGTAGTATTAAAGGATGAATATAGAAGCACAAAGTTATGAATGAAATAGCTTCCGCCTTCCCTTATAACGATAAAATAAAATGAAATAATATATAGGAGTGAAACTAATGGAACTACGGAAACCCATATGTGTACACATTCATCAAAGTGTTATTATCTCCGGCGCGCTTCCTAATTTTCAACTTTTATGATCAATTCAACATTTGTAAGAGTTTTAAATATTAAAATTGTTCACATCTTTTGTTCATTCTGATTTTGATTCCAATGCCCAACAAAGTACCTAAAATAAAATTTTTTGTTTCCTCATATATATTGAAGATATGATGTGATGGGTGCTTCCTCTCTCCAACTAAACACAAATAAATACAAATTCATAAACTTCTTGTGTATTTGAGATAATTTTTATGTAGGTTGAAAAGTAGTACAAGAAATTAACTAACCCTTTCATTCTCTTACTTATCTTTTTAAATTATAGTAGTATGTTTTTGCTAAATGTTGAGTGAGGAAAGCATAAATATTCTGAATAATTCTGATGGAGAAAAACTTCAAGAAACATGGCAAAAATCATATGACAAGGGGAAGAGCATACATGTTCCAAAGAAAAACTATGTATTTATATAAGTGCATTGAATGCCATGCATGCAAGGGTTTTGGAGGCCCAAGGTACAAAAACTAAAATTATTAACACTGTCCTGCTCGTAGAATTGCACGATTTTAGGATCCTATCCACAAATCTTCTTGGCCAAGGTATGGGAAATACTTACGGTGATGGTGACTTGGGCCGGGAATGTAATGGCAAGGAGAAATGACATGAATAACACATTCTGATGTAGGAGTTGTGAATTTTGTTGTTAGAGCGTCTACAAAGGGCATTATGGGAAGCCAAATCCACAATTAAATTTAAACCATGTAATAAATTTGTTAACAAGTCCATTGAGTAAAGAGTTTCAATTTTTATCTTCTTCTTAAAAATTTAACCAATAATATATAGTATAGAGTTTACCAAAAAAAATAATATATAGTATAGAATTTTTGGAACACCAATATATAATATATTGGGTGCGGGTGAGATCTAAAGGTAGAGAATCAAACTCCCAATTTAAAAGTTGAAAGTTAGGCCAAGAATCGAACTCCCAATTAGTTTGATATTAAGAAAATGTATTTTATACCCATAATAGACAAAAAAAAAGTAAAAAAATAAATAAATAAATTGGAGATAGCTTCGCATTACAAATACCAAATAATGGCTACATACAATAAATTCCAAAATATTACAAAGAAAAATTTCAAAAAAATGATGTGCTGAGCTCCCCCAATTATTACATTGTAAAGCATACAATAATTACCAACACAATATTGCTTGGGGCGTACTACTCAGTACTCAAAGTGCACAAAGGCATACAAATATGACATACCCTCTTTTTAATTTAATTAATTATATATAATATCCAGAATTTAATTAATTTAATACAGTTACTAAAAATAATTTAATTTCCACCAGCTGCATTTACAAAAACCCTTCCCCTTAAGTCTTCCCCTTTTTCTCTCATTTCCCCAAATCCAAAAATTCACACAAACTCCGCGCTTCGCTCTCCCAATCCCAACCCGCCCCTAGATTCTTCTTCTTCCTCCATTTTGCTGCTAATTCTGTGTTGCTGTGCTTTGATTTCATTCTCAATTGATGCCTATTTGTTGTTGATTGTATGCGCGGATTGATTTCAGTATAATACGCTACGCACACATAGCGGTCGGTGTTGTGGGATTGCGGACGAAGAAGATGAGCAGTGGGGTTAAGGGAAGTGCCACTAGGGTTTCGATTCCGAGCGGGGTCAGGAAGATGATCGAGAATATTAAGGAGATTACTGGGCAGAATCACACTGAGGATGAGATTTATGCAATGCTCAAGGAATGCTCGATGGATCCCAACGAGACTACGCAGAAGCTTCTTCAACTCGGTGAATTTTCTATTTCTATTTCATCCTGTCTCTGAGTTTTGTGCGTGCGTGCGTGCGTGCGTGTGTGTTGTATTTGATCTCGATTTAGTTTTGATCTATGGCTATCATTGAGTGGAGTTTTTGATTGTTGATCTGTTCCGTACCTCTAGCGGCGAGTCTATGAAATGTTGGCTTTGGTTTGTTTGCATCCAGGGGAGGTGATGTAAGGCTGGGAAATTTAGTGGAGGAAGTGGAAAGGGATGGAGTGTCTTAATTCCAATAATGAGTTTTATGTGTTGTTTCACTCTGGGTAGGTTTACTGGAATGGGGGCTGGGGCGTGCTGTGTGTATGCTGAACAATTACTTTTTTGTTATATGTTTATTGTTCTCCCTTTGGTATGAAGCTCTCATAGAGCTGTTTTTTCATTTCTCTATAGGACTCCTATATGTTTCTTGGGCTAATTCCAAGTAGGTCTTTTTGTTGCCTATGTATTATGTCTTCATAAATTAGTGTAGATGTTTGAGATTCGTTTCAGTATTTGGTTGTATGTATTAGTTCATCTTGGGAAGAACCTCCTGGGATTGCTGGCAGTTTGCTTATCCATGGATAATTGTGATTGCTGGAATTTAAATTTCCTGTTTCTTTGTTGAGACAGGAAGCTAGAAGGCATTCCAGATGACTAGCATACTCTGATCTGGTGTTGTAATTGATTTTGAATGTGTGTTTCACTTATTATTGTTCTGTTATGTACTTGTGTTGTTGAATTTTATTTATTTTCATTTTAACTTTTCTTCTGAAGAATGTCATTTTGCATGGCTTGCAGTTCCTTCATTGGCATTCTTGAACTATTCTGTAAATCAAGCTGATAATTCTTGTGGCATTCTTGTACAGATACATTCCATGAAGTAAGAAGAAAGCGTGACAGGAGAAAAGAGGTACTGCTGTTTCACTGTTAGATTCCTTGTGTTATATGCATTTGCGGGAAGCCCTAGATTTGAAACAATGGTGTTGTGCCTTCTCTGTGTTTGCACATTATTTAGATTTTTATGGGACGTTTGTATCGCTTTCTATTGTTATACAGGAATATTTGGGTTTTTATGTTTATTGAATTTTGAAGATATGTTCTGAGCTTCAGCATCATACTGTTACATTGTACTCCTTATGATGAACTTTAATCTAAGAAGCATTCGCAGATAAGATCTGTATAGAGTGAATAACTGTATTAAGACCAGCGTAATTTTAGAAAATATTCATTTTTTTTTTTGCTATTTGCACTGGGTGCCAACTTAATTTGAGGTCATATTCATTATTTTGCTATCAGCACTGAGTGCCAATTTCATTTGAGAACATATTTATTATTTTGCTATCCTTACTGAGTGCCAACTTAATTTGAGAACATACTCATTATTTTGCTATCTGCATTGCATGCCAACTTCTGTCAATATCCGTCTACCTATTTCAAAGTTCGTTATTAGTTTTGTTATTTTGCCATAATTTGATTTCATTTACTCAATTAAGGCCATTTTCGTCTATTACATGAACTCATCTAATTTTTATTTGATCAACTTAAATCAGAGATTCAAGAGAAAACACAAATTTATATTTCATGCCAATCTGGATGTAGTTTCTTGCTTTGGCACCGGTTCAATGAATATAACAATATGGCATTAAAATTGAAAATCTTAGCGCTTCCATTGGAGTTTCTCCCATAATGTTGCATCCTACTCATTTTCATAGGTGAGTGTGATAATAAAGATTCATGGTAAATAGGGACTGAAAATTTATGCCCATTTGTTTGCAATAGAGCTGCTTATATTGAATGGCGTTTAATTTTAAATACTGTAAACATTTTGGGCTGATATAACTGCTTATGTATTCACCAAAAGTCATATAGAAGTATAGAACTTCAGCTACTTCAGCTCTCTCTGTGTTTGTTCCCTGCACCCACCATGTGAATGTCTCTAAAATTACTGATTACCATTTCAAAGCAATCTACTGCATTGACAGAATTTCTACTTGTTTGTTTCAGAATCAGAACAAGGAGCCTGCTGAATTGAAGTGGAAGCCAGGTGCTCAAGCACGACCAAGTAGGGCGGGTCGTGGGAACTATTCCTCACGATACGCATCCAATGGTGAGTTGCAATTTGATGCTGTTTGTTATTTGCTCTTTTTGGTGTAGTACTCTCTCTGTTGACTTGATCCTACTGATTGTTTTGGTAACTCTGCTTCACCAACTAGCCATAATAAGGAGATAAAAAAAATGTATCATTTGCCTAAGGTTGAGATATTCGGACACTGGTTCTCTCCAAACTGACTCACTCATTTAGTCATTTCATAATTTCTCTTGTATTTCATTATTTTTGTTAGATACTGGTGGCGGAAGAAATTCAGCCACTGTGAAGGAAAGTACTGCAAGTTACCTTCCAGATAAAGGTATTAGCAAGGCTCCTTTGGTTACTCACCAAGATATACAAAAGAATGCAGCATCTTCTAATGCAAGGTGTGATAAATAGTGTCTCGATGTTGCTTATGTATCATGTTGTGCTCGTATTGTAAAGCAGTATACCTGTACTTCGATGGTTCATTTCATGCCAATTTGCCCCTAGGATGTTTCTGAGAGTTTTGCCTTTTCTCATTGCAGCTCAATTACCGATGTATCTAATGGTCCATCTGGTGTTACCATCACGAATGCCAGTGCTACATATGACAACCATGCATCTTCTCTTGAAGGTGTTGATCCATCCGCCAGAAGTGGTAGCATGCATAAGTTAGAGGGACCACTTCTCCTTCACTCTCCTGCAGATTCATTTGAGAATTCAAATGTTCTGGGGACCAAGGACAAGTCTCGCAACAGCCAGGCACCTGCTTCAGGATGTCATTTCTCTTCAGATCATTTGTTGCCATCATCTCAAGATTCCCCCCTGTCTAGTGTTGTGGGTACCGTTCAACATGAAGTGGGAAGTCGAGACGGTACAGCTGAATTGATTGACAGCACTCTTGATAGCCAACTGTCTTCTGTAAAGATTTGTAAGTCAATTGTCTCCATGTATATTGATTTCTCTCCTTGGGTTTGATGGAAAGATTAACAAGGATTACTATGTAATTTATGTAAAGCTACTTCCGAGGATGGGATTTCTAATTTGCAAAAGAAGGTGCCAAATGATGCCCCTGGAGTTGGGAAGAATCAGCATTCAGAACCTATGCCAGTTTCATCTTCCGGAGTTGGTGTTTCAACTGGTAGTAGGCCTTCATCCAACTATAACAATCGCCCTCAAGTTATTGGATCACAGAAAGGTATGTATTGCAGTGATGGTAGTGTGAAAAGTTTCTGTTTTTGTATGATATGAAAGGTCTAATGGTATCTCTGTGTAACTGCAACAGATTTGATCTTGCAAACACTCATTACATAAGTTTATCTAGGCTGTAATTGGTATTATAGTTGTGATAAACATTGCTACCTAATTGGTCAACTGTTCACAGTTCACAGTTCACTTTTCTTGATTTCCTGATTTTATGTTGAAGTCCCCTTTGGAGTCTAAAAGTGCTTATTTGACTTTTAACTATCTATTGTAGTCGCAGTATGATTTTTGGATACATGCTGATGGAATTGACAACATAATATAATTTAAGGTGGTGGTTACATCTGCTAACTGATTTAGATGACATTTCCAAATAATAATTTGATCATTTGAGTGCAATTTTTTGTAATTTGTGACAGTGGGTACTGGCAAAGAGTGGAAACCAAAGTCTACTAGTGTCAATAATGGTCAGGGTGCCTCTACAGCTGCATCAGCAGAGATTTCTGCAGCATCTGTTGGAAGTCATCCAGATGCCCAGACAACTCTTCCTGTAGTCTCCACTTCAAAAGAAGCTATGCCAGAGTTGCCGAGGAAGTTAGAGGAAGCTCACATCTTAGATAGTAGCCAACATGTGATTATTCCTAATCACCTACATGTTCCTGAAGTTGCTAAGCTAGGATTTTGTTTTGGAAGTTTTGATGCTAGCTTTGGATTTGAGATGAACCAAAACGGTGTTCCAGGAAGTGAGAAGAGTCTACCGATGACTGAATCCACTGAAGTTATTGATGGGCCAGTGAATGAGCTACAATTAAGGTCTATCTCTCTCTCTCTCACACAAAAAAAAAAGGATCAGTGCCTGTTCTGCCCAATTAATTTATTTTAGTGCCCTAAGTTGTGTATGGGTGATCATCTACACTAAGCATGCTTTTTGGGAATAAATTGCCTCCCTAAGTTGTTAACATATAGTATTAATGATGTATTTCACTCTCACTAATAATACACTTGCTCCTAAGCAGCATATTTTCAGTATTTCTGAGTTTTGGTTTTTGTGCCTTTTTAATGTGATAAGACTTGACTGATTTATGTTAGAGCTGATTAGTCAAATAAAGTGTGTATTACATTTGTTTATAGATGCTGGGTACGCGCTTGCATATGAGGAGAATGTCATTGGTGCAAGAGAGCAGCTCCAGCGTGTAAATTTTCAAACTATTTTCACCTCAATTATTTTATTAGACTCACAGAGCCCCTTTTTTGTGGTCAAGGGTTGACAGGGATCGATGATAATTAAACTTAATTCAGACTCATTTGGATGGAAAGACATTTAACAATCAGAATTTATCATTTTCTCCTTCTAGTGTTTGCATTTTCCTGGGATTTAGTGTGTGATTTACTGATTTTGGATCATTCTGCTTGAGTTATTCACTTCTTTGATGTTGCGGGATTGAAATATGTTTTGCTTTCTCAAAGCATCATTCTTTCTACATGACTGCAGCAATGAAAGTGAAGCGGAAACCTTCGAGAAGACTGAAACAAAATATCCTGATGACAACCAGTTACCATCGCAAGAGACAGGAAATTTTGCACCTAATGAAGGTGAAGTCTCAACCTCTGCTCCCAGTGATTATAATGAATCGAAGCCAGAGGCTGCTCCTGGAAGCCAGCAACAAACTGTGGTCCCTGCTTCTTCAGCTTATAATTTAGGTTACATGCCGCCGATAGTGAGTGGCCAACTTACAACATCTTCAGAAAGTTTGGAAACTCAAGCACGTGATTTCCCTCGGCTTCCAGGCATTATTGTATGTGTCATTTGTCATTACTTTTTATAATTCTGAACAATTTACCATATATTCATGTGTGCATTTTATCGCCTAATTTCTTCTTCATATGTTGCAAGTCTGTTGTGTCAGCTTGTATGTTTTCATTTGTTCTATTTGGTTATCAATGTCAATGCAATTTTCTGCAGATGCCGCAATCTTTTGATGCGGCAAGCTACTACGCACAATTTTATCGCCCTGGCGTGGATAGTGATGGTCGTATTTCCCCTTTCCTCCCTGCTGGAGGTGCTAACAAATACAATGGAAGTGCAGCACTGATTTCTGCACAGACTTCTCAGACTCCTCAAGAGGTAATGGCACTTTTAAATACTTGGATGGTATCATGTTCACAGTTTGTGTATTATATTTGCAGGGTTTGGAATACTTAAAATCTTTTTTGGCCTTATAGTAAAAAATGAAGTCCTATGAAGTGCCTGTTTCTTGGTATATTACAAGAGGCTTATTGTATATTTTAACTAGAAGTTTCTAGAAAAGTTGTTTGGAGAATTATGGAGCGTAACCTCTTATGGTGAACTTCGTTTATTGTATGATTCTTTGTATTTGATGAAGTTCATATGGTCTTTTTTGCAAGTAAGATTAATGATATTAGCTTCTTGCTTGAAATCTTAAAATTTCCTACTCCTCCCCCTTGATTTGTGTAAGCTGTTATTCTGAGTGATGATGTTTTTAATAACAACTTGGAATTCAACAGTTGCAAGGTGGTGTTCCTCTGGTTCTGTCTACAGCTTCTCCACCTCCACTAGTTACCCAAGCTGCTGGGGTGATGCAAAGCTCTGCAACCCAGCAACCCCTCCCTGTCTTTCGGCAACCAGCTGGTGTTCATATACCCCATTATCCTCCAAACTACCTTCCATATCCACCCTATTTTTCCCCATATTATGTCCCACCACCTACAATTCATCAGTTCCTAAGCAATGGTGCATTTCCTCAGCAACCTCAGGTTGGCAATTTATTTCCATCTGCACCTGGGACAAATGGGAAGTTCTCGGCCTCTCAATACAAGCAGGGATCTAATACAGGAGGCCCAGCTCCTGTTGGTTTGCCTGGAAGCTATGGGCCATATGGTGTATCCATGGCTAACTATGCATCAAGTTCAGCTGCAGCGCCTGTTACTTCAACATCTAATGAGGATATTGGTGCTTCCCAAATAAAGGAGAATAATATCTACATTGGTGGCCAACAGGTTTGTTTATCTTTAAATGTTGGTTTATACATGTGATATTAGGAAAAAAAAAAAAAAAAAGGCTTGTTCATTTTCTGTTCCAAGTTTCAAAATTATTTGGTTGGTGATGATTTTGCATATTATTTTTTTTAAAAAAAAAAATTTGTACCTTTTGATAGCGTATATTTTATGTATTGTTACTTCTGTTATGAGTTCTGTTTAATAATCATTGCTATGAAATAGTTACTGTTTTTTTTTTTTAATCCTAATGCAAAGTATGTAAAACTCGTTGCCCCAAAATACACATAGGAGAAAGGAAGGTGCTTGTTTAACACCTCATATTTCATTTAATGAATTTTTACATGATGTATAATTCTATTCCTTTTTAATTCTTGTGTGCCCTTCAGTTACGACTGCTTTTCTACTTTCACGTTGAATAGATTCCTCTGCACATGTTGAATATTACTGAATTTTTTATTCCTGTACTTCTTTGCAGAATGAAGGTTCTGGTGTATGGTTTACTACCCCTAATCGGGATATATCTACTTTAACAGCTAGTTCTTTCTACAACGTACCTCAAGGTCAACTGGCGTTCACTCCAACACAGCCTGGCCATGGAACCTTCACTGGCATTTTCCACCCAGCACAAGCAGTGACTGCAGCGAATGTTCACCCTCTTCTTCAACAATCTCAAGCCATTACCAATGCTGCTGATATGGTGGGTCCAACAGCTAGTGTCTACCAACAGCCACAGCATGCACAACTTAATTGGCCGAGCAACTACTGAGTAAATGTTTCATTTGCAAGACAGGCACAAGTTCAAATCTGCCAACATCATGTCTGTGCGATATTTCCAAGTTCTAATTTAATGGGGGGGAACAACTCGGGAAGACAGACGCCTGAACTGAGTGTAAAGAAATGGAAGAGGCCAATGAAATTGGCCAATATCTTTTTGTGGTCTTCCTGTGACTTTAACAACACCTTTTTAAGTTAATCGAGGCCAGAATGTCCGCATCATCTCTTTCTTGCTTCTCATATATGGTTTTGTCATTTGTGATATACCGGGGGAGCCCTTTTATATGGGTGTTTCGTTCTCCATCCGTAGTCTAGTATAGAGTTCGATTTTCTTTTATGTTTTTGGTTTCTTATTCATAGTTTGCAAAACCTTAGAGAGCTTTCATAGGCTGATTATTCTGAACGTGAGGTTCATTCTTAGGGTTCTATTTTTTTTTTCTTTGCTTTGTGTTTACTGTCGGTTCAACCTGCTTTTGCGTCATCCTCTTTCTGGTGTCTGTCTTGCCTGTAAAGTGAGAATTTTGTTTTGGATAGCATGGAAAAGATGTGTACTTTTGCAGCTGTTGTAACTGTGGGCCTTGATATATTTATATGGGGAATTATTCTATTGGTTTCTGATGGGGCACTAGTAAGAAGTTGAGAAATCCTATTTTGCAGGTTCGTATGTATTTGCTTCCTTATCGAATTCTTGCTTTCATTCTTACCTCTGATTTTGTGCGCACTGGAAATTTCTATCTTGATGTAATTGTATGATCTTGATTGATTTGGGAGATTTTGTTTGGAAACTTGTGTGAGAAAGAGAGCACCTTTTTATGTTGTGTGTGTGTGTGTGTGTTTTGTTTTTTGTTTTTTGTTTTTTGTTTTTTTTTTTGTGAAGCATCGATATGCATATGGGGTGATGATGGGTTTTAAATGTCTTGCTGTGGTTGTTTCATGAAGTGTACGCATAGGCATTGCTTGAAAACAGAATCCTGAATGTGGAAGTTTGAACTCGATATATTTTTTCCTTTATTTGTAGAGACAGCTATTTGTTTAAATAGAAGATTTTCGGTCTGAATGTTTGTAAATTTAAAATGAAACAGTCCAGAATGTAATTAGTCTGTAGCTTGCATTAGACACAATTCCATTTCCTCGACCGTGCTCTGTGATGAGACAGATAAATTTGGAGAAATCTGTTCAATTATATTACCATGTGGTATGTTGGTGAAAGCAAGAAATGGGATTGATATGATAGTGGTTGTTGAACTTGGTTATTTTTGGAGTTTGGTGTGGTTGTATTGAGCAATGATCATGAATAGAAAGTGGTTGAATAGGGTACACCCAATGGTCGATATACTATAATCCAATGATCCTTGGTTACCAAAGATCAGATGGGCTTGATAAATAGCTACTCATTTCTTTCTAGTATTTAATTGTACTCCCAAGATTTCTTTACCGATTTCATTTCCTTGTACTCCAACACACATTGCCGAGATATAGGTGTCAATGTTCAATCCGGTTACAGTACAACCCTTTGAAGAGCCTTTAGGTACATACATCACAAAAAATGCATTTCGCATCACATAACGCTTATCTGAGCATCACATTTTTGACATCACACAACACATGTCTCTCAACACACAAAATACACAATTTCATACATCACACAGCACAACTCCCACATCACACACATGGTGGCTGCACATGCAGCCACCTGCACACTAACACCTTCCGTCAATGTTTACCAAAACAAAAAAAAACTAATTCATTGTCTTAATATGAAATTGTCAATGTTTACCAAAAAAAAAAAAAAAAAAAAAAAAACTAATTCATTGTCTTAATATGAAACAGTGAGAAATACTTCATACGAGTATGTAACGATTTCAAAACATGTTATTCAAGCATTTTTCAAGAAAGGTGCAAACAAGTATGGTAACATGTTAGCTACTTAAAACAATAATCCAAAATTCATATATTAAAATATACTTACATACGTGATGAACAAGAAGTAATGGCACAAAATCAATCAATACAAATTAAATCATGCAAAACAAGAAAATCTAAATTGATCACTTGCAACCTCTAACTTTGTGTACATCATAAAAAAGTAAATATGTATCTGCAAATTAATCAACAAAAAGGAGAAAAGAGTAACTAAGCATCTCTCATGTAATAGTGTTCTCTCATGTAAGAACCGTAAGTCCTAACCTTCTTTCATTGTCTTTTGGCCCTCGGACATACTACATACTACTACTTGTTCGGACTTTAGCCAATCCATTAACCTTAATTTTCTAGGTCTTGTCATTTTCGGAATAATGGTTAGATTAATAAATAAAATGTGAATTGACTTATACTCTATCTGTCTTAATGAACACATTTTGTTTGACCTGAACACACTCCAATACACAATTTTTTTATGGTTAATATCTCAAAATAAAAGAAAAAATTATGCACTATATATATAACTATACAATTAGACGAATCTAACAAGATTAGACTCGACAATTTTTTTCTTCAAATATATACGTGCAATAAAATTGAATCAAAATTGACCAATAACCAGTGTCAAAAAGTCATATAGAACACATATGGTGGGACGGAGGGAATAAGTATTTTGTAGATATAGAGCCTTTATTATTGCACAATCTCTGTAAGCAATAAGAACCTTAGCTTGTTTCACCTTTGTAGTATTTATTTATTTATTTATTTCTTACTCCATTTACTTATTTATAATGTATGGGGGTGACTTTCCTGTGGGAACTTGAAAATCTAAATTATGTAAACCGTGTTTTGGAACTTTGTAAACTTTATAGATATGTAGTTCAAATATAAAAATTAAAATAAAACAGTCCTTGATTCTGCCCATTTTGTATTCAATGGACAAAACAATAAAAATATGCCGATTTCTTGATTATTTAATTATAATTGTTAATATGTAAAACAATAACTAAAAACCAAATTATTCCATAGGAATTATCGATGATTTTTTCAGTGCAACATAGCATACATGCAATTTCTTATAGCCAATAATATATATTAATATAAATTAATTAACCATATGGTCTTGTAGATATCGATCCCTCCTATTTATTCACTCCCTTAATATTGCACAATCATTAATCTTTCCTCATTAACTCTTTCAATACATAAATCCTTTCTGTACCATTTCAAGTAGCAACACAAAATGCCAATAAAAATTTTTGGCGCCAAAAAAAGGCCCAACAATCTCCCATCAAACCCCGGGCTCCTAGTGAAGCCCGCTGGCCCGGTCAAGAGGCGGTCATCGGCCATGAAGATCGTGCATCCCGGAGGACATGTAGAGCGTTATTACATGGCTGTTCCCGCACAAAGGATCATAGAGAAGTACCCTTCTTTTATCTTGGCCCGGCCCGAGATCTTCCGAAGGCCATGGGATTCAATTGTCTATCCTAACGAGATTCTTGTCCTGGGCCAGAAGTACTACATTGTACCATACAAGACAGTTAAGAAACTAAAACAAAGAATCAAGAAGGATCACAATCCGGGCTTCTCATATGATTCGAGATCGTTGGAAAAGAGCATTTCGGGCTTGAATGATAGCTCATCCATTAGTAGCATCTTGGTCAAGTCTAAGGTTAAGGCCAAGAACCTTCATGTAAAGTTCAAGGATGTGAAATCCATCAGTCCAAAATCCAACCCAAATCGAATACCAATGTTCTATCATGAAAAGAGTCGAAACAATGAAGAGAAGCATTCGAAGAAGGAGAAAAGGATTTCTCATGCGAATGAGAAACTTCGAAGGGCCCGAAACGAAACTTTGTGGACACCAAGTCTTAATTCGATTGTTGAGTGAGTATTCAACATTTCTATTACATATTATAATTTTCATCTTGGTATTAGTTAGTCCAAACAGAAAATGAAAACCAGGATGAATAACTTGTTCTTTTATTTAAGAAATTTTCAAATTTTTGCATATAGTTTAATAGCTATTGATGATGTTGAGTTGAATTATCTAATTTATTGTTCTATTCATCATACAATTTTCTTAGTTTCAATGTGGCCTAGAAAACCCAATATACGCCAAAAAAAGGAAAAAGAAATTAATTGCGAGTATGCTGGAAAGCTCTCTATGCCAACTCAAATTCCTAAAATAAATCCTAACTTGCATTAAATAAGATCCTAATTTTGTTTGTTAATGAAGATATTTTCTTTTTTCTTCTCTTTTCTTAAAAGAAAAATTAGGTGCATGTAATTGTCACATTCTTTATTTGGCATGCAATAGTTTGAACTAATTATAGGCAAAATTTCATCTATGGCTTCAACAAATTTGTGACATGTTTTTCGTATTAGAAAAGTAATAATCATGTCATGTTTTCAAAATTTTTGTCACTAGGGATAGGGACTTGTCCAAGTGGCCAAGTCTCTGTCTTCCAACCTTATGGTTGTGGGTTCGATTCTCCACCCAGTTCTTTATCCCTCCCCTTCATCCCTTTGTAATTTGTATGCCATAGACTCCACCACCTTTTCTCTGGTCAGCTTCTAAAAACATGAAATAAAATAAAATAAAAATTTGTCACTAAACAAAGATTAAATATTTGTCTGTAAATTATTTTAAAGTTTTATTATGTGGTTATAATAAGTATGGATGAGCATAAGAATTCCATGTTATTTTTTTGCGTATACCGGTACCCATATGCCATGAGCTCAAGACTAATGATTCGAGTATCTGATGAGCATTGAAGGGTTATCTATCATAAAGTAGAATTCTGCATACACAGAGGAGACAAATGAAAATTCAATTCAAATTCATAAAATAGATCTTTTTTTTATTTCATAAAATTCATTCAAAAGAAGTTAGAAAGTTTAATATTTTATTTCAATTCTATTGTTTTGGAAAGAAATGATAATTTTGAAATAGGGAATGGGGACTTGATCTAGTTGTTTGTCCCCTGACTTCCAAGCTTATGGTTAGTGGTTCGATTCCCACCCGGCCCTCTATCCTTCCCCTTTATCCCTCTTTGTAATTTATGTAGCTTGAGCTTCCACACACCTTTACCGGCATATTAGTATCAATGTTTATAAAAAAAAAAGTGATAATTTTAAAATAGATCACTTTTTTATTTGATGTTTAAAAATTTTAAATTCCAATCTGAATTCACATTTTGCACATTGATAATGTTAAGGCTAGTTGGTATGGTTAATGTCCAACTCGTACCAAAACACATTGGCCTAAAATACATAATTACCCCCAATAATTAAAAACGTCTAATGTTAAAAGTGAAAATGGAACCCTTTATAAAAAAATTCCAAAAATGTTTAATAAATGAAGTAAATATAAACAAAATGGGCACATGTGATCTGACATACCATATAGCAATGGCATTCATTGAATATTTAATACTCCACTTCCTCCTTTATAAGTGATACATTATAGGTTTTGTCACTGTTCATTGGGTAACTTTGATTCGAGTTTTTAATACAATTATATAAAATAAAATATAGTCAAGTGAGATCTTATTGGATTCGTTTAATTGCGTAGATTTAGAATATCAAATTTTCATAATTTTTACTTGTATGTAATTTGAGTTATTGAGAATTAAAAACGTATATTGGATTACGCGAAATGTGGGTCCGTGATATTTAAAAAAGAACGGATGTAGTAACATAATAAAAAATTCAAACATGAATCTTGATGGGGGGAAAAATCAATGTTGTTTCCTTCATCCATATAGTACTATATAATGCACATTCATTATATGACTAACAACTTGTAGTATTTTCTTTTCCATGTGTATTTATCTCTCTTATATGATTCTACCTACGCTTACATCATCATCATCATCATCATCATCATCATCATCATCATCATCATCATCATTATTATTATTATTATTATTATTATTATTATTATTATTATTATTATTATTATTATTATTATTATCCACTTTGATACTCAGTGCACGCGTTTCTATATTAGTATCATTTTCACCTTTCAAAGAAGAATATGACAATTTCATTTTCACCTTTTAAAGAAGAATATGACAATTCACATACAACTATCTTACATTTTTGGTTTTTGATTGACATATATCTTAAATTTTTTTAAAAGTATGTAACATCTAATATCATCACATGTTATATAAGGGATTGGGGACTTACCCAAGTGGTAACTCCTCCAACTCGGGGGTTCGAATCCCCACCCGGTCTCCTATCCCTTCCCTTTCTTCCCTTTGTAATTATGTGGTATGAGCTCCCACTACTTTTTCAGGCCTTCAATGGCTTCTCCCAAAAAAAAATCACATGTTCTATAAGACAGAATAATTTTGTATACTTTTTAAAATACACAACCAAATACTGTTTTTGTTTGAGATATTTTTTTCAAGTGTATTAGACTTTTTGCATTTGTAAAACTATTTTTTTTATAATTAATTTCTGTATTTAAACTGATTTTTTCTTTTTTTTACCTAAAAGTAGACTCTCCTGTTATAATACACTACTAGTAGTACATACTTCATTACACATATATAGGGGAGTGAAGGAAACTGATAGGCTCGTAAAATATTCGAGCTCGACTCAAACAAAACTCGACTCGAAAAGGTTCGACTCAAATTCAAGATCGGCTCGGAATATTAATGAGCCCAGGCCGAGCTAACCAATACTCCGCTCGAAAGCTCGATAATATACTCGAATATATATATATACATATATATATATATATCAATTATACATATTATTACAACTATAAATTTTCTACTAGGAATATATAATATATTAAATCTATTAAATTTCAATCTTTCAAGTTTTTAAGCTCATTATTCAATAATTTGACAATTATTCTTAATTTTGTATCGAGCTTGGGAATGGAAACTTGGTCCAATGGTCATGTCCCTTTTATCTCACTTTGTAATTTGTATGATTTGTGCCCCTACACACATTAGTCAATACATGAATGTCAATATTTACAAAAAAAAAAAAACACAATATCTTGAGCTTTATTCGAGCCTCGAGCCGAGCTCAAATTTTCAAAGCTCGTCAAGCTTCGAGCACGAGCCAAGCCGAATTTTTACTTAATCGAGCCAAGCCGAGCTATACCAGGCTCGAGCTCGACTCGGCTCGGCTCGTTTACACCCCCTACACATATACTTCGTGTTTAAAGTTAAACTGATTCATTTTAGGATGGTGGGAGTGGAATAAGAGCAACCCTAACCATTCCCAAAACAAACTCTATAAAGACTTTATGAATAATTTTATGTCACGTCATTGTAATTTATCAATTTTTTTAATGATGAAATAAAGACATCATAGAGGATAAAGTCTATTCCTACGACATTATTCATAAGACTTGGAAACAAATCTATTGTGAAATTACTTGTATTCTCAAATTTGAAGTGTGTTTCCATCTAAGAAAAAATTCAGGAAATTCCATGCAAGTTTAAAAGCCTACAAATACATAAAAGTTGGAAATTCGTACCAAGATTAGTAATGCACCTAAGTTTCCTGCCAAATTTATTGGACTGCAAAAATACACATGATGTAAATGATAAAGCACTTTCCATGCCAGGTAACAATCAATGACATTGGGACCTAATCTTCCTTTCAAAAGACCCATTTCACAAAAATAAAAGAGGAAAAAGGGATATAAAGAAAATTCAGATAAATGTCCTCTATCATAATAAATTATGCCCACATGAGCAAATCCTGAAATGCTTATCAGAAACACAGCAGCACTGTACACATCTCCCAGATTTTGCTGCTTATTTAAGCCTGCAATACTTTTATCCCCAAAACACACAATCACCCATTTTCATTATCCAATCTTATCATCATCAAAATGGGTTCCTCAGAATCATCTTCCCCATTCTCCCTATCCTCCCAATCTTCACTCACCACAGATGGCTTTGAAGGGCTAGAAGTGATGGAGTTCGACCCGAGCACCCTCCAGGAGGTGCTTTATGGGCTGGGGGAGGGAGGAGAGACTACTAATGAAGAAGCAATGGAAGAGGATGGAAGGGAAAATGAGGATGAGCCATTAGGGGTTGAGAACTGGTGGTGTTTTGACCAGAATAAGGATGTTATTGGGAACCTGGAGTGGGTTGATACTGTCATGGAGGAGACATGTAATGAGATGGCAGTTTGGTGTGAGGAGGTGGTGAATGAAGGGTATGAGTTGCTGGCAATTCCACCCAGTGGGATTGTGTGTGATGACATTGGATACATAGGGCTGTGGCAAGACAGCTAGGATTTGATGATGCAGCAGCAAAAATGAAACAAAGCAGCAAATGAAGGCCTAAAAAACTGAATCAGACTTATTCTAATTCCTAAATACATAGAGGGCATCGGTGGTTCCCCAACTCCCTAAATGTTGTTTCATTTATATCTGATGTGTTAGAAATATCTAATTCTCATGGTAATTGTAAAAGCTGATTTATTAGAAGTATTTTCTACTTTGATTTCATGTCATCCATATATACCATCCCCTTATCTGGGGCTTGGGCCTTCATACCAATTATGAAGGGTTGCTCAAAAGATATGGAAACAAAAATTCTAGTTTAAATCTCTCTTTCTATATGAAAACAGCAGCGATTCACATCTACAATCTATAACCTACATATGAAAAGAAGCAAATGAATAAAGATGAAAAGAAAATAAATGATGCAGCAAGCCTCTTATGATGGTGAAATATAAAGAACAATGATGATGCAAGAATTAATTTCAAACAGTGAACTACATGGGTTTTTATGCGTATTTTTGTTGTATAAATATTGATAAGGTTTACATTGATAAGGAAATAAAACAGGTTTCGGAGCGTTCACACCTGAATGCTTGGGTGTCCACACAAGAGAGATAGAAATGATGGATTGTGTAACTGTTTCCAGTAAGGATCAGGTATCTCTGGAACCAACGTTGAATTTAGCAATGAAAAAACCTATAGTGTCAAATTCAGAGGAAGGATCAAATCTCTGAACAAAATCTTCTTCCCCAGGTCTTAGCCACTCCCTGAAATATGAAGAGCATCAGAATTAGCTTTACCTGCTTTATTAACTAAAATATCAATAACTTGAGAGAAGGCTGATGCACTGCTTGTCTTGGAGATATATCCACATGTTACCAAAAAAAAATATAAGTGCTGAAATTATAATTATCATATGGATGAGAAGAAGAAGCTTATCATATCACTTACAGATTCAGAATACACTTTTAGACGTGGGGGCCATTCTAGACACGATTCCTCCAAGGCATAGAACTCCAAACTCATTACAGTATAACCCAGAATGACACATCTATCTATATATTATCTATGACGGAAACTAGAGTTGCAATTTCAGCTTGATCCCTAATATCATCGTTGTTTTCTGTAATCAGTTTGCAATTTAGAGATGTTCAACTTTTTTTTTTTTTTTTTGAAAAACTATAATTCAAATGCACAAGAAAATTGATTGGTCAATCGACAGTTTCACCTAAATGCTAGACACAAAGGTGAAAATAAAGTAGTTGATGTTGCTGCCTGCATGAAAAGTTGAGTTAGGTCATATACGACATAGGGTATGTCATACTTTAATGGGTATCATTCCCACATGGCTGGGGCATGCACCAACCAAGTGTCAGCAGCATTTGAGGCTGTTCATAGCATCCTCAAATATGAGACATTGTCCAGTGTTCGTGTATCAAGAGCAACAGTAATTCATGATTCTATGCTTATAAGTTATGTATTTAGATATGCAATGTCTGGGCAAAGAAACTTACTCCTTGTACCCATCAGGTAGTTCACAACCTCCAACAAGTCCAGGTCCCCCAACTCTTGGGTGCTGCAGGGGTTAAATTTACAACAATTAGTAGTTACTCATGAAACGTTAACCAATGCAATTTTTTATCTTGGCGGTACCCCAGAACCTGTTTATAAAGAAACAGGATAAAACTAACAATGGTTGCAAATAATTCAGCATCCATGTAAATATAATTATAGCAGCAGCCACGAAATACGAAATATTTCAATGCTGTAATGATTAATTTGTAGCTCATTGTAAAGCAAGTAAAGTCACAAATCTCTCGATTTGGAAACAAAAACTTCCAAAGTTTGTAGCATTGGTCCAATCAAATTCCACAACCAAACTAGTTCCTTACATTTTTTTGAATTTCCACAACTATAAGCTTTAAAGAAACCAACTTCAGGAGCCACATTTGGTGATTTTTATCTTTACATTATTATTGCTTTAGGGTAGCCTGTAAGGGATGTGAGGGGACATTCCCAGACATTACAACCTATTTAAAGTAGTAGGTAACTATATATGGAGTACCACAATAAAACAAAACCTAAGCCTTCATTTGGATGGAGGGATTTGGAGTTGAGGGATTTCAAATATCAAGTGGATTTGAAATGACTAGGTAGTGGAGGTCATTTCAAATCCACTCAAGTTAGTGTTAAACTCATATTTTTCTTAGAGAAATTTCAAATCCATTTTAAAGCCAAACAACATAAGGAATTTAAATGATGTATTTGAAATTCATCAACTCCAAATCCCTCCATCCAAATGAAACCTAATGGAATTGTGACATGAAACACGGAGAAATAATACTCCCTTCTATTCAGAAATCAGAATGTAGGTCCTTAAGGTTACTTTGTACTACTATTTTATTTTATCCATGGATACAAAAGAAGAAACTAAATTCATTAAAGCTGAGTAATGTTATTCATTTGAACGGGAGAGGGATAGATTTGGGTAATATAGGTATATTTAGTGAAAATATTCTAAAAGGACTTTATTTTGATTAAAAATATACACCCTAAAAGGATCTATATTATGAATATGAGAGAATACTTCATTATGCAAGGCATACGGGAATTTCAGCAGCTTTTCAATAAGGCATTGTATGTAAAGGGATATCACCAACTCGTATCCACAATCAGACAGCTATAAATTCTGCAGTAGTGGAAGTGTGGAACCAAGCACAAAGCAATCATTCATAAAAGATAGAATGTGCAAAAACTGGCTACAAAAATGAACTTGCTACCTGCCCCCATCCCCCATCCAAAAAGGAAGGTGATGTCATCAGATGCTTGTAGAGAATCCGATACATAAAATTAAAAAGTTAAAAATCTGAATTCAACTAACCTGGGCAGCCAATGATAGAAACTCGTATCTGTCCAATGCATATCTAACTAATGCTTCATTCTCACCTGGGTTTATGGTACACCTGTAGGTTTAAAAGCTTAACAATTACCCAAACACATAATGTAACAAAAACATAACATTGCTGCATGAGTCCCAGTACACAGTACTAGCCCATTAGGAGCAGAATCCCAATATTGAGTTACAAAGAGACACGTATGCATATTCTGATAGATACATACATAAGTAGGTGACAAATGAGCAAATTTATCTTGCGATCATGAAAATACTTACAGAAGATATTGCAGTATTCTTTGGGGGGTCTGGTCAAACATTCATTTAAGGCTAATTTGATGTACCACCAGTTTGGAAATCAGAGACTTTTTTCTAGTACATTTCAATACAGAAAAAGAAGCTACACTACATTTGTTTAGATGAAGGGAAAAAAGGCAAAGAAAAGAAAGGAAATCTAACATTTTCTTCAGTTAGGGTTCAGTTGGAAGTTTTCAAATGGAAAGAAAACAAGAGAAAAGAAGGAACTTGTATTAAATTGCACGTTCGGGAGCTTTTGGGATAGAAAGGAAGACGTCGCGAGAGAAAAAGACCAAAAGAGCACACTCATAGAATACTCTCGTTTTCTGCCCACTTTTAGGTGGTTCACCATTCTTTCCTTTTATTTTCTTTGAATAAGACAAACCCCATATGAGCCCTTAGGGAGTTCAAACAGAAAGGGACATAGAAGAAAACAAATAAAAAATGGTTTACAAAACCTTACTTCCTAATATCAGATGGAATTTGAGGGAAGGCTTCATTTAACCTTTACAAAACTTCTATTTTATTCTGGAAAATATCTAAACAACTTTACAACAACTAAAATATCTAAAATCATTTCATTTCTTTCTTCAACTTGCAAGCAACATATACCAATAATTTCTTCATGCTTTTCTAGTCATATAACTAATCTCTTTCCTCTCCCCCTCCTAAACTCCCAAACTACGCCCAAGTCATGAGAGAATATTGTGTTAATGATATTCATTAGATGCTTACGTTGAATACACAATAACTCCACCAGGGCGAACAAGCTGCACAGCCTGGTCAAACATCCGTCTCTGATACTTGGCATGGGTTCGTAATGATTCCAGAGTCTCCTACAGTAAGAAAAGTTTAAAAAGAACACTAAAAAAAATAAATGTCACAAGGCAATTCGTAACATGCAAAGCAAATATGAAGTAATAATGGACAAAAGAAGTTGTTTTACTTTTATATGGAAAAGGCATCACTAACTCTTTGTGAGAAACATAGATGCGAACACAAATTCCACAATTTTTTAAATCGGACTTCAGAGTATATGCTTTTACATGCTTGCCTTCATTAGTTCTTTTAATGGAAAAAGTGGGAAGGAACTTGACATTGGATGTGAACACAATTCTAGAAGTTAAAATTAAACATGAGGAAGCCATATGTAAAATTTCTCAAGCTCAGATGTTGGAACACCAGACCAAGATTTTAATCAATGAAGGGAATCAATTGATATATTCAAGCTCTAGAGATGGGATTCCCAAGGTACTTTCACACTACATCAACTCTGTTAACAAATAAATCTAATTTCAAGAAATAGTATACAGACTAATTTCCCTGATTTGTTCAATTTGCTGAGAATGAAATGCTCAGTAAAATTGTACTCCATGCATCCCACACTGATAGGCATGGTTTCTTTCATACAGATTATTAAAAAATAAAAAATAAAAAATAAAATGTCTATTATTTTCCAAGAAGCCCTCATATTAACAAATAACATTAACAATAAACCCCTCAAAAAGAGGGCATTGTAATTATCATGTAACAACAAAGTGGACTATAACTGGGGACAAATGAAAGCCCTTTATCACAAGTAAGGAACACATTCTAAGAGTAAAAAACAAAACAGACAAACTCAGAAAAATGCTTTACCTCTCCAGAAAACAGTCTGGGTCTCAGACCAAGAGCAGAACAAGGAGCATCTAGTAGAACCCTGTCAAAGCTATGGGGTGAAAATCCTTTAGACCTTTCAACTCTTCCCCCTAAAGAGTTATTTCTTCCAGGCCCATTCTTCATTTTTCGGAGGCTCTTCCGGACTTCAGCTTTACTTGTGTACATTCCATTCTTTGAATGCTCTTCCGTGTGATTGATTCCAATTCAAAGGTGATAAAAGACATCAGAATGATGCTATATTGATTCGATCAACACAAAAATTGATGGATTTTGCTAGAATAAAAGGGATTAAAATATACAAATTGGTGATACCTATGATTGGACCAAACTCAAGACTCACATCAACAAAAATAACTAGTCAACACACATCGCTAATCTAGTAGAATAATTATTATGATATCTGCACCTGTTTCTCATATTACGAAAGAGGAGAATGTTGGTTAGGAAAAAGATGTACCAACTACCAAGAGTGAAATTTTATGTATATTTTCCTATTTGATATTCCTATAGAAACGTTCCTCATGTAAAAGCAACACTCCATCCAAGGATTAAACCGAAATGTCATCTTCTAAATTGGCGATTGCAGGAATATATCGGAAGGTTTACTGGATTACAGTATCCTAGTAACAAATAATTACTAATCAACCACAATCAGTTCCCCACATAATATCAGGAACTGTTTAGACCATAAAGAAGAATTCTGTCAATAAATATTTAGGCTCACCATGAGTACAACCAACAGCAGTGTCCAATGTTTCCTGAACTGCTGTTGATATATATGAGTATTGAATTCTTTCACTCTCCTCGGATTGAGGAACATCCTGAACACCAGATTTGTCTATTTTCTGAACAGACTTCAATGCATCAAGTTTATAAGTTCTAATGCACTTCAAGCCCATTTCAGCTGCTAATTTCTGGATATCAAGCACCTGCAAATCGCGTTAAAACAATAAATTAATAAAATAAATCCCAACACAACAAAATATAAAGATAATCACATGTGAACACAGGGCTTTTGCATATATATATATATATATATAATGCCAATATATATGTATATATACACACATTAATAATAATAAATAAATGAATTAATTAATTCAAATAGAGAAATCATCAAGGACTATAAACCTTCATGTGATCCATTTCTATATATAGATGTTCCACTTCCTAAGTTTTGTGCACACATTTTTCTAATGTTCACACTTCAGTGAATACACAAATTTGTTCATCAAGAAGTTTTACTCGTCACATCCTAGCAAATATGGGGTTAGGAAGAAATTTTTCAACAATAGCTCATGGAACTCAATCCCAGGCTATTTTAAGTTTTAACATAGTTCAACGATCAGTTTAAATGCTAGCCTTCAAATTTTTTTTGCCTCTGAAGTTTTACTCGTCACATCCTAGCAAATATGGGGTCATAAAATAATATTAGAATGTAAACAGTTGGTTTCATTCAGATGCCAAGTATTCAAATAAAATGGCAGTATAATTAACTCCTAGCACCTTTCCGAGAAAGGTTTTATGTCTGTCTGCAGCAGTAACGGAAGCCATGCATTACTAAGATATTCTGGAGTATCACAGAATATAGTAGCAACGATTGTGAATTTGGGACTGGCATGCTGTAAAGAATATGCACCCCTGATGGCCTGATATGGAGTAACTAAAGATTAATATAAAATCATTACCGGTGATTTAGACCCATAGAATAAGACCTGAAACCCGTTATAAGTATGCAATTTTAGATTTCAATGGATGTAGTTCTCTCTTCCAAATGCTATGTTACATGGTAGTGCATTTTTTTACATTTCCAACACAGAGCATCTCCATCCAAAAATTCACATGCATGTGCATTGAGAGCTTGAGGATATGATTGAGCCAAGACAAAGAGAAGTTAAATATCCACAATCACCTTCCTAGGTCAGAAGTTGCACCTTATTGTGGGATCTATCAGTTGCAATAATCTCTCCTTTGTCCCTCATGAGGATCGCAATCGCTGTGGTTTTCCCTCCAGGAGCTGCACACATATCTAATATCTTCTCTCCCTCTTGAGGATCTATTACAAAAAGATTAATCAACATAATACTTAATAGGGAAAACAAAAGGGAAAGGGTAAGAAGAGAGAGCAAGACATGGGAAGAATAGGGAAAAACAAGTACATTGATAAGCCATTGCTGAAGATTTAAGTTCCACCACAAAACCGAGAAAATAAACAAATGCGAAGAATAAAAAATGAACAGTTTTAATGTCAAGAAAATTTAATTGCATACCCAACGCATGTGCAGCTATGATGCTGGGGAGGTTCTGAAGAAAGATTTCACCCTCAAGTAAATCTGCAATATGCAACAATTAGATTAAAAGAGGACAAAATAGATTTATGAATCTCCTTAAATGTATGGTGATCCAGTTATTGCATGAGATTCATATTCAGCTCAAGTCATTTATCCTTATTCAGAAATAAGTCCATTGATTACCTAAACATTTTCAAAGCACTCAGGAAATTACAGTGGCAAGTTAGTATTACACACCATAACCACCATTCTGCAATTAGATAGCAACAAAACACTCAAATGCCTAACAGCAATACACCTTGTCAAGATTACACTGGAAGGTTGCAAAATGAATAAAGCTATACCATGAAATGAAGGTAGATTATATACTCTGTTATTCAAGTCTAAAGCAACTCCACCAGGTACACGAAACAACCCTGATCTGGACATCATAGTGATTCCCTGACCAATATAGAGGCCACTTCGTTCAAAATGGTAAGGATCTGCAATCATAACAAGGTTGTTCTACTCAAATGTCAGAGACAAAATGCAGTGCAACAGAACAAAAAGCAGGTACCATGAAAAAAATGCCAACCTTCAGTTTGGCCGAAAATTAAACTAAGGTAAAACAAATAAAACAATAAGGAAACAAAATCAACAACACACATCGCTTATACTGATTAGCGATTCCTATGATATGATAAAACTCAAAGACTCACATTCACAGAAATAACTAGTAGACACACCTTGCTATTCTAATGGTATGGCATAATTATTATGATATCTGCATCTGTTATCTAATTGTTTGAAAGAGGGTAATGTTGGTTAGCAAAAAGATTACCAATAGGAACATTGCATGTTTACTTGCCTATTTCAGATCCCTGTAGAACAGTTCCCCGTGTAAAACCAACACTCCATCCACCATCAGTGCCGTGTTGCTCCACAGCAACTGAAACTGCAACTGACTCTCCTTTCTCCACATGAGCACTACAGGCCAAAACACCAGGAACATACACCTAAAACACAGACCACAATAACAAAATAAACAAGATGCTGTTTCTAAAGGAGCATATATAGCAACGATGATAGAGAATCACAAATAATGAGAGCAAATATAAATGCAGAGTTTGAGCTAAAAATAGAAGCAAATGCACTCGAACTTTGAAGTTTCAACCATTCAGAGCACTTGCTCTCTCTAATTTGCACCAGATACAAGTTTTAATACAACAACATTAATGCTTAGATGCCACAAGTTGCAGGCTTACATGAGCACCACGGAGAACTGCTTCAGCACATTTCCGGCTCACTACCACCTCTTTTGGAGGTTTCCCTTCATCGTACCCATAATCAATGGGGTGTGGTCCAGAACCTTTCACAAAAACTACATACCCTAGATTGGGTATCTTACACTTAGAAATAAAGCATCTTTTTGTGGAGAGATCCTTACAAACATTAGAATCCGCTCCTGTGGCAATATTTTCTGAGATAGAAGGGAACTCGGCGCCTTCAGAAGAATCAATGTCCCACCCCCTTTCCTGAAGCACAGTCAACAGCTTCTCAATAACAGCATCACTTGTTGACTTGAGTGTGTTCACCCTTATGCAAGAATAACAAGATGGGCGCCTAACAAAATTATAAAATATAATTGCTTATAGCTGACACTTAATCAAAAACACCACAACATATTTATTAAAAATATTTGTATAGAGAGTCAAAACCACCAGCAATATTTCTGAGCTGGAAAATGATAAAATGACACCTTTCTAACCACGAAAAAGAAAATTACCGTGTATATGAACAATTAGAATCAATATGGTGTATCTATCTTTTTTAAACAACAAAGGGAATTAAGAGAAACAAGGGAAATACAAAATCAAACGTTTTCTTTTACTCATGAGCCTTATGGACTACCGCTGAATGGGATTCTCGAACAATGAAAAGACTTATATTATTGGCATAACTTCTTTCAAAATCATCTCAAACCCGCCGAGCTCCAATCACTCATAATACATTATATATACGTTTGGGTATTGCTTTTTTTAAAAAAAAATCTTATTCGTATTCTAATCAATGATATCAATGATCGATGATCTTACCATTCAAAAAATTCCTTAAGAGTAACGGAAATCTGAGACACAATTCAAAATTTCTATTTGTTTGCACAATCAATCAATCTAAGGAAGAGAATTGCAGCCAAATTTTTTTTTTTTTTAAAAAAAAAAAAAAAAAAAAAAAAAAAAAAAAAAAAAAAAAAAACTCCTATCAATACACCTCAGAGGAATAGATGCATTTCAATCCACCACAGTAAACATTCCCGCAACAAAATGAATTGTTTGCTCATCAGACATAAACATATTAAACAGGGAATGAAACTACAATACGGAACAAATGTCAATAGGCAAGAAGAAGCATTGAAAAGCACACACGTGAGAGCCTTGGAAATCCGATCGAAATGCTCAGCACCGTAGGCTTTAACGAAATACTCTTCCACTTGAGGGTTCCAGCGCAATTTTGGGTTGTAAGTGTATCGCTCAGACGGATCCATCTACACCCCAAATCCACCAATCAATCAATCAACACGTATAATGCACAAATATATGCATCTACAAATGGAGAAAAATGTAGAGAACAAGGGAGAGAGGAAGAAAAAGTTTGCCTTGGAAGTATAGGGTTTGCGCCTGTGGAGCGAGAGGGTTTTGGCGAGGGTTTTGAGCAATTCCGTCCCTCGCTTCATTAAACCCAAAAAATGCTTTTGAATCCTTAGGGCCCGTTTGGATTGGCTTTTAAAAAAAGCAGAAGCCAAAAGCAGAAGCAGAAGTGAAAGCCAAAAGCAGAAGCAGCTAACTTTTGTGTTTGGATGGAATGTTTAAAAAGCAGCTTTTTTTCAATAGTGTGTTTGGATGTATAAAAGTGAAAAGTGCTTTTGAAATGTGTAAATTACTAAAAAGGATATGCTATTTATATATGATAGTATATATTTATAGTGTAATTTAAATAAATTAATAGGGGCATTTATGACTCTGCACACATTACTAGGTGCTTTTGGCTTCTGCTTTTCGGAGAAGCACCACCTGGGCTGCTTCTCCCAGAAGCACTTTTGCAGCTTTTCGAGGTGCTTTTGCTTTTTCTAAAAAGCCAAAACAAACACTCTTTTTCCTTCAAAAGTGCTTTTGGCAGAAGCAAAAGCCAAAAGCACTTGGAAAAAAGCCAATCCAAACAGGCTCTTACTCCATTGGGATAACTTCAGCAACTTTTACCATTGTTTAAAATGCTATGATTTCTTGTTGAAATGTTCGTTGGAATTAGAGTGGTGACATTCTACGAAGTACTTATAAAATTTGTACAAATCTTGGTTGTTAAAATGTTTGAAAATAATCCATTAAAATGTATGAATAATTAAAAATCCACCTACAATTTTTTTAGGTAAATATCGGGGTGTTTCCAGGCCTCTCCCAAAGAGAAATATTTGCATATATAAGGCTCTAACCTGAGATCAGCTTAAGCGACTATGCCTTCATCCACTCAAGCCAACTGCTATAGGTGAAATCCACTTACAATTGAATACTCCCTCCGTTTTTTAATAATTTCTCCATTCCTGCACTGCACGCAATTCAACGCTCATTTTCAATCATTAATAGCTCATATTATATATAAGTAAAAATTACAAATAATTGATATTCTAAAACTACGTGATTAGACGAATCCAATAATATCTCACTTGACTATATTTTATCTTATATAACTATGTTAAAAAGTTGAATCAAAGTTACTCAATGAATAGTAACTACTATTCAAAGGGTGATGATAAATAAAAACGGAGGGAGTATATGTTTTTGAAGACTTTTAAAATTCCGTTTTAAATACCTAGAGATTTTTAAAGTTTTGAAAAATACATAATGAAAACCTAAACTTTAAGAATCCGAAAAAATATCATAGTGTTAATTGAATACGATTTCAATGATGAATGTATATGGGTTGTTATTTTGTTGAGTTAAATATACAAGTGAAATTGATATGTGGTATGTAGTATTTCATCCGTCATATTCAATTGTTATTTATGAGTATATGGATTGTTAGGGCCCGTTTGGATTGGCTTTTGAAAAAAGCAGAAGCCAAAAGTAGAAGCAGAAGTAGAAGTCAAAAGCAAAAGCATGTCACTTTTGTGTTTGGATGGAATGTTTGAAAAACGGTTTTTTTTAAAAAATACGTTTGGATGAATAAAAATCAAAAGTGCTTTTAGAGTGTGGTAATTACCAAAAAGGACATGCTACTTAATATGATAATAAGATATATTTATAGTGTAATTTATATTAAGTAGTGGGGGTATTTAAGTCCTTGCACATTTTACGAGGTGCTTTTGGCTTCTGCTTTTGGGAGAAGCACCCCTGGGCTGCTTCTTCCAGAAGCACTTTTTTCGCTTTTCGAGGTGCTTTTGCTTTTTCTTAAAAGCCAAAACAAACACCTAATTTCTACTAGAAGTGCTTTTGGCAGAAGCAAAAGCCAAAAGCACCTCCCTAGAAGCCAATCCAAACGGGCTCTTAGATGGGATATCAAAAATAATAATTAAGACATTTAAGTTGTGACTGATGGGATAATTTATATGTGCATGCAATTATCACTCCTATATATTGGGTATATTCTGCACATAAAGTTGTAGCTGTGAGCTGCAGTTGTAGGAATTGTAGCTATCAGTTTTTAAATAAATGTTGGGTAAAAGTAGTTGTAGCTGTCATCAATTGTAATTTGACTTCAAAATATTAAATTGAAAAGTAACTTTAAAAAAATCCCCCAAAGTTACTCAATTTAGCTTCTGATTGTAAAGCTTTTCGGAGCTGCAATTCACAACTAAGACATTTAAAAAGTTGGTATAAAGAGCGGGTATATTGTTTTCATATAAAATACTATATTGTAGAGCCAGAAAAATGATGGTGAGAGACAGGGTCGTCTAATAATTTTCCAATGGCGTGTTCTAAGAAAAAAAATTTAGGCCCCTCATAAAAAATAATAAATTAATATACAAATTTTAAAATCTCTCTCTCACATGGCGTGTTCTAAGAAAAAAATTTAAGCCCCTCATAAAAATAATAAATTAATATACAAATTTTAAAATCTCTCTCTCTGTATGTGTGTGTTGCGGTTAAGCAATAGAAAACCAAAGAAATTAATAGTGAAAGCTCATACTACACATTACAAAGGATAAAAAAAAGTGAATAGCATGCCAGGTTTGAAATTTATCCTCAATTATAAAGTTAAAAATATGGACTGTAGAGTTAAAAATATGGACTTTGCCACTTAAGAAAGTTCTCAATCACATTTTAAAATTATTTTTAAAACTAATAACATATTAACAAAAATTTAAAATGTAAAAAATGGATAAATTTCTAACTACATCATTTACCAAAATTTATTATTTGATGAGGAGAATTCACTTTATTTTTATACTATCATTTATCAAATTCTAAACACAAGATGGGTAAATATCTTTTCTACCCATTTAATATTAAAAAAAATGGGCTCAAAAAATTGGGGCCCGTGTGCAATAGGCCAGACAACCTATTAGCCGGAGCTGATGATAATTCACTCATACCACACAAATTAAAAAGAGATAAAGGGGATGGATAAGGGGCAGGGTGTAACATCCCACATTAGTTGGAGAGGAAAACGAAGCATGCCTTTTTAAGGGTGTGGCCACCTCTTCCTTGTAGATGTGTTTTAAAGCCGTGAAGGGAGTTGGCCCAAAGCGGAATATATCTACAAGTGAGTGTGACTGGTACGTCTACTTTCCTCGTAGACGGGTGGGGAATCTCCTCAGCCTTAAGGCATTCTAATTATATGTATGTATCATGTTATATATAATAGCAAAATAGCCCTACCCACACATAATTTCCCTCCAAAGCATACTTTCTCTCACAATTCAACAATCGAAATACTCTCTCACACACCAAAAAAATTTCGAAAATGCCATTATAAATTAAAAACAAATGTTATATATAATAACAAAATAGTCCTACCCACACATAGTTTCCCTCCAAAGCCTCATTTCTCTCACAATTCAACAATCAAAATACTCTCTCTCACACACCTAAAAAATTTCGAAAATGTCATTATAAATTTAAAACAAATATGAAAATAGTTCATTAATTATCATTTTTCATTTTCTATGCATATTTTCTCATTTTTTCCACAAATATTTAATGTCCATCTTTTAATCCCTCTCATTTCCTCATTTATTGAGTAGTATAAATATGTTCTATTGTGCTCATTTTTCTTTGTTCACATCCTCCACATTTCTTGGTACATCTTCTTCACCTCCCTCTACCCTCATGCTCTCCTTTGGTCGATTTTTTTTTCTCCTCTCATTTTTTTTTTTTTAATTCTGTGTTCATTTCGTAGATGTGTTTGTTTATCATATGTTGAAATTCTTCTTGATACTTTTAATATAGTGTTTAGTTGATACAATTTTTTATTTTATGTTTGTTTCTTAGTTCATTTATGATTACAAATTTTCACTTTATTTATTTTTTTGCAGGTTAATTCATTTCTCTTTTCTTTGCATGTGAATGTTTTTCCTCTAGCCTCTCCGGTAACAATCCCCTTTTCTTCTTTTTTTTTCCTTTATATATTAATATAAAATTTTATGCGACCTTAACTTTTTTAAAGCCAACTCCCAAAATGTGTTCCTTTCGAACTGTAGAAGCTCATCTTGCATGGCTGCGATCCAGTACTCATCTTTAAGGGCTTCAACAATATTTTTTGGCTCAATCTTTGAAATGAAGCAGACAAGCAGTTCAGTCCGGCCAAATGTCTATAGTTAATTTTCTTGTTTCTGATCTGTATAGGAGCATCCACATTTCCTATTATGTCCGTGTTGGGGTGATGTTTTACCGTCTTAGTGCCTATTCTCTTGTTGACTTCTAAATGATTGTCTGGTTGTTGTCCTTCTTCCTCAACTGCAACAATTTCAGTTTATGGACAGGGTTATGTGTCTGCCTCATAGGGTGACTGCTCAGTTTCAATGGATATTGAATCTGATCTAGGAATAGGGAAAAACTCATCGTCCTCTTCTGACATCTTTCATGTGATGGAATCCTCAAATACTACATTTGTCGATTCAATGACCTTTCTACTTTTTGTGAGATCGATATTGTATGCTCTTGAGTTGTTCGAATAGCTCAGAAACAACCATTTTCTTGTTCAGTTCTTTGTCTCTGTCTCTATATAATAATCATGAATACTTTTTTACATGTGCAGACTCTATTGCGCTTATTAATTTTAATTCATCCTTTTTCATTCTTTTTAATTTTAGGGGTTGATCATGTTCATTTTTAGATAAATGAACCTAATTAATCAACGTCAGTACTGATTAATCATACACCTCAGCACTAATTAATTCTATACACCTCAGCACTAATTAATTATATCTATCTATACTATAATAAATCCTGAAAGCATATTTTATTGTGTTGACCATGTTACCCTTTTAAGTTATAATTAATCTATTTATAAAAATTATATGTTATGGGTTAAAAAATTTTTTTTTTACTAAAATGTCCCTACATGTCCATATATTTACAGAAAAATCAATCATTAATTTTACTAACAATTGCACTACAAGACAAAAAGAGACAAATTTACCCCTCAAAAAGTACACATGAAAATAATAAAATACAACTTTCTTAAACTCCGTATCTACAGTGTTGAAGAAGATAAATATGGGAAGGAGGGAGTAATAGAAATTATATTTTATTAAAAATATTGTTTTCATAAATACACTAAAATAAGTAATATCTATCATTTTATATTTAAAAAATTGATACCCGTGCACGGAGTGCGGGTGTAAAATCTAGTATGTCATAACTTTTCAAATCTTAAAATTTTAACTTAACATTCAAATTAAAACCTAATTAAGAATTGCAGTGTACTCCCCTCTCCCCAGTCCTTCCGCATTCGCAGAACAGACTCCTCACCGCCGTCATCAACATCTTCTTTCTTCTTCGTTCTTGCCTTTAAATATGTCTTCCTGATCCTACATTTAATAATCGGAATTGTCGTGTGTTCCCATCTCCCTGCAACCGATTAAAGTAAGTGTTCGCAGGAAAATAGAAGACTGCTCACGGTTAGGATCAACTTCTTCTTCTTCGTACTTGCCGTTAAATATATCTCCATGTTCCTAGAACACATAAAACCTGGACAATTTTCATATTCCTCAAACCTGGACTTACTTTTCAATGATGCCTGCATTTGAAAAAGGAATGTTGTGGATGATAAACCAGAACAGAAAAGCTCTATTTAGGTTGGCTCCTATTCAAGTAATTCTTCTATAAAACTTGAATAAAATTCGATTGAATTCATATTTTGTTTGCAGTGCTACCTTAGTGCTGAATTAAAAGCGAGTTTTGTTTATTTTGAATTTACCATCATAAACTGAAGCTTTGTAGCTATGCATAGGTTCAGGATGCACTTCTGCTATTTGCCCCCTCCATCTAGAGTTTTTTCTAACTAAATATTTAGTGACTCTTCAATTTTTATTATAGCTGTGGAGATAACTAAATGTGGTACCCGTTTTCATATAGGACCAATAAGAGTTTCCTGATGGTGGGAAAATGAAGATTAAAACTAAAGTAAAGATAGATCTACACTGAATTGTCAGCACAGGCTCTGCCTCGGTGAGTAAATTTTTACTATTATGGTTCCCTTCTTTTTTTTTTTTGACGCTCTTGGACTGATCTGTGTGGTTTGGTTGAGGGTTTCTTGAAGCGAGATATTCGAGTATGTGGTGGATGTCGTTTGATTTGGCAATGGGTTTTGTTGGCGTTGACTTCTCGGGGTTAAGTTTATATGGTTTATTTATTTTGGTGGTAATAACTAATAAGATTGTTTGGTGTTTGATTTTTCATGGTAGAAATTTTTTTAGGATGCTCTATTTATTTGTGTATTTCTTGGCTTGGCTTGGCATGTCAAAATTATGTGATTAGCATGAGTTAATTATATATTTCTAAACGTGTCTACTGGTTTTGGCTTCAATAAAATCATTATGGCACTTGGTGTAGTATTGTTGATCCTTCCTATATGATGGGGTTTTCTGTTGGTTCACTTGATTGTTCCTCTCTGTATAGGCTTCTGGCTACACTTACTTGCGTGAAATTTTCAGTTAAGGATTAAGGAATGATTAATGTTTTGTTTGGTTTTCTCTAGGATGGGTATGCGGTAGTTGCTTCAGATGGTCATGGTCCTGGTGAATATCCTATTGTTACTGAGTCACGGGCAGGGGATGATGCTTTTGATGTCACAGTGACCCCTGGAACAGTTGCATACGTGACAACAGGAGGTGAGTGCTCTTGTGTTAAGGAATCATTTTGTTTAATGTTTAGCCTTTTCTTGCCCACATCCCCCAATTGGCGCACACCATATCTTTAGGTATTGAAACCATACCTTGAGTTTTGTAGTTGGTAATTCATAATATCGAATTTAACTACTAAAGTTTAAAGTTTAAATGTGCAAAAACTGGCAAGAGTCAAGACGCATACAATTGCAAAGAAGCTTGGATTTTGTATTTGCTTATTGGCAATTGTTTGGCCTCTTCTGGAGCACTCTGTTCTACACTGCACTGAACAATTTCTTTTTTTCTTAGCATTAAAGGTATGTATCATGTTAAAATAGAGATCTTTTGTAAGTGTTGGGTATTCATTAATTAGTTCCAAAGGATGGTTATTTTTTCGTTGAAGTTCAAACTTCATAATGTGATTGTAAAAACCAACCAAAAGCCTACATAATGTGGCTTTGCAAGTTTTCGAGAAACATGAACACTGATTGGACACGGGTTATTGAATTGGAAATGGCAATTCAAGAATTGGAATGTTGTTTTCGATATTTTGAATTGCAGCCTAAATTATTTTCATGTGAGTTATTCTCTTCTTTATTTCTTTCTGTTCAGGACCAATACCTGATGGAGCTGATGCTGTTGTGCAAGTTCCCTGTTACTTGAAGTCAAGTGAGTATCGCCCTCAGATTATGTTTCTTTTGTTGCAAGTGGCATTGGTGCTAATAGAAGGGTATTGATGTGATGAATAGAATTTAACTACTTAAAATTGATTGGATAAAACCCAGGTGATAACTTTGTTCATTTGTATTGAATTGCTTCTCGGCATCTCCTCTGTTATGTCATTTCAAACAAATTCGATGATGACACTACACATTAAAATATTATTAATTAACTTTAGAATATATTAGTTTGAAATCAAGTTACCTTGGATATTGCTGCTCAATCCTTGATGTACTGAATTTTGAGTTATCCACAGGCACCAAAGAACTAACAAGCTGATACCCTTCTTGCCAGATTATCTGTAAATTTTAAAAACTTGACTGTATAAAGTTCTAACTCAATACACATATATAATCAGCAAAAAGTAAACTCACTTACTGCATTGAACAACCAGCACCATGTATTGGTCATGTCCGATTATTGCCACTGTGAATACATTTGGGTCAGTGGGTGATGGCAATACATTTGGTTTAGGTACTAAACCGAAAGTATTGATTATGACAACCAGAATGACTATCTTTATTGGACATATTTATTAATATGGCCAAATAAAGATATGCATATTTTTCGTTCTGAAAAGAAGCTGCTGCTGCTATAATGTCTTCCCTTGTGATTTGGTAATTCAATGTTTAGAGATGACAGTTTTGAATTTTAGCAAAAGCTTTATATTGCTAAATAAAGTGGAATAATAATTAATAAATGGATGTTTAACTTACAAAATGCAAAAAATTGTAATCAATTGGTTGATAAAACTATTGATCTGTTCAATTATATCTATATGGCAACGTATGCTGTGTCAAACAGATGAACAAAATTAGTGTATTAAAATTCGAATCTAGCTCTAGCTTAATATTTGTGCATCTATCCATGAATGTGAGCAAATATTTCAAAAAACTTTTATGTGTGTGTCTTTGAAAACTAAGTACAAAGGGCATTAGTGTTTTCTGCATTTTAGGTTTAGTGGTTTGTAGATCGATTACATGAGGTATACAGTGTAACATATACTGCAAGCAAATCAGAAAAGTATGCATACAGGACAGGAAAAAAAATTATCAATGAGGATCAACCCTACATGTATTGATGTACAAAGCATAAAGATATGTGTAATATTTCAGAGCAAACCAAATAGCTCAGACCCTTTTTCCTAGGACATGAAAAGATCAGAATTCAGAAGCAGCATAGATATGCTCAAGCTCCCACCCCCAACCCTATATTCTACTGCTTTTTGTTAGTGCAAAAAATGCAGAAATGATGAAGACGATAGATAAATAATTAAGAAGTACACACATCTGGTCATATATGCTGTGCTAAGACTCCCTAATTTGTTTTAGATTACACAAATACCTGACATGTGTGGCCAACTTAAGTAGCTGATAGATTTCTGCAAATATTTTAAAAAAACAATGACATGTTATATTAGGTCAGTGGGTGATGCTATATTGAATGAGAGAGATGAGAATTGTTTAAAAACAATGACATGAAGAGATGTCGTGCTCCTGCATAAGTTTATTTAACAAATAAACACAATTGATTTGCAAAAGTGGCTTTTTAATGTAGTAAATATATTTTGTTAATTAACTTAACATATTATTAAGTTTATTTATTAAAAAAAAGCATCGCCCGTGCGTGGAGCGCGGGCAAAAAATACTAGTAGATAATAAAGCCTCAATCTCAAAAACAAATGTTCTTTATTCCTATAATTAATTTTGTAGTATGCACTATTTATGATTTCTACTTGTTGCACTTTGGTGGGCCGCTTTTAGAGTGCTATACTCCCCGTGAAATGGCCGAAGTGCCATAAATCGTTAAAAATACTACAAAAGCGCATAAGTATAGTAGCGACAAGTCAACAATGGAAATTTTCAGAAAGCGGTAATAGAAGATTTTAATTTCAGATTTTGAAAAAATATAAGGGAAATGGAATGCGCCGGAAGGGCAAGCCGGACACCGTGCGTCGGTCCGGCCACCAGATGCTGCCATCGTTGCCGAGCCGTAGCCTATTGCTCCGTCGCGCACCAGGTTACTTTTCTATTATCCTCGTTTCCGTGCATTTGTTTCTGTATTACTTGGTTTGTGTGGCGTTCTGTTGAAAATGTTGCTTTAATTCGTTTCCCAACGATTTCTAGGTTTCGCATAGGAGCGTGCACAAAAGAGAGTGCGCGAGGTTAGAGCAGCAAATGAAGCGTGCTGATATTTTAAATGAATTTCCTTTTACCTTTACTGAAGAAGCTAGGCATATTCAGGTAGTTGCTTTTGCTTTCGGTTTCTTAATTTTGTTGAGTCAATTTGCTTAATTGGTCGTTTTTAATGGAACTGTTAGTTTGGTTATAGGAGAATAGGTGCTCCTTTTTATCAAGGCTTGGGATTCACCGTCTAGGAATGTGGACTTGTGAATGTAATTGTGGTGTATCCGCTGTTAGTTTTAATTCAAGGTACTTCTTTAAATTTTCAATTTATGAGATGTTCTTTGTATTCATGTGGTGTCATTTAGATAAGAATTGTAGAGTGCAGTTTATAAATATTGGGTTTCTATACTATGCAAGTCTTTTGCATTTCACTATGCTTGGTTAAATAGAATATAAATTTCACTTGATTTTGCTTACTTTACTTCATAATTCTGCCAGCTAAATAATTAGTAACTATTGCTTGTAAAATCTTGCACAGGCTGATTGATAGTTGGAATCTTCCAAGTGATCAATGCCCTTGTAAAGGTATCCATTTAAAACTGAGTTATTACGATATGATAATACGTACAAGCACATAATCTGCATAATTATTCAGGGCCTTCCTCTCCAATGTTGCAACAGCTAACTACTTGGAAGGACTACTACCAATGGAGGTGCATCCCTCTTTTTTCTCCTGCTGCTTTACTTCTTCATTGGGTAGGTCTGATTGTGCATATATGGGAGCAATCTCAAATTAGTGTCAATGTATTGGATATCTCTAATCTGTACACAAGAGAAAAGGCTGCATTTGTCTCGGTATTATGATTATTACTGTTATTTTCCATGCCTGGCTCTGAACCTAGAACTGCTTTTTTCCCAGCCTCTCACGGTATATTGGGCTATTCAGCTCTCAATTCAGAATTGCTTGCTTCCTCAAATTGGGGATAAAATGAGGATACATTATCTAGGTATCTGGCCTTCTTTTCAATTTATTACGATCACATTTTAAGTGATATCTACACTCTAGATTTGTCCGTTTAATTTTATTCAACCGTAGACCTTCCACAGATTCTGGAGAGCAACATGTAGTAAGCCTTAAAAAATGGTCCTTATAGCATATATGTCATGCATTCATTGTGATAATGTGCTTTGGAAATTCTGTAAAACGTTATAATCCTATTGATGATTTGAAATGTCTCTTTGCTACTTTAGATTGATAACCTTACTTTCATATTGTTGGAGGCTCTTGAATTCGATGCACATTGGATTATGTCTATATTTTAATATTGAAAAGGGATTCTGTTTGATCTCTAGTCTTGCTGAGCACATTGAAGGAATAGGTTCCATCCTTATCATTTTTTGTTCTCTTCTATTTAGCTTTGCAAAAACTATCTTTTGGTTTTACTTTCTTCTATAAATCCAAGTTAATGTAGCTGTGAAGTGCAAAGTCATGGTGAATATCATAATGAGGGTTAATCTGATTTCAATTATTGGGGCACTGTTTTCACCTGATCGTGTTTTTATTATCAAGGTAAAAAATAATGTCCTGCAATCCAGCAGTCTAATTATGAACATCCACATGTAAAACCAAAATACAGAATATAATATTGTTAGGTTGAATAAACCTATCTCCACCTATTAATGTTTATATTTGATATATTGTAAGACAACAAAAGGTGTAAGGTATGTGTTTTTCGGTTCCCAAACAGATATTCTAATGTTGTATTCTTTTATCAGAAAATTCAAGGCATTGAGATCTAAACCAATCGTTTTATTCATTATTAGTCCCCATATGAGGTCACTAATTTTGTAGTTGAAACACTTGTTATCCTCATGTGCATAAAGTTTTGGAATTTAGAAGTTCTCACTCTCAGTTTAAGAGTTTCTTTCAGGTTTTAAATTTGTTTGAATATACTCCCAATATGCTATATTATGAAGAAAATTATTCATGCACTGACTTGTTCAAGACCACTTATTGTTTTGGGACATTATATGTAATTATATTCCCATCTTGTGATATTTAATTCCACTCGTATCAGTTGGTGGCAATTACTAAACTAATACTCCCTCTGTCCCGTTTATTGTGTCCCATTTGGATTTTTTACACAGTTCATGGTATAAGTTGGACCTAACTTTTTGTTATAATTATATAAGAAAAAATATAGTCAAGTGAGATATTGTTGAATTCGTTTTTTTCGCATAGTTTAAAAATAGATATTTTGTAAAAATTTTACTTTTATACTTCCTCCGTATTTAAATAACACTAACATTGGCATAGTATCAACTATTCATTGAATTACTCTGTTTTGTCGTTTTAACATAGTAATATAAAATAAAAATATAGTCAAGTGACATTTTGTAAGATTCGTCTAATCACATACTTTTGGAATATTAAATTTTTATAATTTTTTATTTTATAAAATTTGAGATATTACTCTTTAAAAATGTGTATTGAATTGCGTGAAAACAATGAATGTTAAAAATTTTTGAAACCGGAGGGAGTATATTTTAAGATATTAACCGATAAACAAATGTATTGGACTGCGTGTCCAAAAATTTTGAGACAGAATTAATGGGACAGAGGGAGTAATATCTTTCATAGGGATATAATTAATAAAATAAGATTTTATTTTGGGTCCTCAATACCTTGCGTTATCTAACAAAGAGATACATCATCAATTGGATGATTTTAATTTTTAGGAATAATCAAGCATTGTTATATTTATGTGTTTATTTCTTGAATTTAGTCCAGGCTTTAGGTTTTTGAAATTACGTTTGACCAATTCATGACATACATTGGATGGGGAGTATTATATTGACAACTCACGAACCGTTAGTCAGTATGATTATGCTGTAGACTTTTAATTCTGGTTATACTCAACACAGTTTTAACTCTAAAGTGTCATTCACTCTATTACACAAAAGTGAGCTGTTTCCACCTGATGTTTAGTTGCTTTAGGGTTTCCATCCTACTTATGTCTTTAGTTTATGTGTTGCCCATTCCTTTGTTCTTTAAGGACCAGAAAAGGAGCTTCATCAGTTGGCAGTCTTTAGAGAACTGCAAGCACTTTGCTCTGGAGTACAGGTGCATCTTGACCTTGTTGGACCGGAAATTCCAAGTCACAGGTTAGGTTTAGTTGTAGAAATGCTTTTGAAATGTTCTCACATTGATGACCTTTGATTTGCCAACATGTTCAATGTCTGTCCGAGTTTCTCTGGAGTGCATAACATGTAGTGTAGATTTTCTTCCTGTGATTCTGGTTTCTGGTCTGGTTTTCCAATTGATTTCATTTTACTGGCATGCCATGGAAAAATTAGATTTGCTTATGAGCTGATCGGAACTTACGTATTTGGGGTTAAATGTTTCCACAAGGAGATAAATGGTGGTCACACTTGTCATTGCATCATTTTTCGGACGCACATATGTCTTGCACGTTTTTTGGTCAATCTTTTTAGTGGTGTGATACCACAGTGCTTGGTAATGTTGATTTTGATTGTAACAAGTTATAGACCACTTCTCTTAGAACTGTCTGTGCTTGTATGCATATTCTGCTTGCTTCATTGAATTTATGTTTAATGCATGATCTAAATGTTGTTCTTTGTTTTTACCCCAGGAATGGTGAAGAAGTCCATCTTTGTAACTACCCTCGATGTACCCAGATAGATTGTCAATGTCAGTGTTCTTTTGAAAATTGTGGTGATGGGAAAATAACCGAGTCATGTGCAGTCACATTACGCCTCCATGCTGGGTATTATCATGACCGTTACAGAGAATTAGCGAAGGTTTTCCCAAATCTTTTAAGGCAGAATATCCACCATCTTTTCATAATTTATCTTGTCGTTATCATGCATTGACGTATTTATTCTATAGGATTCCATTCCTCATATAATTATAGCCCCGAATGCTGGCATCGCTGCCTATACGAGCTGGTTACCAACACTGGTGAGTTTAAGCCCTGGATGTGTAAAAAATTTATCTCCTGTGTAGCTCAACATATCAGTCTTGTTGTTAAAATGATGCTTATGTCCACAGGAACTAATATCGGCGATCAATGTTCCTGCGATCTTCTCTGATTACTGTGAAGAAGCTTCTCATCTGGCGACAAGCTGCATAAGCTCCGTCACAGGAACAGCTCTGAAAATTCCAGTACATACCTTACTTTGTTACATGAAAGCTTTTCATTGTTTAGGATTCTTCACATGAGTGAAAATGTGTTATCCCATATTGCAGATTCAGTTGAATCCTTTCAGACAGCCTCTTCCTGTCGAAGATACTGCGCTCTATCTCCCTTGCTATTCCAATTGCTTTGTGTTTGGGTTTTAAATCCTTCGCCCCTTGGTTCTTCATCAAGGATGCCTCGAATTGACTTTCGAGTTCTTGCTTGGACAGATCACCATCTGAAACAGTGTCTGAAATTTCACTGATCGATCCTCATTTTCATCATTGTAATTGGGGTCAACGCACCATCATCCAATTGTACCAAGAAAGTTCCTTCATCTACATCATCAAATTCGTCAGGACCACCTTTCTTCCCATGAATCCGAACAAGGAAACATCAGTTTCATAAACATCAGAATCAGCATCCATGTCTTCATCCAAATCAAGTCTGGGTTTTGGCAGAATGTAAGTCTCGTCGTAATTTTCTTTATTTCGAAAATATATATTATACTTTGATATCGTAGTTGACATAGATATAAACGCTATCGAGACACATACATATAATGAAATTGTAATAATTTTTCTTTCCAATTGGGAATAACTTAATTATCACAATTCATATTAATATAAACAATATGAAACGAAATAGAAAATGGCCTATAAATCGACAGTTCAATCTTTATTTATATGGTTCGAATAATAGACTTATACAAAATGTATTTTCATTGATTGAAAAGAAACCATATCCTTCAGAAAGTAACATATATTATATACACTAACAATATATTTTTGTTTTGCCGATCAAAAGGATCCAGTAAAAGGTAGTCTAAAATCCTGAACTTCGATTTGTTAAGGTTATTTTTGTCATCCCTAATAAAATCAATATTTACTATATTTCTTTTTAATATAATATTTAGAGAGGCCCAATGGCATTGAAGCTCAATTTCATTCACCAATTAATTAAAATGATCTTGTTAAATTCCATAGATAAAATGATCCCTAGTTAAACATTTCCTCCATGATCTCATTGAAATTTCAATTTAATTGAAGATGATCATCATATGCATTAATTTAAAATGAAAAATCCAACTATTTGCTTACATGAATAAACAGTATTTTCAAAAGCATGTCACATACAAAATCAATGTTATACCATTTTCTTCTAATATAAAGTTCCGAAAAGCCCAATGGCATTGAAACCTAATTTCATTCACCAACTAATCAAAATGATCTGGTCAAATTGTATTGATAAGATGATCGCCGGTTGAACTCCTCATGATCTCATTGGAATTTCAATTTCATTGAAGATGATCGCCAGTCGAACGCCCTCCCCCTTGATCTCATTATCATTTGCATTGATTTAAAATAAAAATACAACCATTTGCTTACATGAATGAACAACACTTCAAAAGCATGCCACATATAAAATCAGTGTTTTACTATTTCATTCTAATATAAAATTCCGAAAAGACAACGACATTGGACCCCAATTTCATTTACCAATGAATCAAAATGATCTCGTCAAATTGCATTGATAAGATGATCGACAGTCGAACCCCCATATTTCATTGAAATTTCAATTTAATTAAACATTTTTAGTATTCAAATTCTTAAGAGAAATTATGTTTTTGTGTTTGATAAAAGGATAAAATCTTTACACAAGGTTTTTTTATATGTTGCGGAGTCACGTCGAATAACATCTGGATTTTGAAATTTTTTCTGTTAAAGAATGATAAACATCATACAAACCAATCAACATTTAATGTTTCATTGTAGAAACACTACAAATGTTTTTCATTTAATAATTTTTTATATAAAGTACTTAAAATAATAATTAAAATTTTATAATAATTATTCTGTGATGTAATAATAATATTAATTATATAATAATAATTTTAAAATTAACATAAATTTATTTTTTTAAATTTTACATCCATGCGCGTCGCGCGGGCGGGTGTCCTAGTTATGTTGAAAAATGATCAATATTCTAAACCCCACCAGAAATTACTTTGACCCTAAAATGTTACGTAGTGTAAGAGCCCCAATAATGTTCCTATTAAAGAAACCCGTGTCTCACACAAGGGTGATTGGTAGTTTTGATAATAAAAAAAAAGCAGCAACATTGATAATTAGTTATGTTTGTCAATCTCCAATCCAATGCATTTATTGCCATTTTATTTTATTTTATTTTATCTGTAAAATTAAATACTACTCCCTCCGTCTCATATTTATCTTCTTCGACACCGTTGATACGGAGTTTAAGAAAGTTGTATTTTATTATTTTCATGTGTACTTTTTGAGGGGTAAATTTATCTCTTTTTGTCTTGTAGTGCAATTGTTAGTAAAATTAAGGATTGGTTTTTCTGTAAATATATAGACATGTAGGGACATTTTAGTAAAAAAAAATTCCCTTTTTGGGGTAGGAAGATAAATGTGGGACGTCCAAAAATGGAAAGTAAGAAGATAAATATGGGACGGAGGGAGTACTTATTATGGTAGTGTAAAAGAAGCACGTCAAGAAATGAAGCCAAGAATAGGAATATAGGAGGAAGCCATCATCTGAGACCAACTCATTTCTTGCAACTTGCAAGCAACAAATGTTTACCACAACTCACATGTTAGGACTTAAACACACAATCGTGAAAACTCATCCAAATAACCAACCAAATTCAACGATCAAGACATTTTTTTAATTGATATTTCCTTGCCTACGTGTTGATTCATGGTTCCAAAGTTAGATACACGTTTAGGAAATTGGCAATAAACATGACAAATTTTGGCAAAAAAGATTAGAAAATCAGCTACTATTAGTTATGTGTTTACTTGTGGGAATAAAAAGGGTTAACTTTTTTTTTTCGGGAAAATTAAAAGGGTTAACTTTGATTCTTACATTCTTTTCTTGTAAGATTAGTCCTAGAAGTTTTATAGTCAAAGAAAGACACACACACGGTATTTTCTATTCATTCATTCATTCAAGTCAATAATAATAATATGAATCTGCTTGAATTTAATAATTTTATTCCTGAAAAGGGGGTGGGGTGGGGTGGGGTGGTTACTGGTTAATTAGTCAAGAGTCAAATTGGAAGGTTGCAAAATGAAATAAAGAAAGATATACCACAAACCGAGTGTAGATTATATATATATACTCTGTTTATTCAAGTCTGAAGCAACAGAAACACATCGCGAGAACTTAAGACTCACATACACAAAAAATGGCAGCCTTTAGTTTGGCCAGAGAGTAAATCTCAAGGTGAGACAAATGACACAAATAAGTGAATAACACCAACAAAAAGCATTAGTTGTAATGATACCCCTATTACTACTATTTGATCAAACTGAAGACTCACATACACAGAAATAACTAGTAATAAAACACAGATGGCTGTCTGTTCTTATGGAATAAATAACTAGTTTGATATCTGCACCGCCTCTGTGTGTTCCCATTACAATGATAGAGTGTAAATAATGCAGTTTACCAAAAAGATGAACGAACCAACAGGGAATACTATATTGAATGTATAATAAGCCTTGCCTATTTTGAGATCCCTGTGTAAACCCAACACTCCATCCAAACATCAGTGCCTGCTGGTTCAACACTGCAACTCAGTATATCCTTTCTCCAAATGACCATTACAGCCCAAAACACCATCAACATACATACACCCAAAACTAGGGCAAGGGCTATCAACATATTTTCCTGTCAATAAACCTAAAAAACATAAATGCATTTCAATTCACCAAATGAGATTAACGCTCGAGAGAGTTCACCAGTAATTTTGCATCTCATCAAGTAATCTGATTGATATTAGTAGTACAAGTAGTAATCATACATGCAAACAACGTCGCCATTCTGACATAAATATCATCCATAAACAGACGACGTCGTGCAGAACAACATTTTTTCCTGTCCAAATGTCAATTAACTGAAAACTAACGATCTTCCGCACGATGACAACAAAAGACAAACACAATCTGATGCTTAACTCCTTCCTACTTATCGTTTTACCAATCAAACAACTAACCAACGGACATTCATTCAGATTAAAGTATTAAAAAAAAGGGGGGGGGGGGGGGGGGGGGGGACGCACAAACTATGTTAATCATGAAAATGTATATATAATCTTACTAATCAATCAATTCAAATCAACCCAAGAACCTAAAAACATTACGAAATTCTTTTGTAAATGGTGTATTTCTCTCGACACCTCTTGATCGAATTAAATCTTTCAATCAACAAATGCATCTATCCTCCCGGCCCAGCTTGTTTACAGTTTCCCGCCATCCACCAAAACTATACACACTTTCCTAATGGCACACCTCGTCTCACAAGTCGGCGCACTTTGTCGGTGCGAATCCCAGCCTCGACTGCTTGGTGTCATACATGATGTGAAAATTCTGTTGCTGGTAGTTCCCAATAATAGACAGGGCCGAGCGAGGTGTCCCTAGAATAGCCAAACAAACCACATCATCAGGATCGAGCCTGATGAAGTAGTTCTCCACCGGAAAATTCCACGCCGCCCCATCGCCAAACACAATCCCAAACGACGGCAGCTCAGGCTTTTCCACGCCGGAGACATTGTAACACGGCTCCAACACCGGGAAGTCCTTCACCACCGGATATTTCCCCTCTGTTTTCTCCAAGAAAGCATCTTTAATTATCTTGTACGCCGGATCAGCAAAATAGCTCAGCGTCGTCCCGGAGTCCACAATTGTGCCCCCGGCGCCGTCCTCCGTCACATTCCACGTGTCCTCCGGAATGTCCAATACCTCGCCCCCGACGACGACCGACTTTATCTGGACATAGTAGAATGTATCGACGGGATTCTCCTTCCCGGCCACCAGCTTGGTGAAATTCAACTCAGGATGGCGCAGTAAGCCCTCGTCCTCGCCGAAAATCAGCTTACTGCTCACAGTCGCGTTGCTGTTCCGATCCACGAGGCAGTACGAGAATGAGTGGCCGTACAGTGACTGCAGCTGCGACGAGAACGACAATGGCCCTCTGCCGAGGCCCAGCAGCCCTGCGGCTCCATGGAATAGGCCGCGATTCCAGTGGCCGCAGCCGAACATCACGTTATCGACCTTTTTGAACTCGGATTTCCCGGCCGGCGACGTGAGGTTCACCGTGAATGTTTCGAGCGCGAAATCCCCCGTCGTGTTGGAGCTGTCGCCGTACCAATAGTAATAAGGGCAAGTTTGGTTCTCGCCGCTGCATTCCTGCGGGGGGTCAGGGGACGACACGAGATGGCACCGGGGATCCTTGCAACTGATGTTCCGATACGAATGCGATTCCATTGGATTGTAGAATGGCCCGTTCTGCTCGAAGCAATCGTTGCAGGGAACGCATTGGATCCAGTTGAGATCGCTGCCGGTGTCGAGAATTAAGGAGAAGTGCTTGGGAGGTGTACCTATGAAGACGTCCATGAAGTACTCGCCGGAGCCGAGGCTGACGCCGGACTCTAAAGTGGCTATCAGCTGGCCGGAAAATTCCTCCGGCGACGCGGAGGGAATCGGATTGTAGGAGGTTTGGTTATCGGTCTTTTCCAGGCGGGAGATTAGGTTTCGATTCTTCTTCTCGACAATCCTCGTGTGAAGCCTCTGGATTCGAGCAGAATCCTTGGCCGTCGACTCCGCGACGCCATCGGACAGCGAGATTTGCTTGCCGGAGGATCGGTGCTTCACATTGAGGACAACCGTTGATTTCGGTTTTGACGGCGAGACCGTGCAATCCGAAACGACGGAGGAAGATGCGTCGGCGGCGTTGAAGCTGCGCAAATCCAGGGCAGAAAAGGAGGATTTGCTGAAGTTCCGAGCTCCATTTGCGGCAGCTAAGAGGAAGACGCCATGGAAGAGCAGGTGGAAAAGCAATCCGGGAACGAGGAAACACTTGGAAACCATGAAAAAGAACAAACCCTAGAAGGAACCACAAAAAAAAAAGAAAAAAAATTGGGGAAAAACGAAATCAAATATTAAATGGAAGCGCAATGAAGCGACAATCCAACCCAAGTAGTAATACTAGTAATAATCTGGAGAAAGCTGAAAGGGATAATGAAAGTTGAGGGGAATTCACAATGTTTGGGGTGGAACTAAAGAATTAAAGAAGGGAGGTTTTTCAAAGGAAAACTGGGGTGGGTAGTTGGAGGGAGGAGGGGAGGTTGAAGAAAGACTTTTTTTTGAAGTTTGAAGAGAGGGGAGGGAGTATTCTATTCTATTCTCGGAGTCCAAAGCAAGCAAGATTGAAAGAATAGACACGCGGTTTCACACAAGAACAAGAATGCTGTGTGAGAATTTGGGAGTTGTAATTTTAATTTTAATTTAATTTAATAAATACAGTAATTAATGGTGGGAATTAGCAATATATTTTGACTCAGCCCACCACTACTCTCCACAACCCCATTGGCTAATGTCCACAACACTCTCGCCCAAACATGTGACTATGCTGGACTTCCTCCGGTTTTAGAATACTTTTTAATCTTTGCATAGTAAATACTATTTATGAGCTCCTAAAAGCTAATGTGCAGAATGAGACTTTTAATTTAAAATAAAAGCTAAAGCTACCAAAAGCTTCAAAATTTTTCAAAAAATGCGTGCATAACAGACCCTATACATACTACGAAGTACTCTAGAAGAATAAAGGACATAATCATAAAATTAAGCACATATCTAAGATTAAGGGCCCGTTTGGATTGGCTTTTAAAAAAAGCAGAAGCCAAAAGCAGAAGCAGAAGTGAAAGCCAAAAGCAGAAGCAGGTAACTTTTGTGTTTGGATGGAATGTTTGAAAAGCAGCTTTTTTTCAAAAGTGTGTTTGGATATGTAAAAGTGAAAAGTGCTTTTGAAATGTGTAAATTACCAAAAAGGATATATTATTTATATATAATAGTATATATTTATAGTGTAATTAAAATAAATTAATGGGGACATTTATGACTCTGCACACATTACTAGGTGCTTTTGGCTTCTGCTTTTCGGAGAAGCACCCCCTGGGCTGCTTCTCCCAGAAGCACTTTTGCAGCTTTTCGAGGTGCTTTTGCTTTTTCCCAAAAGCCAAAACAAACACTTTTTTTTCTTCAAAAGTGTTTTTGGCAGAAGCAAAAGCCAAAAGCACTTCAAAATAAGCCATTCCAAACGGCCCCTAAAGGACATGAATAGGAGTTTGGGCGGGGAATAAGAATACTTGATCACTTAGCTAAGGTACTCCTCATTCCATGAATATGCGAGTAATTGAATCTCGTCTTCTCAACCCATCTTAATTATTACTTATTACTCATTTATGAAGTAGTATATATTTATGACAATAATTAAATATATTAGTAACTTTTTTTGGTAAAGAAAAAGTACTAAATTTGTCATATTAAATAATTCATTTAATTTAAAAAGATTGCTTATACCGATTAACAACCCAACATTTCTCATTTCAAATTCTTGCTTCTTTTGCTCAAACCGGATATCTTGGTTCTTGCCAGCATTTATTTTCGACATTTCGTACTATCATTTATCATTTAAATTTAGTGATTCATTAACAATTCAATTAAATAGTTATTTATTAGTCAAATATATGTGTTTTTTAAGTTCAAGTAATATATTACTTTCCAATTTTTTTTCATTGAAAAAAATAAATAAATTGTGCAGTGGCAAAATACAGAAGATAATAAACTGAAACACAATAGCAACGCAATAGCTAATTTACTGCAAAATGAACCGAAACAAGGAAAGAGAGAAAATGAAAAAAAAAAAAAAAAAAACAAGAAGAGCGGAGGGCAAAACTAAGGTTGCAAAATAATCAAATTTTTTTGCTTCGATTCGTGATTTGATTCGAAATTATTCGAAATTTTGATATTCGAATAATATTTGATTCGATTCGATATTCGATTACACATTTTATTTTATATAAAATAATATATAAATATGCAAAATAACTTTGTTAGATAATTTAAAATTTATTTTTAGTGAATATATTTATTAATTAATATGAATATATTTATATATGAAATTAAAGTACTAAATTTAATATATAAATCGAACTAAATATTTAATTTTAATAATTAAAAATTAATTTTTTCAATATTAAATTACCTTATAGAATAATTCGATTCGATTCGAAAGTATTCGTGAAGCTTAACAAATCAAATCGAATATTGCAGTATTCGGTTCGATTCGATTCGTTTGCAACCCTAGGCAAAACTATGGCTGTATACCACCACAAAAATGATAATCTCGGGCGAACTTGCCCAATGGGAGAATTTGTGAGTAGTGGTTTTTTTCTTTTACCCCGAATTATTGTTGTCATCGTCCTTGCCTCGTGTTGTTCATCTTCTTTTATTCTTGAAATCTGCTTCTTAGTAGTGAGGATGTCATTAGATCCTCATTGGAACCGTTGTTTGCTCATCACATCATCTGCGCAGCATTCGGACAGGTTTGCCGGATGAAGTCACATCGGCATACCTCCCAAATAAATCCTCACAACTTCTCCAAGGATCTTGGTGAACAAGAAGCCAACACACCTTATTGACGAATTTAAAAGATTATTTGTTTTATTTTCCCTTAAAGGAAGGTTTCATTCGAGTTTTGGTCATTTCAAAGAAAAGTTTTGGCACGCAAATGTTACACGACCGATGAAATTGAAAAATGTAACCACTATATTAGAAAAAAAATCAAAATAAAAATTTGCGAGTCAAATGATTTTTTTTTTTTTCCAAAAAAGTTATAAGTCAAAAATAAAATAATCTAAATGCCCCAAGTCTCGAGCCATTCCCCAATAAACCAGAAATTACAAGTAATACCTAAAATTTTCCTCCAAAACTAAAATTGCCTCACGACTTGAACCATTCCCCTGTTACTAGATGGCAAAATTAATTACAGTATTTAAAAACTTTCTTCCCAATCTATTTGAGATTTGATTTTGTTGGGTAGGAAGGTGATGGGACATAAATAATAAGCTAAAATAAAGACAACGACCAGAGGACACGGAGGTTCAATAAATATAAAGTCGATTCCTGCCAAATTACAGAGAGAAGACGAACAAGGAATATTGAGTGAGAATTCAAATTCCTAATTATAAAGTTAGAAGTAAAATATTTACTTTAAAACGTTATTGAAATGTACTTCCTCCGTTTTTTAAAGATAGCTACGGACCCACCCAGCACGCAGTCCAATGCACATTTTAAACCATTAATAACTCAAATTCGATACAAGTAAAAATTTTAAATGTTCGATATTTAAAAACTACAAGACGAGACGAATCTAACAAGATCTCACTTGGTTATATTTTAACTTATATAACCATGATAAAACTTTAAGTCAAAGTATATGAGTGAACAGTACCAATTTATCAAACGTAGCTAACAAATAAAAACGGAGGAAGTATAATTTTGGAAGAAATGATTTCCCCGTACGTCTTCTTCCCATTCGCACAATGCAAAAATATACTACATGAGTACAAAATAGTACTCCCTCCGTCCTACTTCAGACGTCATGTTTGACTTTTTGGCACTGTTCATTGTTTAAGTTTGACTCAATATTATTGCAAGTAAATACTTGAAAAAAATAGTCGAGTTCGGTCTTGTTAGATTTGTCTAATCGTGTAGTTTTAGAATATATATTTCACATAATTTTTACTTATATATATTTTGAGATATGATCGATTTAAAAAATGCATGGAATTGTGTGCAGATATCAAATAAAGACATTTTAAATGGGAGGAGGAAGTACAATTTAGCAAGTGAACTATTTTTGCGAAGAAAATTTTTTGGTTGGAATTTTGCGACCGAATTTCTTTTATCTCCATGTATATGTGGAGCTGCTTATATGTAAATCACATATGAAACATGTACAGTATTTACCAAACATATTTGGCTCAAGTGTAATAGGACTCTGACAGCTTAAACAAAAGTTTCGTATTCGAGTGTATGTAGAATTCTGTTTTGTTAGAGGCAACCCTTCAGTATCCACTAGATTGTTCTATATTTGATTTCTTACGTATTTATTACTACTATTTTATTATTTTAAGTGAAAAATACTCTCTATCTCTATAGATCGATAGTTTAATTAATTTCTCGAGCATGCGTTCACTTATACATAAAATAATTACTGTATAATATGTAACATCCCAGTCACACCCACTTGTAGATATTGTCCGCTTTGGCCGCATGCTTCGGCCTGGGTACTGGTTCTGATACCATCTGTAACATCCCAGTCACACCCACTTGTAGATATTGTCCGCTTTGGCCCAATCCGCCCTCACGGCTTTAAAACGCGTCTACAAGGGAGAGGTGTCCACACCCTTATAAGGCATACTTCGTTTCCCTCTCCAACCGATGTGGGATGTTACATAATATACTACTGCTTTATTTATGACATGCTGCATGATGCATCCGGCCAGGCCACTAAAGTTAAGCTTAGAATAATTTGCTCTATTTCTTAAAAGGAAATGTAACCATCATAGAAGTATATAAATAGCTAGGAATATTTGTCTTTAAAAAAAATACTTAATAAATGAACAAATGTTTATGACCACGTTACATGTAATGTAAGTTATTAATGTAACAAAACCTTATTCTTGTTGACCGCGTCGTCACCGGCCAATCCTTTTCTGGTGACACTACTCTTCTCATTAATTTATTACTACTACTATTACTGTTTCGCTTTGGTAAGAAATTCTCTTGTCCGAGTTTTGAATTTGTCTTAATTGGTACAAAATATTGAGGGTTAATTACATTAAATCACCACAAATTAATAATTTCAACCATTGGTAATTAAGGCAATATATCATCCATTGACTCTTCTAACAAAACATAATAAGTACTATTAATCTTCAAAACTATTTCTTATTTTGGCCCAGAAACTAAAACTTTTAAAAAAAAAATCAGAAACTGCATAGAAAAACAAAATTAAATATGTATTTAAATTGTATAATTATAATTACATGAAGAAAATGATCAATTGAAATTGTTTTAAGGTATTTTCGCCATTTTATTATTGACTGAAGAATATGTACTCTTCTAATTAAATAATCATGTTTATTGATATTGTGTTGAATGGCATGAGTGCTTATCAAACAAGTCGTAGTAGTATTTTTTTTTTCTTTTTTCTTTCTTAAGAGAAAGGTAAATATATTTTTTTTTTTTAAAAAAAAAACGAACATTTGACTATCTAAGTGGGTCCACGAGTGTTTCTCTTCTTCGTATTATAGGAAAATAGTTAGTCAGGTGATCTGGTCAAATTAGCACATGCATGATGACCAAAGCATTAGGTAAGAAATATTTTATTTTAATTTTCTGCACCATTTACAAGCAACTCGAAAAAGAAATATAATATTCTCTAACCTTGATTAGGCTGTATTGCAAAAAAAAAAAAAAGAAAGAAATACAGTAACAAAAGCAATATCATACATACTACTGCCTCATTTGGTTTCTTTTTAAGTGTAATATTTCTCCTTTGCAAATATATCAATGCACATTTTAACCTATTAATAACTCAAATTCGGTATAAGTCAAAATTATAAAAAAATTGATATTTAAAAATACAAGATGAGACAAATCCAACAAGATCTCACTTGGCTATATTTTTTCTTGTAGAAGTATAACAAAAATATAAATCAAAGTCTTACCATGAACATTAAAAAAATGTCAAAACGTTACATTTATTATGGAGTACTATAATAAAAGAATCACGAAAAAGATTGTAATTTTGTGCCCAAGTTGATAGTATGATGTTCAAAATCAATTTCTTTTTTTGGCGTTTACTAATTATTCCAGACCACATTGTACTCACGACAAATTCCTGAAAGATTTTGACTGCATACACAAAAACTTAAGCTGCAAAATCAATTTCTTTTGGTATTAGTTAGGTATTTTATTGATTGTTGAAAAATAAAAAGGGATTGTAGGAGAGATATATATACTTCTTATAGATATAAATGTGTCGGAAAAGATATTAATTATCCTGAAAAATAAGAAAAATATTGTATGGGTAAAGTCAAAGAGGAAAATATAATAAGAAATGGTGGTCAAGAAAAGGGATTGTTGGAGAATATTGTATCCTGTATAGTACTATAGTGGTATTAGCTTATTCATCGGCTATTTCTATCCTCTTTTTCCCAACCGTATAAATAGCTGTTTGACCGATAAAAAAAACCACTCTTTATGCTCAAATAACCTAATTTTCATTTATTTTTCATAAATAAGCTTTTTATCATACAGGCTCAAGTCAAAAAAAAAAGGAAAAAAAAGGCTAAGTCACCAAACACAGTTGATCTGAGTGGTATGAGGCTCTGCTGACAGCTTAAGCAAAGGTTTTGTGTTCGAGCTTTTGTATATGTAGAATTTTGTTTTGGAAAAGACAATCCTTCAATACCCATCAGATTTCAGAGAGATTAGTTTTGTGTCCGATGTGACTTGGGAATACCCATTATATACCAAAAACAGGCTCAAGTCCAGGTCAACACAAAAAAACAGGCTCAAGTCCAGGTCAACACAAAAAGTATTTGGGAAACTGCATGGAAATTTTAATACTAGAAGATTAGTGTACATATATAGAAATTAGGTAACATTTAAATGCTTCTGACCGTGGATAATTCAGTCAATTTCAATAAATTAGAGAAATATCAAAATTTAATAATCCATGCCATTCTCTTGGACTTAATTTCAAGAATTTTGCCTACGGGAAATATATAGAGAGTTATGCAAAGATATAAAGGTGATTATTAATAAATTGTGAGAGATTGTGGATGACCTGCCGAAGAAAATATGGAGACTTGTGAAGAGATAAGAGTATTATCGGGCATATATGTCATGCGACCTTTTAAAGCAACTAATTTAATTGGCAAGGATATGAGCGTGCAAATACATTTATTAGGTTATTATTAGGTTATTATTACATTGGATTAAGAAGGGAAGGCAAAATTGACAGGATAAAAGTAGTTGTGGATGATTTTATGGGGTCATTGCTTATTTTTAAAGCTAGGTTAAATGTTAAAGTACTTTGTTCAATTTATGCACATAGTACTTCAATTTGGTTTCAAGTGTGCTTGTAAAAGGAGTGATTGTAGTTTATAACTTTTATTGAAATTGATCAAAATATTTTTTATTATTTATAATCTGTAAATATATATTTTCTTAGTCTGGTTTAAATAATCCATTATTATAGAAAAAATATAGTTGAGAAAAGTATTTGATTTATATTTATATTTTTTTATTTATAAGAAACCATCAACATAATGATTTTTTAAAAACGAAATTTAATTCAATGTTCCATTTCTATATTGAGTTTTTTCTCAATCAATTATCTATTTCATTTCGCTGTTATGTTATTTGTTATACCAAATATGTGAATCAATTCCCATTTTATGGATCAATTTATTTTCTCTACAATTCTATTATCGGTTAACATTTCTCTATGTCTTGATGCACAGATTTGGGAATAGGAATAGGATGTCTCTTGTAATTGGGAAGAAATTTTCAAATTCATATTATTAACATTCCACCTATATAGATTGGATAATAAAAAAGAAATCTGAATGAATTTCAAAGATCTCTGCAAATAAGTCTTTTCTAAATTTTCCTTCCTTTTTTTTTTTTTTTTTTTTTTGGGTTTCAAATCATGAACTAAATAAATCCAAAGGGATGAATCCAAACTTAGCCTGGAGATTTTCAATATGCATAAAATCCAAAAACGAAAAAAAAAAAAAAAAAACCAGAAAGTGTAGCAGTCATTGCCTTACATTGAAGCAATTCTGTGGAGGAAGCTGTGAGATTATATGGTTTGGTCCTTTCATTAGACCATGAGAATAGGTTGTTATCTCTTGATGAGTTGCTGGAATCAGTGCAATTATTACCTCAATCAATCACTGTCTCTGTCTCTACTACTGTTATTTCATATCCTCAATTTTTTTTTCTGAAGCTTTATTTGAAGTAATAATGTGAAGTATCCATCCGTATCCCTATTCTTTTCAAACACCTTAACAAGAAGTAAATGCATAGTTGTTGCATCATCATCAATAATGGCTAATGTGATGTTGAGTCCTTATTAACAAATGGCTGCTTCTCCATTAATGATGGGGCAGATCAAAGTTGTTGCTGATTGAGCTATAATGCATGGGGCAGATCATCGATCATGGAATTCGTACACAGATAGATTAGCATTCATTCATTTTACTTGGTTGGATCTTGACATCACATTCATTTAGCAGCAGCAGCAGCAGCAGTAGTATTTTAATGAATGGTGTGGATGGGATACAAATGAAGGATTAGCATGACTTGTTTGGTGTAAACTTGTTCCAAGGGAAAAAAAAAAAAGAAAAGAGTTTAATCATATATACTACTAGTTTGACTTGATGGTGTATACTCTGATGATGATGATGACATCCACCCTTGCATCATCATCATCATCATCATCATATCAACCAATATCTATCTGTGTGAAACATTTAAAGATAAATGATTTACTAGTACTATTTGAGTATTATTATAGATAGATACAGAAACTGTGACATTGAAATACTGGAGTACTTCATAAAACAATGATGTAGTATACTACTCCCTCCGTCTCATTTAACTTATTTGACTTTTGCAAACAATCCAATGCATTTTTTCAATCGTTAATATTTCAAAATATATACAATGAAAAATTATGTGAATTACTATATATTTTGAAACTACATGATCATATGATTCTAACAAGACCCAACTCGACTATTTTTTTTCAATATATACTCACAATAAAATTGAGTCAAACCTGAACAATTAACAGTACCAAAAAGTCAAACAAGACATGTTATGTGAGACGAAGGGTTCATCACAAGCCAAATAATACTCCTCCTAGAAAGCAGAAACAAAACAGGCACTATATTCTAAAAGATATATGATCATTATGATATGATTCTCAACCCCTTAAATGATATTCTCTCTATAGAAAACGGCCTTCTCCTTAAATGGAAATGGAGGACCGCCCAGACCCTTTTCAATTAAATACCCCCACATTCTCTGCAAAAGGAATGATTTACTTCATCCTGCACTCGGAGAATACATCGCAAGCTTCCTCCCATTCCTCCTCTGCGGTATCAAAAGTACACGAGAAATGGTCGGTTGAAACCAACAACTTCTTGTCGATCTCCACGTGTGAGTAGCTCGACATTCCAGCAAAACCAATGCCCGCCTCTACATTTTCGAAAGGTGGAACAGACAGTTGCCTCCATTCGTCCTTCAAAGGATTGTAAACCTCAAAGGGAGTCCGATCAACACGACGATCCACACAATTCGAGGGCCCTGACAGAACATATATGAGACCGCCTATTTCTACTATTAGGGGATAATACTTGCCTTCAGCCATATATAGACTTCTTATACTCGAAATTTGTCCAATTTGTGCCCCGTAGAGGGGTTGAGAGAGAGATGCAACGGAAAAATGATTTGCTCCTGTAGGTATCATCGCTCTTCCACGACGACTCCTCATGTTCCGAAGCAATAACACATCTCTTTTCTTGCAAAACAGTATCAACAGCATAAACTTTACCTCCACCTACATGAAGAAAACTCATATAAACATCGCATTCATGCAGTGGCGGATCCAGAAATTTTTGTAAGTGGTGTCACAAAAATTGATAAAAGCTACATTTGAATTGTGGATAGCGGCGACAATGTAAAAAATATTAAGAAAACTATATTGGAATTAATAACAATGGCATCACCATAAAATTGAATGGGTGCACCAAGCTAAATATAAAACCTTTAAGCTTATTCTTCAATTGGAATGGTGTCACTTCAAAAATTAAGTGGGTGCACCAAATGAAATATGTAACTTTTTAAGCTTAAAATAGCAATTTTATCAATTTAAGTGGTGTCCCGTGCCCCCACTGTAATACATGTAGATCCGCCCCTGCATTCATGTGTACTCCAGGGGTCGAGCTGATTAGTGCTGCCACACCACAGGAACAAATCTTCTTCAGGCTCTTCCAATGTAGTAATACGTTTATTGGAAGATGGCACATCCAATTGTCTACGCTTTAACGAAGATCCAATCAATTTCGATATCTGAAAAGACTCAAATGCATAATACATATTCACTGTGAAGGGTTGAGGTGAACAGGAAAAGATCACAAGGTGTTCTGGCAGCCCTTGCCCCTGCCCTTGTGCTGATATATCCATCATACTTGACTTTAACCTGCAGCAAAGAAATCAATTTTTTTAACTTATGCAATGAAGTGAATAAAATAAATTTTTAACTTTTTCAAGGACACACAATCACATACTGAAGGTTGTAATAGCTAAGTTAGCAAGTAGTAAAATCACAAGATGCATTCATCAGAACTTGCAATAATAAAGTAGTAATGTGAACAAATAGTCAGATTTGCAAAAGGGAGGGTAGATGAAGTGAAAGAAAGTTTTGAGGGTTGAATCAGATACAGACAGAACTTGCTGCTTACAGACAGACAGATCCCTACTTATATTAAGTGCTCCAGGAAAACAGAAGCATCGCTGGACAGATTTAAAGCAATAGATGCTCAGACAGACGTATGATATATCCAACAACTCAAAGCCATGCTGATATTTGCTACTGCCGTTCAATTAGTGTTGAGAACTACACAACATTACATGGAGTACTACAAAAGAAATTTATCCATTACTGGCAAATAAACCAACCATAGCAAATAAAAGAATAAAGATAATGAGTCTCAGACTATTTATAAGTACAACCGACTGTTTAATTAGATAAACTGTGCAAATTTGGAGAATTAGAAACACAACCCATGTTGAAGCAGAAGATTAAAGAAAAAAAAAACATAGTACACAGAAGCATGCCCCCACTAAATTACAGTAATAGTAAAATTTGTTGTTTAATCTTGTGGCAAAATTTGAAAACCCCAAAGGTTCTTCATCATCAGTAATTCTAAAAGGTCCAGTAAATTAATTCTGAAACAAATAAATGAATGTGTATATGCACCATTTCTGACTTCTTCCCTCTCCTACATCTTTCTACACTTACCCTTCTCGTGGTACTTACGATCCCCTTTTCAAACCCTATCAGAACCGAGGAAATGTAGGGAGGAACGAACGATCAGTTAATTTAAAATCACAAATTCCCGTGCGATGTATCGATCTCCCTTTAATGCAAAAACAGAACAGAAGGTAAGAAAGCAAGTAATCGACGTATGAAAACGGATCAATGCCGCCTTCCACTTCTCAATCACAATACCGATCAAAAGTTGGAGATTTAATTTCCCTCTATCCCCCTCTCTCTCTCTTATTCCCCTTTATAGTTTTATAGTTTGTGTAGCATGGACTCCCACGATTCCATTTTCAGACTTTCAATGGGCCTCCTCCATTTTCAGACATTCAATGGCTCATCTAAAAAAATTTATGCCGCTAATCCCCAAACACAAATCAAGATATAGAAAGGGCTCACAGATAGGGGTTGAAATAGGCTAGGCCCGGCTAGGCTTAGGCTTGAACGGCCCAGGCGTGTGTCAAATTTGTAAGGCCCGGGCCTGATCTATTACCTTTGAGATGCCTATCGTATAGGCCTATCATGACCTATTATCTTTGATAGGCCTATCGTATAGGCCTAAACCTGGCTTATTTATTTAAATAAACCAGTTTTTAAGTCTTTTAAAAGTCTGATTAAGCCTATTTCAAAATAAATTAAAATTCTTTTATATATATGTCCTGATGTAATCATAAGGTTGAAAGATACTCTATCCGTCCCACGAATTGTGGCTCGTATTCCTCTTTCGGTTGTCCCACGAGTTGTGACCACTTTCCCTTTTTAGATAAATTTAATTAATATAAATATGATTAGAATTTTAATAGTTTCTAAATCCCATTAAAAGTAATCACTTTTACTATTCTGCACAATTCCCAATACACTTTTATTTTTCTACACAAAGTCCCTTGCATTTATTTAATTCTTCATATTTTAAAATTGGTACAAATAAAAATTATATAAAATATACTCCCTCCGTTTAGAAAAGATAGCTACATTGGTAAAATTGTCACTATTCACCTAAACACTTTAATTTGAAGTTTTATCATAGATATACAAGTTAAAATATATGCAAGTGAGATCTTGTTAGATTCGTCTCATCTTGTAGTTTTTAAATACCGAAGTTTTAGAATTTTTACTTCTACCGAATTTGAGTTATTAATGGTTTAAATCGTGCATTGGACTGCGTGCTGGGTTGGTCAGTAGCTATCTTTAAAAAACGGAGGAAGTATATTCTTAATCTAGACATCTAGACGATTCTAACAAGACCACACTTGAATATTTTTCTCTAATCAAATCATTACTTACAATAATATTTTGTCAAAGTTAAACAATAAAGAAAGTCAAAATTCATTAAAATTTTAAACACAAATACCTACATCACTTTAATCACTAAACATCACCACACCCCACCACATAAATTACCGTGTCCAAAAGAAACGAGCCACAATTCGCGGGACGGAGGGAGTATGAATTTGTGCACTTGGACAAGTCGTCATCCGCAACTATTTATATACGAAAAAAAAACTTATAAATATTTTATAAACCTATATAAGATAAAAATTAATAACTACTTCTATATAAATAATAATAATAATACTATATATTCCTATACAGTAAACATAACACACTAATAACAATGATAAATAGTCTGGCTTGTTAGGCCTAATAGGCTTTTTGTAAAGCCTGACCTGAGCCTATTTAGCTAAATAGATTTTTAAAATAGCATGAGCCTAGCTTGTTTATAAAAAAAAGTCTGACCAGACTTGACCTTCGATAGGCTAGGTCATAGGCCCTGTCGGATAACCTGATATATTCCCTCCCTACTCATAGATGCGATTCCGCCCAATTACATACGAAGAAACAGAAGGGCTCACCGATAGCAGGGAAATGCCGTCTGCGGCAAAAAAAAAAATAAAAAAAAAATGAATAATTATGCCAAAAGGCGAACTGCAATACTGCATGGTCAAACACTTTGGAACTCTATCAGCTCATGTTGAAGTGTTGAAGACACGGATTATGTGAGTTGAATTGGTGCATTATATGTGTTGAGTGTTTTTATGTAACCCAAACACTATTAAATACCCAATGCACATCTCATCGAATGAACTCGTCAGCACAACGTCACATATATATTCAGCACCCTATTAAACCCTAAACCCCAAGTATGTATCAGACGGGTAATAAGTAGCTTAATTTATTAAAGACTTGTCTCACAAGATTTAGGTTGGAATCTACGTCCTGTAAATTGATGTCCACAATACATTCGAATTATTTATCAATTTCGATTTTATTTAGGACGAATAAATTAACATGTTCAACTACTATCATAAGTGGGGATAGCCGGATAAATGGGGACTTAGCCCAAGTAATAAATTCCTCAATTTCCAACGGTCCAGGAAAAAAAAGAAAAAAAACTACTGTCATAGGTCAAATTAAGTACCAGTACCCATGATTTAATTCTAACATTTTTTAAAAAATATACTAATTCAAAATATACATTGTCTGCATTGGCGGATCTGTTTGTGGACAAGATAAAAAATAAATTATTAGTATTAATATTTTGATATAATTAGAAATTATGTGGTAATTTTAAGATAAGTGTTGAGTCATTTGAGTAGGAGTTTAATAATATGTTAGTTATTTTTATTATTAGTGCATGTATATGGGATTCATAACTATAATAGGGATGTATCAATAAAGAGCATATAGCATTTTTTTTAGCTCTTAAAATTTGAGTTTTTCAATCTAAATTTTAAAAAGTACTATTTAAAATTCTTAAGGTATTCAATCCAGATTTTAAAAGATGTTTTAAAAATTTTGAAGTATTTAATACAAGTTTTAAAAAGTCTTAAAAATCTTTAGTTATTCAATAACCTAATGACTTAGTCTCCATCAATTTTAATGGATTCTCTTCGAAAAACTATAATCATACAACTTTTTTCTTCCCGAAAAAGATTTCTACAGATTTTGTACACATTAAGTATACATATAAAATTAACGAACTCTACGTAAAGTTTATGAAATTTCTTAAAATATCAACTTTTAAAAGTTTAAAAAATGTAACAAAATTTTAATTGAACACATCATAATTTTTGACCTACTAAATAAAATATTCATGATTCGCCACTGATGGTCTGTGGCACATACTAAATCTATATAATTAATCAACTGCCCAGAATTGACTTGATCGATCGAAGGTTTTCAAAAAAATAAAGTTAAAGTTTCGTCACCTCTAAAAGGGCAGAAAATTCGTGGCTCATGATCCAACCACAATTATTTAATTTTAAACAAAGCCCATAAGGTTTATTCTAGAAAGCCAATTATGTAGTAATTGTATTGCACGTAAAGCGTTTGTGAAATTGCTCCCTCAAGAAAAGGGCCTCGTGCTTTCCAGTTTCTTAACATTAAACCCCAAGCAAATCACTAAACCAATTTTGGTACTTTGTAAATTCAATTTTTTTAATTAAAAAATTAATATCACAATTATATAAACTTTAAGTAACCAATCATTGTAATGGAAATTCACTAACCATAATTGGCTAAACTGGATGAAGTTCTAAGTACATTAAAATTTAAAATCCTCTGTTCCAAAATCATTTAACACCAAATGTCCTCATTAATATACATTTGGCATGTGTATGAATGTTCCTTCACTCACTACACAGCACACATCGAGGCAGGACACAAGGATTGATCAAGAAATTTTTTTAGGACAGATGATTTGATCGATCGGACACTATATATGTATCTGCTTAGACTGAACTGTGCAGCCTTAAATTCAGTCTCCGAAGCCAAACCGAGTGAAGAATCATGTGGAAAACATCGAACCTTCTGGGACTTGGATTCATAACAAAGTGCCTTTGTACTTGTTTCACACGATTCTGCATTCTCAAATATTTGGCCTCCGAAATCCCCATTAGAATCGTTTTGATGTTGGGTATGTCCTCGACCTTCACCATCACCGCAAACTTTTTCCAATTCAGGACATCGCTGAATGGCGGAACGTATCCATCCGATATCAGGACAGGGACACACTCGGTGTAGATTGCCTCCACGACGCGCGGGCTTGCAACTTCGTACCCACTAGGGCATAAACAGAACTTGCTGTTTCTAAGCATGGATTCGTACGAGGGTCCATCGGGAGGGGTTTTTTCGTAAACAAGGATGTCAGGATCTTTGCCGTGCCACTCGGCTAGCAAAAGGTGGCGTATATGGCCGTGGAGGCCGCCTGCAAAGAAAGCGAGTGTTGATCTCTGTGATGGCGGGGGACCGCCTAGAAGACCGGTGATTTCCCCGGTTTTGAGGTTGATTTCCGGCAATGAAGCGTCCTTTAAAGGGTTGAATCCTTCCGAAGTATTGGCATTGCATAGAACTCGTATAGAGGTGTTGAATAAAAGTGGTACATGCGTGCTTGAATAAGGCCCCTAAACAAATCAAACAATCAAAATAAATTTAAAACCAAACTACCCATGTTAGAAAGATAATCACTACAAGAATTTTCTGTTTTAACGACCGAAATTTTTGGTAAAATTTGGTCACTAAAAAGGTTAGCTACCGAATTTGCGACAGAATTTCGTCAGCTACCACTTTTAGCAATCAAAATTCGTTAGTTGTCACAGTTTTAGCTGCCAACTCTACAATTTTTTTAGTAGGTGAATGGATATGAAGTTCCAACCCACCAAAACCAATTGGTAATAGATGTAGTGACCCATATGCATATAATCAAAGGAGGATCCCAACACATATAAGCGATGTGGGATACTTAACAGCACATAAATAAATACAAATTATATGGTTACCAACTAACCCAATCATGGCAAGACAACATGAAGTGATTGGCGCCAAGGCTTCGATTCCAAAAAGGATGTTTATGAGCAATGGTGTGGACATAATCGGCCACGGTTTGGGCGATGGGGTGCATATCCTGTGAAGCAGGATCGTACAAATACTCGACCATCCAAACGACACTAAACGGCATGAAGTAGACGTGAGCCTCGTCGGGGTTGTGGGTACGAAAAGGGCTTCCCTTCTCCATCTCATGGATGAACCGTCCTTCGATTGTGTATATGTTTTGGCACGGCCCGTCGTGGAAGATTGGCGCCTCGCCTTCTTCGTATACGTAGATCTTGAACACCTTTTCCATTTCAGTGTAGCTCCTTTATATGTATATAATGTTACTTCAAAAATTCATCAAGAAGTTTTCTTGTTTAGAGCTTAATATCGCGTGTGTATGAAGATGTGAAGAACACGTACGTACCGGTAGAAGGCGTTTGCGTTGCGGTAGATAGGGCCGCGGGGAATGTAGTTCTCCCCATCTTGTTGAAAAGTAAGGGATGTTGTGTTGAAGGTGGTTTTGTTGTTGCTTTTACTTGCCTCTTTGATGGAAAGTCGCGCTTTTGATAACACGCTTTCAATTTTTTCGAATTTGTCGTCTCTTTTTTGCAATGCTTGATTCATCGTAAAGTCATCTTTTGGTGCTCCTTTTTCCTAATCATTTGCAAGTGAATATATGTAGAAAAGTAATCAATAGTACTCTTCTGAATATGCGAATGTATTTAATTTTAATGACCGAAAAAATTAGTAGTTAAGCGTTAGAATTTAGTCTGTAACGATGCTGGTAGCGTTAAAATTGAAACTCGATAGCTATCAAAAAAAATTTAATTAACAACCGAACTTTTGCCCGGCCGTTACTGAATTCCGCAGTGAAAAATAAAAATTTCTTATTGTGATATAAGATATACAAATTGTTACAACTTACCAATTCAGATTGTGGTGGGCTCTTCAAAACCGAAGTATTCGATGCATCAAAAGCAGGGTCACCATCACGAACAAAACTCGGTTGGTTGTCCAAAGAATTACGAAACCAAAACAAGCCAAGAAACCCTAAAGTTTCCCGCGAAATTAGGGTTTTTTGAGGGCCAAAATTGCAGAGAATGAGGGAAAGGATGGCGAAAGGGAGGATGAGGAGGAAAATCAATATAGGGGAGGAGATTTTGGAAATATATGAAGAAGAACGTTGAAGGGTTTTGAAAGCTCCCATGATGAGGCTAACTGGACCCCTAATCAAGACTACTAAAGATCCAACAACGTTGTTGCGAAGTAGTATAAATTGTAATAATAGGATGATGATGAAATGAAGAAAATGAGATTATTCATTTCTTGAAATTACTGCAAACTGTGCAGAGGGCTTATTAGCTTTAAGAGCTGTATGATTCTTTGCTGCATCATTGTAATATTCCCTCTCTGTTACTTGCTTCTAATTCATTGCATCTTCACTTAATATAAATATATATAGTATTATATAGTTAGAGTGTTTGTGTGTTCATATGCAAATGTAGGGTTTCTTCAAGAAAGGGGATTTTATATATTTAATTATTATATGCATGATTTGGGGCTCATGATCCGATCAATACACATTCTTTCTCAAACTTCTAGTGAACATAAATTACATTTTATATATATGTGTGTGTGAGTGTGCATGTGTGTGATCATCTAGAAATCGACAAAAATAATGAATGTTTAGGGTTTGACAGGTTGTAGATTTCTTTCCCTTTTTCAAATTTGTAGGAATGATTTGACAATTATATTCCATATACTACATTACAGATATACAGTATAAAGAAGAATTTTATTCTCATCTAATGTTAATGAAAAACAAAAAAGAATTACTATGAAATTCCAATTAATTAAGGGCACCCATTAAAATTTAAGGATCAAAAAATTTAATATCTAAATCAAATTTATTGTTCTTGTAGTGACGGAACATATGGAATAAAATGAATATCATATATATATATATATAAATATATTTCTCTTTTGAAAATGGAAGTATAGTAAGTATGCACTACAGTATATATTAATTAACGGATTAGGTTAATTACTGTCCTGATTTATTAAAAATCAGGAAATTCAGACTGCTATATGATTTATGTAGATGTACTGCCATTCAAAAGATAATAAAGTAGTTGCCGTTTATGTGTACCCCATTTAATAGGAATGCGAATCTGTTAATCCCATAATTTTAGGCAATAATTAGCAACTAATAGGTACCTATTAAAAAATATTTTTAGAGCAAATAAAACCAATGTGTGTGCCATCCATCTGTGTTATTTATTTGATTGAATATGTTATATTACTATAGAGCTTATGCTACCATTTATCTTTGCTATATTTTTAATTACATATGTTATATTATTATTTAGACTATGTTGCCATTCGTCTACGTTATATATTTGGTTAAATATGCTATATTATTGATTAGAATAGTTGTCATAAATTATTCTATAATAATCGTAGATCGTACCAATGCACATATAAAAGTGATTGTAGCTTTTTGGTTCCTAGTGTTTTGACTTGTGGATATGCAACTGTACATTATCTTTGGTTTCAGAGATGAGTTTACAAATTTAGATGATGCAATAAATCCTGCTATGAATAAAATAACAGATTTCTTTAAATTTGGTCACAATTAATTGCTAATTATTGTCTAAAATTGTGGGATTAACATATTCACATTCCTATTAATTAGGGTAAACGGCAACTACTTTATTATCTTTTGGATGGCAACATATCTACATAAATTATATAGCACTCTGGATTTCCTGATTTTTAATAAATCACACAGTAACATAATCGAGGTTTGTTACAGAATTTTGGACTAGTAAAAATAATAACAGCCAGATGACGTGGTTTTGCAATGCTAAAAGACAAAGAATTTTTGTCAACGGTCAACCCCAATAATAAATGAACCATCATTTATTAATCACCATAACAAACTAGTAAATCTTATGATATGCATCACTGGCGGTATTTATCAATTTTAACCACCAAAGTGTTAATTCCTTTATTCAGTTATCATTTTAAGAATGTATGTTCATATCATTCAAAAACTTTAAAGTAAATTAAAATTATTTATTTTTCCTACTTTTCACCATTTATCATAACCAATCAATAATTTTATAATTAAATTTTATAAGTACTCTTATGGATTAAAAAGATATATATATATATATATATTGTCACCCAAAAAAAAAGATATATATATTCAAATGATAATTCAGAATATTTATCCCAACTTCCAAAAGAAAAAAGGGGAAAAAAAAAATAGTAGTAGAATTGTTAGTTTTCGAATTCCCATAAGAGTGCTTGGAGATTGGAGTTTGAATGATTCGTTAAGGCAACGTCGTATATAATGCTTTATAGGTACTTAAACTTCCCCTATAGCTAGCAACCCTCCTACTACCATTTTACACATGCTCATTAATTAATTATGTCATTTTGTACTTAAATCCTTAATTTTTAATATGTTTAATAAAATAATAGTAATACTCATAAGTCATACTACTATATTTCTTTGGAAAATTGATGATTGACTAACTCACTAGTTGTCACCCTATATATTTATTACTCAAGCATACATACACATATTTATTTATTCATAATAAAATTTATCAAATAGAAGTACACTAAAATTATATTATATCCCTTAATAATTAAATCCATTTAGAAAATGAAATGTGTATGAGAATTGACAATTCACCGAGTCATTTAATTTCCCTCTTTCTTCAATTGGTTTCATGGATCTCGTATCAAATAGAACCAATTCTTCTAAGTTTTTATCATGATAATCTTGGAAATGATATACTTTTAGACTCTTGTTAAAAAGAAGTGAGTTTTTTTTTTTTTTTTTTTTTTTTTTTTTTTTTTTTTAATGAACTCATTTGTTTTTGGCATAGGAGGGGATACTTTATCGACTTTTATAGGCTTAAAAATAATGTCGAGTTATGGATAAACTTGGAGTAGGTAGATCACTCAAAAACAATTTTCTCAATTTATAATAAAGGACTTAAACCAAGACTTTGCATATAAGTAATGTAGTAACACATTAAAAATACTTATATTTACTAACATTACCGACTTAATAATAATAATAATAATAATAATAATAATAATAATAATAATAATAATAATAATATAGAAAATATTTGAGTGACTCGTACTCTTGGGTAGGGGTGATGAGTGATAATGTCAGAAATGACCATTATTTTCAATCCATTTCCGTGTCTGAAACGGGCATTTGATCGCATTCCGGTCTTATAATAAATAAGAAAGCAGTAGAATTGGACTGATTTATGCATAATTGTAAAAATGTTTAGCTGGTGTGAAAAATGCATAAATATGTAATTTTGTTACACATTTATGTTAGAAAAATCCAAAAACATGAGAAAAAGAGAAGGACACAAAAAGATGGGAAAAGAAATGAAAAACCCACAAAAAGTTGAAATTTCAGGATATTACGACGCTAGATACAACTACGGCGCTAAACATGGATAGCGTCGTAGCATTGGTCTAGCTAGACCTGGCAATATGGGTAAACAGGTCGTGTATGTTATACGTGTCAAGTACCTGTTTACCTGTTTGATCTGTATCTGTACACGACCTGTTTTTAGAATTTACTCGTATTTCAAAACCTGTACACGACCTGTTTCAAAAACGGATCACATGCGTGTCGACCTGTATACACGTGAATTTGAACATGTGGACACGCGTGTCGAATTTACCTGTGACCTGTTTACCTGTATTTTACCTGTTTACTTCTATTCTACTAAATTATATCAAATTACTTTTAAAACTTTTAAAATAAAATATAAAATATTATATTCCCATAATTCAAATCTTAAAATTCCTAATAGACTCAGCAATTCATCTTCAAACATTCAAATGCAAAAGTTCAAACTTAAAAAAAAATTCAAAGTTCAAATCCAATATTAAACATAAAGTTTACCTTGTGCGTATTTTATTTAAATTTAATTTTATTGTACTTAAATATATACAGGTAAAATACAGGTAAAATACAGATATGTGTCTGATTCAGATAACAGGTGACCTGTATAAAAAAACAGGTCAATTCGGGTAAAAAACAGGTCAATTCGGGTAAAACAGATAAACCTGTATTTGACCCAAATTGTATTCGTGTACTAAACGGGTCGATCTGTTTTGATCCGTATCTGTTTTTTGAAGACCCGTACATGTAAAACACAGGTCGTGTACGTGTCGTGTCTACGTGTATTTACCCATATTGCCGGGTCTAGGTCTAGCGCCGTAGGAGGAAGCCAAGGCAGCAATCTGAAGAAAGACGGACGGCGCTAAACATGGATAGCGCCGTAGTTGAGTATAGCGCCGTAAGCAAGGATAGCGCCGTAGGCTGTTCATTCAGAAACAAAGAGTGTCTTCGGGATGGAAGACTACGACGCTATACCTATAGCGCCGTAGAGGGATAGCGCCGTACCCAGCTATAGCGTCGTATTAAGGCTCAGAATTCCAATAACAAGGCCTGGGGGCCCATGGGCCTAGGGTTTCCCACCTATATAAGGACCAGTTGACTCCAATGGTAATCAGACAATCAGACATCACTCAAACTTGGAGACAACCTAGTGTTCTTGAGGTGTAGGTTAGTTAGGTAGTTAGGTCTTTATTTTTTTGTATTATTTATATTTCCGCCTTAGATTAGGTTTTTAATATCTAGATTAGTGGTATTATTAGCATTTGCTACCTTAGCTAGCCACTGTTTATATTATTTTCAGCTTTGTTAAACCTTTATTAAAGGCTTGAGATACTCAAATGATGAGTATTATCATACCATTTGTTATAAATGAGAAGTTAATCACAAAAAGAGTCCCAAAATCATGAAATGGACATGAGCCCATGGATTTATTGCTTTATTTTGATTTAATGACCACTTGATCATTTTATTTTACTGTTTCATGTGGGTTTGTGTTTTTAATTGTGGTTTGTGGAATTTCATGCATGATATGTTGGTTAAAAACCCTAACTTAGGTTTGTGGTTCACTTGTGCTTTTTATTTAATGTTATTTGAGTTTTTCCTTGCATTTTACCTCATTTTCATATCTGTTAATGCTCTCTCTGTCTCCCTTCTTGCATAAAGTGAACCATGAATTTGAAAATAGGGTTTGCAATCGCAGAGATTGCATCACCCGAACAACAACATGTTTCTGGGCTAGCTACGACGCTAACCGCCCTACGGCGCTGTCCTTGGATAGCATCGTAGGTGAGGTATAGCGCCGTAGTTGCCAGAACTTGAACAAAATTTATCCTACGGCGCTAGACCGGCGGCGCTATCCTCGGATAGCGTCGTAATTTTTGTTCAGCGCCGTAGATCCTAAAATACTTAATCTTTCACATACCCCACTTGCGACGCTATACCTACGACGCTATCCTAGGATAGCGTCGTCATTTAGTGTATAGCGCCGTACCCTCCAAATTTTATCAAGCACTTCTAAAAAACTCTCCCTACGACGCTATCATAACGGCGCTAACTTTGGATAGCGCCGTAGTATCCGTATAGCGTCGTAATTGGCTTTTTCTTGCCAAATTCTCCAATTCTCCATTTTTCTCACTTAATTAATTGAACCTTTATACTAACATTTTGAGGTTGAAATTCAATGATCTCAACCCATGATTAATGTGATATAAAGAATTTTGTTCAATTCCATTAAAAGAATTTTCTACCAAATTAAACTCTAATGATCTAAGTATATAATCCGGACTGTAATTAATTAATTATGGAATGAGTGATTATTTGGACATAATGAGTAATTATGGATTAATTTCCATACCCTTGCATGAGAAACCAATGTCTCTCATATAAGATGACCCAAAAATATTTTTCTTTCATTTATTTTGTCTTTTCCGTGATGTGTGAAACAGCTAATAAGGAATATATCAGATTAATGTTGGCGGGTATTCCCACACGGATAACTAGCTCGTGGCCTGTATATTAATTATTAAATGTTATTTTGCATGGTCCGAATAGTGGTCGGTGGAAGCCTTGGCGGTTCGTCCATCCGGGATTATAATAGCCGCTCGGCTGACTCCTCTCCGGATACAGTTTTCTTTTCAAACCTGAATTTTGAGCTGTAATAGTATCAAGTGATGTCGATCAACATTGCTTGAATAATATTACAGTAAGAAAACATGTAGGTTTTTCTCTCATTTCACAGATAGTAGGGGTCTTGATGATAGCGATCTCTGTTGTTAAGATCTTCTGCTGTCTAAAATCATCCCACCTGGAATAGTCAGGACCTGGGTAGCAGATGTTTGCGGTCCGGATTATCTTGACTATTCTTGTCATCTTTTTAGCCAAAATAAATTCTTCTCATCTCCGGCTATTTCATCTCTGTGTGTCAACTTCTGTCTAAACCCGCCTTATATTTTGGGTTATTTAAATTTACACTTCTCTATAAATTTATGCATGATACTATTATGTAGCTATTGTGGTCAATATTATTTTGGAATCATTCCCTTGGACATAGAAGTCTTGATTTTTATAATCAGATGTCTCACATTAAATTTCCAACAAAAATTCATTCATAAAATCCGGATCTGAGTAAGGGATAAATTCCACAGTTATGACTAATTTATATCCGACTGGGGTTGATTTTGGGAAATTAGAAGCAGAGTCAGCGATTAGGTCTCACTTAGACTGAAAGGATCTGTGTTTTAATTGAGAGTCTAGTACCTGATAGGGAATGATTTTCAAACATCTTTTGCTTTCCAAAACTGCTGTGAGCTGGAAATCTGGTATTAAATACCATACTGAAATGGGATCTACTTGGATTCAAATACGGTATGGTAGTTAATTCTAGAGGAACAACACATAGGCCTTGGTTATTCTCTAAGATAAAGTTGAGTTCCTTTCAACTGCTATCCTCCTCTGCCAATGCCTATTCTTGAGTCCTGAGTGAGTACATCCGGAACGAACTAATCTGTTAGTTCGTTTCATTAGTTTGTATCTCATAACCACCCGACGGGAAGTGAACACTTCAAGTGGTTCACTGAGATTAGGGAATTCTTGATCCACACCCGGTCATCCTGACTGGGGGCTTTCTTTTACTACCAGGGTCGGACGTTCAAAAACCTCCGAATGATAGGATTTTAATTGCTTTCTTTATCGCTTTCTTTTAACTGCTTTATTTAGAGGTCACTCGGTTGTATTGAGGGTTGTGTAACTGCTACTAGGATTGAGAGTTAAGGGATAGTTTAGGGCTTAATTAGAATCTTTGGGTGTGACATGGGGGAATGATAACAGTACTTGACACTTCAATAAATGAATTGTCAGGTGTTGCTTGTCCACCACAGATGGCTAACATACTCTTGCAAGGCATTGCAAAGGGGAGTTGTAAGTTTGTGGTATCTTAGAGTTTGTTTTCTTAAGAGCATGTAAACTCTTACTATAAGTACCTGTCTGTTAAAGGGAACATGGTATAGAGAGCATGAAAATTAGCTAACTGAAAGGATTATCCCAAGTTAAGATCTGTGTAACAAAATGGAAGTTTAATTGTGTTTCATCTGGATCTTGTCCAATTTTTATTTTCTCCCTGTCCCTTCTGTCTCATTCTAAATCTGCTTTCTTAGAATAATTCTATTGCTTTCTTAGATTAAATTTAATTCGCTTTCTAGAATAGCTCTATCCGTTTCATTTAATCGCTTTCATAGTTTAGATTTAAATTCTGTTAAGTAGTTGATAGTCAAAACACACACTTGAATTGAGTAACCGAGTGGAAAATCTTAGTAAATGACGTGGGCCCTGCTTCTATCGCACATCCTCCAGTGAACGATCCGGTCTTACTAAAAATTACTGCAATTTTTGACACCGTGCGCTTTCGGGCCACAGTTTCTTAAACACGAGTAATAAAAACGTGACAACCTATAAATATATCCCTAAGCACAACTCCGCCATCAAAAATTGGTTTCATTAAATAAAACCTAAACCAGGATTATGATTTTTCGGAAATACTCATGTAGTGGAAATCTGTCAAAAGTTTCATGGCAGAGAATCTCATGACAAGAATTGATGAGAAATATCATGGCACGTATGCCGGGGACCCTCAGTGTGACAGGCTGAAGGTCAACCTAACCCGGCTGTACCATGAGATTTGTCAACAGTTTCATGACAGAGAGGACCACAGCGCCATTTGAAATTAAAGCACCACACTTGAGTAATAAAAAGAATAGCAATCTTGATATATCCCTAAACCCCTTCCCGTGAATCATAACTCTTTTCATTTAATAACTTTAACCTGGTATATTTTAGAAAATACTCGTGTGCGGAAATTGTCAAAAGTTTCATGCGCCGTTGCCGGGGAGGATGCAGCGTCGTTTATTAAGAGAATTACACTCCTGATTACTCATAGCTAGTTAGTGTAGTTTGTGCATTTATAGCAAAACAGAGAAGTACCCTCAAATCAATTAAACATTTAGAGTACTAAGACTCTAAATGTGAGGATGTTGATTTGAGGAGAAAACCTAACCGATTGGGTATTTATTTGTCTTGCAGAAAATCTTGAACCACCAAAAGAAGATGCAGAAAAATCGAACAGAAAACCAGGTTCCCGGTTGGATTAAGTCCATGAATTTAAGGAAATGATCTCGGAAATTAAAGAAATTTAAAATCCGAGATAATTTCTGCAAACAAATGGAATTGATCCAACCTATTTTATGCAAGTGTAATTATTAAGTTAATCCATTAACACTACAAAATGTTCTGGGCTAAAAACTTCCTAAGTCCAAAGCAAATAAAACAAACTGAGGCCCAAATTTCACTCACTCAGGCCCAGTCCGTGTAAATTTTGAAAATTTTAAAAATTTGAAGTGCAACTTAATCCCGCTCTCAGCTACGACGCTATTCTCACCTACGACGCTATCCTAGGATAGCGCCGTAGTGATGGGATAGCGCCGTAGGGCACTTCTCACTCTTCTCTCTTTATCCCCCTACGACGCAGTCCTTGAGAACGGCGCTATACTAGGATAGCGCCGTACTGAAGGTACAGCGCCGTAGTACCCCCTTTATCTCTCCACCGCCTTACGGCGCAATCCAGTACTACGACGCTATCCTCAGATAATGCCGTACTAATAGGATAGCGCCGTAGTGTCCCCTGTTACCTTGTTTTCTTACGACGACGCTGAACAAGGCCTACGGCGATAGGATAGCGCCGTAAGTTAAGTTCAGCGCCGTAGTCCCTTATCCCCCTTTTATAAATACCCACCCTTCGTCTTCTCCCCCGTTCCCACACTTCGTCGTTTTCGAATTCCCTCTCCCAAAACCCCTCTTACGGACGAACGCAGAGTTCTTTCGCAACACAAACCACCAAAACTAAGAGGAAACGCTGCCAAAATTTTCGGAAAACCATCCCAATGGCTTCTCCATCATCATCCGCAGCCGAAAAGCCCTGGTAAGTCGCCCATTTTCGATTTTCGCGCACCCCTGTTTCGCGATTATTAGGGCATTTTAGTTTCCATTGTGTAAATAGGTGTCCGTTGTTCTCTTCCTCTTTCTTTGAGTCGATTTTGAGGCATTTGTGATGTATGCGACTGTATTTATGAATTTTGTGAAGAATGGGTGGGTGCCGAGGCTGTTTCGGAAATGGGTATGTGATTATGTTGTTGTTTGAGGTTGCAAGTGTTCGAGTCTTAGAGAGCATGTGATTTCTGAAGCATAAGAGAGCGCTGGGTGAGGGTAGTTTAGGTCTAGAGAGGGGTGAGAACGACCATTGTTAAGGTTCCTCTCTATGTTACAGTTCCTCTATGGTTTGAGTATTTTCTTTTGTTTGGCTTTCAAGGTTATTATATTCCCAAGGAACCAGAGTTTTTAGAAAAACCAATGAATGATGGGATGCTTCTTGAGTATTACTGCATTATTGGTTATTTCGCCCTTGATTCCATAGCCTGCAGAGTGCTTGGTTTTGGTTCAACCTGTCTTGAAAGCATGAGTGGTAAAATAGAAGTACAATGCTTGCTATTTGATTTGTTTTAGTGTTCTCCCGATGTGTTTATGCATGCCATTGTTATGCTAAAGGGAGCATTAAATTGATTTCTTGCTTGGTATGTCTGTCTCTGCATAGTGTAATCTGTGCAAAAAGTTGGTGTTTGTGTTGTTTTGGGAAAGATTGCACAAACCAACAAAAACGCAGCAAACTTTTCAGAAAAGGACTTTAGAAAAAGACGAAATAGTTGGTAGGATTTTGGTTGACCCACTTGGTATTTGCTTCCAATGGAGCACAAGTAGTTTAATAAAGTAGCAGTCTTTTTCCTCATGTGGACTGCTACTACTTCTAAAAATCCAAAATTGGGACCCATACAAATCCCACTTTTATTAAATAAAAATAAGTCAACCTTTATTAAAAATTTAAAAATAGTTAGTTGGGTTGTGAGAATGCTGTGGACTGTCCATCTCATTCTATAGCAGTTCCATTCGAGCAGATCCGAGCCGCCACATTCCACTTTCACATTCCTCGATTCGCGATCCATTCCATTCCATCCACTTTTCCATTGCACTTTCAACAATCACCTCGGTATTGTTTAAAATGGAAAATCAAAATTTTTGGGCCCAACGGCCCATTAAAAATATTTTGGTCCAATGACCATTTTCCTTTTATTTTATTTTGGGCTTTTAGTCCACCAAACATTTGGGAGCCCAATGACTCCTAAGTTTTTTTTATCTTTCGTAAAAAGTCTCAAAACCTGTAAAAAGAAAAATTTACCTCTGCTTTACAATAAAATTTAAATTGAAGGTTTAAACAACCTCACATTCAGAGCAAAAATTATAAAAACTGGATTTAATACTCTCATATTTTTCAGGGAAAAGTTAGTGGTTGAATCAAGGGCAGGATTACCTCCTTGCACACAGGACCAAGGGGTCCTAGAAAGCTCACAGTCCGTAAAAAGATTAACGACTACCGGGCGGCCCTCGAATCAACCTACAAACTGTCAATTGTGAATCAGACCGAAGTGAATTTCAGATTGCCTAAAGGGTGGGACAAGCACATTAAGCCTGAAGAGAGGAATTTCAAGGAGCTGGGTCTCCAGCGGGACTTCTACTATTATCTGTCAAAATTCTGGGAGAAGCAAATGGATGCAACTGCAGAGGACATGAAGTTTCCCGAAGATGTGCACACTGAAAGAATTTTGAGGAGATTTCATGAGTTCATGGCCCGATGGGAAAGGCATCAGCATTCGAAGACGATAGATCCCGCATGCATGGAATTTGCCATCATAATAGTGCCCCACAGAGTAGATGAAAGAGTCAAGAAGCAGTTCGCAGAAAAGGCACCCAACCTTAGTCGTCTGGTGACTCACGGAATCTTTATGATGCAGAAAGCCCTGCCATTTTTATACAACTCCCGCTTGTTGGAAAACAAAGGCGTGAAGGAGCAGAGATGGTTAACACTGCAAGCGAGGGAAAGGCACAGAGAAGTGAGCCACAATCTGAACAGTGCCATCAACAAGGCCATGGCATCAGAGAAGGCAAATCAGGCTCCAATAGTTGAGAGAATGATAGAATTAACTAAAGAATTCAGGGAGCAGTGGCATGCCTTGATGACGTTGTGGGGCACGGGCAGAAAAGACATCACTGAGTCAGTCTTAGATAAGGACCTGGTACTGCCAGAGGAAGACTATTTTGACACGATTTTCTTGGAGGATGTGTACAAGCCAACCCACCTCGCTGAGCAAAGACCGCAGGGGTTGGCCCAACTTAATGTGCTCAGGGATCAGATCACCGGTTTCATTACAAATACACCTTGGAAGGTACTGGGAAAGAATCAGCAACAGACTCGACTTTTGACTCAGGCTGAGGCTGAGGAATACATCCGGGTCGAATTTACCCGTGACATGTCTTTTGTGAAACCAGAGATCAAGCCAATTGTTGAATCACTGATTGAAGAAAACAGAATGGATTTTGTGCACTTCATAATGGAGATGGATGCTTTCGGATTGAACTACTGCAACACCATCAAAGCAAACATTCCGCTACATTATAAGAGGGAGCGCAGGGATTATTATTGTAATCACATCCGGAAGGTGTGGGTGAAGCGACTGAATCGTATCTCCAGTCCCATTTTCATCAAGAAATATGTGAAAGAGGCAGAGAAGAACCTTGGAATTAATGTGGATGAAGGAGAGCGAGAAGGGGGTGAAGACGAAGATGATGCGTTGATCGATCAGTACACAAGTGCTGCATCCCCACCTCAGATCTTCAGTGACGCAAACCCCTTGCCAACCCAACCGGCTGTGCAAGCATCAGCCCTACCAGCACGAGAGAAAGTGCCTGCTACCGTCACCGTGTCTGAAAGCCATCCTGAATCGCAAGTTCAAACTCGAGGTAAATTGATAAAGTTATCTGACAAGGAGAAAAGCGGACGAGTCCCAGAACCGAAAGTCATGATCAACGAACCTGAGCCAACTGCTAAGAAAGTGGTAGCACCTGCAGATCCAAAAGATAGAGGCAAGGGAATAATGCCGCCACCACCACCTAAAAGAAAAGAACTGATTGCTCAAGATGCTGCACTGGCTAGAAAATTGCAGGAAGAAGAGAATGCATTAGCCGGTCTGGTTGAACAAGGAAATGAAACAGGAGGCTCGGGAGTGGACAAGTTAAGTGAGAAGGAACGAGCCGAAAGAGCAAGGAAAACTGCAGAGGAGGAACAAATAAGAAAGAATATTCAGCAGACCAGGGCTGAAGAGGAAAGGAAGAAGAAAGAAATCCATGACAAAGAAGTAGCTGAAAGGTTGCAAGCGGAATTAGAAACGAGGAAATCAACAGAGATGGAAACGGCAGCAGCCATGGCTGATCCATTAGATTTTGAATGCAGTCAACTACCTCCCATCACAACAAGAGTACCCAGAGATGAAACAGATCCAACCCCTCCAATCACAACTCATTCGCCAGTTTACAAAGAAAAAATGAGAGCCGAAAAGGCGAGAATGGAAAAAGAGAAGGAGGACGATGAAGAATTGAAAATCACTGGGGAAGTGCAGGGGCGTGGATTGAAAATTAAAGAAGAACAATGATATCTTGCACAGAGTGCGGTATTTCCTTGTGATTAAGTGATAAGTTAAAGGTTTAATTTATGGGAAAATGTGGAATTAATTGCTAAAAACAATGATTTTGTGATAAAATGATTTATTGTGATCTCATTCTTGACTTTTTGCATTTTAATGAATTTTGTGGTGAGATTGCATGATTTTAGGTGTTTTTAGCAAACTAAAGGAAAAAGGGCCAAAAAGAAGTCAATTGGAGCTCAAAAACTCGGAAAACAGAATACGGAAGAAGGATCGCACGGCGAATCGACCGCGCAACCGAGCGCACGACGGAGGACCGCCGCGCGCTAGGCGCGCGGTTTGGGAAGCACCGCGCCAGGACCGCGCGGGTTGCGGAGTTGGCCCAAATCTTGGGCTGATTTCGGGTGATTTCGTGTATCTCCTGACTGATTCATATCTTCTGCTATCCAGTCTATAAATAAAACGTCTCCAAGCCAGTTCAAGGTTCCGAATCTGAAAATTAATCTCAGAAAAAAATTCCATATCTTTTCATCATTCATCTGGGAGACGAGAAGAACAAGTTGAAGGCGATCCAGTGGAGATCTACACCGGACTTTCTTCACCATTATTGTCACAGACTATGTTTTCTTTTATTATTATTTTGCGTTTTTGTGACATTATGCTAGGCTAATCCCATCGTTTGGGGAAACCTAGATTTTGACATTGTTGATGTTTGCTTTTGATTTATGAATTTCGTTAATTATATGTTAATTTGTTCAATTCTTATGGGTGTTTGGTGAGACCGAGAGGAGATCTGAACTAGGGCTTTATATTGTTTAAGTGGTTGAAAAATACTTAAACAAAAATAATTGAACGAATTAATTCTAATAATTGGTAACTTGAAAAAGAGCCAAAATTGTTAGAACCAACTTAGGATAATCACTAGCCGGAGGAATTGCATGTCATTAAAACCGAGAGGTTTCTAAATTGTGATAATTCTAAGTAGGCATAATAATTAATTAAAAATTGGATTTTTATTAACAATAGCAAAATTTATCAACAATTGAAAGATCTAGGGATCCCCATTCATCATCTAGTGCATAAATTAATTCTCTCTTCTTCATTATTTGGAACTTTTTATTGTTTAATTTTAAATTGCAATTTTAGGAATTTAGATAACCCAATTCTATTCGCATTTTAATTTTCTTCGCTACTTGAACTTGATAAATTATAGCAATTCATTGTTCCCTGAGGATTCGACCCGGTTTCACCGGTTTATTACTTGGACCGTACACTGCGGGTTGTGTTGGAAAATATTCCACACACCAAGTTTTTGGCGCCGTTGCCGGGGCACGGTGGTTTTTGTTATAGTTTATTGAATTTTTGTGGTTTCTTCCTTATTTCTTCTTTATTTTTATTTTTTTTATTTTATTTTTATTTTTATTCACTCCTTGATTTTCTGTTGTTTCAGGCTCTAGTTTATGCCCAGAAGAGCTCCGCCAGAATTCGAGTTTGATCCAGAAATTGCTAGGACTGAACGTAGAATTAGGGCAAGGAGAAAATTAGTGTTCACCATGAACGGGGGTGATAATGAGCGTGAGCGACAGGAACCCAGGGGAGCGGATATACCCAATCTGCAGGAAGGTGTTGGTGAGAATGCTCCCCGACCAGCACCTTTGACTCTCAGGCAGCAGATGCAACCAGCTGGGCAAGTTATAAATGATCCAATGGTGAGACCTAGGCCAAACATACCTTTCGCCATAAACCCTTCCTTCATTACCATGGTTCGGCAGGAGCAGTTTGGGGGTAGTGCCAGTGAGAACCCCAATATCCACCTATACCATTTTAGGAATCTTTGTAGTACAGTGCACATTGCAGGAATGACACAAGAGGAACTCATGATGCAGTTGTTTCCCTTTTCATTAAGGGATAGGGCTGAAGCATGGTTCCAGTCAATTCCTGCAGGGTCCATTCGGACTTGGGATGAGATGCTGCAGAGATTTATGACTAAGTTCTTCCCACCCTCGATGATCATTAAGCTTAGGGATCAAATTAAGACATTCAAGCAGAAAGGACATGAGACAGTGATAGATGCATGGGAGCGGATGAGGGCGAACATTAGGGCGTGTCCCCAACATGGTTTGTCTGAGGCAGAGATTCTTTATGCATTTTATCAGGGTCTGACTCCTGGAGATAGGCAGTGGCTTAATGGGACATCAGGGGGAACCTTTATGGATAGGACTGCAGAGGATTGTAGGAGGATTTTGGATGCCTTAGCTGAAGATGAGGAGTTGTGGGGGAATGGTGAGAGGAATGTCCCTACAAAGTTAGGAGAGATTGGAGCATTGAAGGAGGTTAAGGACGAGCTAGCTATGGTAGTAGACAGACTAGGATGCATGGAGATAGCCCTGAATAAGGTAGTTGTTCCAGTTCCTGGGAAGCCTGTACAACCAGTTCAAGCGGTTCAGACTGTTACATGTCAGTATTGTGGTGGACCTCATCAGTCCTACACATGCCCGACTGCCACAGCTTCTGAAAATCAAGGATATGAGGAAGTGCAGGATGTTCAGTATGTGCAGAACCAAAGGAGACCCATAAACCCACATACAAACAACCCACCATTTCAGCAGGGACCTCCAGGATTCTTTCAGCAGAATAGGCCTTTCTACCCACAGCAGCAGCAACCCAAGCCAGTCCCCAATCCTGCTTCTGATCCGACTTTGGGACTTCTTCAACAAATTTTGGATAGCCAAACTCAGACATCCAAGGAGATCAAGACTTTTGTAGCCCGCACTGAGGACTACATGGCTAGGAATGATGCTGAGTTGGCCAATATTAAAGCTGGGCAAAGAAATTTGGAACAGCAAGTAGGAAACTTGGCTGCACAATTAGCACAGAGAGCTCAGGGTGCACTGCCTAGCAACACTGAATTAAATCCAAGAGAGAGGTGCCAAGCCATCACGACGAGATCTGGACTTACTACTAAGGACCCAGTGCCTAGACATCTGCAGATTGATGAGGAGGAGCCTGAGGAGACACAGAAAGACCATGCAGACAAGGAGCCTGAGAAGAAGAAAGACGTGGTGGAAACTCAACTTCCCAAGTTGCCTTTTCCACGACGTGCACAAACGTCTGCTGATGATAAAAGTTTCAGGAAGTTTTGCGAAATTTTTAGCAAATTAGAAATTAATATTCCTTTTATTGATGCTTTAATGAATATGCCTAAGTATGCAAAATTTCTTAAGGATATTGTGTCTAGAAAGCGTAAACTTGATAGTGGTTTGGTTTCTATTTCAGGGGAGTGCAATGCTTTATTGGAGAAGCCACTACCAAGGAAGATGAAAGATCCAGGGAGGTTCACCATCCCTTGCACCATTGGAGGAGAAGAGTGCAAGGATGCCCTGTGTGATTCGGGAGCTAGCATCAATTTGATGCCCATGTCATTGTACAAGAAGTTGGGACTTGGAGAAGTGAAACCAACAAGGATGATTTTGCAACTGGCAGACCTTTCTCAAAAAGCACCGTTGGGTATTTTGGAGGATGTGTTGGTAAAGGTTGATAAATTTATTTTGCCTGTTGATTTTGTAGTACTTGACATGGATGAGAAAAGAGAGGTACCATTGATTTTAGGAAGTCCATTTTTAGCTACTTGTCATGCCTTAATTGATTATAAAAATGGAGTGGTAACCCTTAGAATTGGAGAAGAAACAGTGACATTTAATGTGAACAATATGGTTAAACAATCTTCTCATGCATCTGAAATTAATTTAATTGATTGTATTTATGATGATTGTGATAGTGAATTTGATGACGATTTTTGGGAGGAATGTGAGAATTGGTTGCAGGAACAGGAAGAGGAAGTGAAAACAGCTGAATTGGTGCATAGGGTGTCAAAATTGCACCCCAAGGGGCAAATTCGAGTACAAAACAGCTCAAAACAGCTTTCTGCACGCGAAACGGAGCCAGAACGCGAGGTCAGCGCGCGAAATGACGAAGCCGCGCGCACGTGGCGCGAGGCGAAACTCGACCGCGGAGCCACCGCGGCCGTTTCCGAAACGGCGCGGTACCCGCGCGGTCTGGGCGCAGACCGCGCGCCGAGCGCGCGGACAGAGCAGAGACTCTGTTCTGAGTCCGCGTGCTCGGTTTCTGACAGGGAGTCTTCTTCTCCTCTTTTGGCTCCTTCTTTACCTGTCCTTACACCTTTATTGCCATCAATTCAATCTCCACCTGAGCTTAAATTGAAGGAACTACCAAGTCATCTTAAATACTTATTTTTGGGATTGAATGACACACTTCCTGTTATTATTTCTGCAGGGCTTTCAAGTGAACAGGAATGTGCATTGACTGAGGTGCTGAAGAGACATATCCGGGCTATTGGATGGACCATTGCAGACATTAAGGGAATTAGTCCTAGTGTTTGCATGCACAAGATTAGACTCGAGACGGACATGCAACCAGTCAGACAACCGCAGAGACGGTTGAATCCACACATGCAGGAGGTAGTCAGAGCTGAGATAGTAAAACTATTGGATGCAGGAATGATTTATGCTATCTCAGACAGTGAGTGGGTGAGCCCTATCCATGTAGTACCTAAGAAAGGGGGTATCACAGTGACAGGGACTGATGATGGGGAGTTAGTAGCATCTAGGCCAGTTACGGGGTGGAGAGTGTGTATTGACTATAGGAGATTAAATTCTGCTACTAGGAAGGACCACTTCCCATTACCTTTCGTGGATCAGATGTTGGAGAGGATAGCCGGCCATGATTTCTACTGCTTTCTGGACGGGTATTCGGGGTATAACCAAATACCCATCGCTCCGGAGGACCAGGATAAGACGACATTCACTTGTCCATATGGCACTTATGCATATCGCAGAATGCCATTTGGCTTGTGCAATGCCCCGGCCACCTTTCAGAGATGTATGATGGCCATCTTCTCAGATTTATTGGAGCAGGCGATTGAGATTTTTATGGACGATTTTTCAGTATTTGGGAAGTCATTTGAAGAATGTCTGCATAATTTAGAGATGGTCTTGGCTAGGTGTGAGGAGTCTAGTTTAGTCCTAAACTGGGAAAAGTGTTACTTTATGGTCCGTGAGGGGATAGTTTTGGGACATAGGATCTCAGGGGAAGGGATTGAAGTAGACCGGGCTAAGATTAGTTTGATTGAGAAGTTACCACCTCCAGTTGATGTTAGAGGAGTGAGAGCCTTCTTGGGACATGCAGGGTTCTACAGGAGGTTTGTAGAAAAGTTTGCAGATGTTGCCAGGCCTCTTTCTGATTTGACTTGTAAGGATGTCCCATTTATCTTTGATGATAAATGTATGACAGCCTTTGAGACATTGAAGAAGAGACTGACAACAGCTCCTATTATTCAGGCTCCTGATTGGACTTTGCCATTTGATCTGATGTGTGATGCCAGTGACTATGCAGTTGGAGCTGTTCTGGGCCAGAGGAAGGATAGGAAGATGCATGCGATTTATTATGCATCAAAGGCACTTAATGGAGCACAAAGGAATTATTCTACTACTGAGAAGGAATTTTTAGCTGTGGTATTTGGATTCGAGAAATTTAGATCTTACTTGGTAGGGTCTAAGACATTTGTCCACACTGATCATTCCGCTATCAAGTGTCTGACTGCAAAGAAGGAGAATGCAAAGGCTAGATTTATTAGATGGACTTGTCTTCTGCAGGAGTTTGACTATGAGATCATTGACAGAAAAGGGACTGAGAATCTAGTAGCTGACCATTTATCCCGAATCAAGCCTGAGGAGGAGGAACATGATTGGGAGATTCCTGATTCTTTCCCTGATGAGCATCTTTTTTCTATTCATACTCCTGACCCTTGGTATGCTGATGTTGTTAATTATTTGGTTGCAGGGTATGTTCCTACTCATCTCCCACCACATCAAGTGAAGAAATTTATGAGGGATGTCCACATGTATCACTATGATGATGGAGAGTTATTTAGATTGTGTTCGGACCAAGTGCTTAGGAAGTGTGTTCATGAAAATGAAATTTTAGACATCCTAGCACAGTGCCATTCTTCACCAGTTGGAGGACACCATGGAGCTAATCGCACTGCATTTAAGGTATTACAATCTGGTTTCTATTGGCCTAACATATACAAAGATGCTCGTATTTTTGTGCAGGCATGTGACAAATGTCAAAGGCTTGGTGGAATTGGACCTAGGGATGAGATGCCCCTAACGAATATTCAAGAAGTTGAAATTTTTGATGTTTGGGGTATCGATTTCATGGGTCCCTTTCCATCTTCCTATGGAAATCAGTACATTCTAGTTGCAGTGGACTATGTGTCCAAGTGGGTGGAGGCCTTAGCCATGCCAACCAATGATTCGAAGAGGGTGATTGCTTTTCTCAAGAAGCATATTTTCACTAGATTTGGAGTGCCTCGTGCCATTATCAGTGATGGTGATACACACTTCAAGAATAAGTGGCTGGAGGCGGTCCTAGTCAAGTATGGGGTGAAACACAAAATTGCTACGCCATATCATCCCCAAACTTGTGGACAAGTGGAAGTGAGCAACCGAGAGCTTAAACATGTGCTGGAGACTACTGTCAAACATACAAGAAAAGATTGGGCAAACAAGTTGGATGATGCACTTTGGGCATATCGCACTGCCTACAAAACTCCTTTGGGTATGTCTCCTTTTCAATTAATTTTTGGTAAAAGTTGTCACTTACCTGTGGAGGTCGAGCACAAAGCCTTTTGGGCTACTCGGCTAGTCAATTTTGATTTAGCAGCTGCAGGAGAAAAGAGAATAGAACAATTGCTAGAGTTGGAGTATTGGAGAGCTGTGGCCTATGAGACATCAAATTCTTACAAGGATAGGACCAAGATGGTTCATGACAGGCGATTGAGGGCTAAGCAATTTCGTGAAGGGGAAAAAGTTCTTTTATTTAATTCTCGACTGCGATTGTTCCCAGGGAAGTTGCGTTCTAAGTGGTCTGGCCCTTTTATTATTTCTAAAATTTTTCCTTCTGGTGCAGTTGAGTTGGATGATGGAAGTACAAAGTTCACTGTGAATGGACATCGTTTAAAGCCATATGTGGAATTAGCATGTCGGTCCATTGAGTCCTGGAGACTTGAATAGAGAGCTACAAAGGATGTCTGGCTGTCGACGTTAAATACAGCGCTTTCGGGAGGCAACCCGAGTGTTTTTCAATTTTTATTTAGTTTTAGTTCTTAGTACTTTAATTTTAATTTTTCTTATTTTGGATTTAATTGGTGAATTTTCTTGACAGAAAGCGGTGTAGCATTGAATTGGAAGGCAAGAATGGAACACAAATTTCGCACACAATAGATTTAAGGGGGTAATTTTATTTTTATTTTCGGATTTTTTTTTTTTTTAAAAAAAAAATCCGAAAAAAGACGCCGCGCAGTAACGGCGCGGTCTGGGCAGGACCGCCCGCCGACCGCGCGGCTCACGCAGGAGCATATACCCGACCGCGGGTAGGGCAGGGCATACGCGCCCTCATTTTCTTTTTTTCCTCTTTCGCGAGTTCATCCCCTTTCCTCCCCGAATTCGGTAATCTCTTGCCTAAACTTACTTCAAATCTTTGCAATTTCATCAATCAAGGTATGTTTCTACTTCAATCTTCCTTTAATTTCAAGTTTCATGCTTTGGAGGTGTTGATTTTGTGAAGAACAAGTTAAATTAGGGTTTATGCTAGAATTTGGGGATTTTGCTTTCTATACCTATTTGTGTGCGATTAGTGTTATAATTGTGGTATTGGAATGTTAGTTTAAGGATTTTAAACATGTTGGTGCATCTTGTTTGCATGTTTTTGGAGATTAAATGTTGGATTTTTGGAATTTGTCAAGAACATGAAAATTTCGAATTTAATTGACAATGTAGGCTTTGATTCGAGTAGAATATTGTTGATTGATGCTACATTGTGTTTATTTATTGATGATTGAGTGATTGTTTCAATTTTTGGGCAATTATTCATGAGTTTACAATTGAATTTGAAATTAGGCCTAAAAGTGCACACAACATGTTCGATGAAATGCCACAATAAGTTCCATAATTGTTTTCATGAGATTTTTGCTTTGGATTGCCTTGATTTTGTCTTGATGAATGATTAGGCTTGAGTTTATTAGATTATATGTCTTAGAAGCCTAGGAATTGGTGACTTTCGGTTTATTTTACCTTGCTTTATACCTAGTGTGAGGATTGTCGTTCTTTATTTGATATTGGGTATTTTGCAGGATGATTCTATCCATGATACTCGTCTTAGCATCTCTCATGTGCCCGCCTGGGCGCAAGAGGCGAGCCACGCATGATCACGAGGCCGGTCCTAGTGCCCCAGCGGCTGTGATACCTCCGGAGGTGGAGTCTGACTCTGAGGAGGAGGCACCTTCTGTCTCTAGGCTTCCCAATCTTCCCGAGGAGGACAGGCCAGACGAGTGGGTTAGACGGAGATTTGCTTCTGCATCGTCCCAGGATTTCTATTATGATGAGTTGAGAGTCAACAGGGCGTATATTCCAGAGAGAGGCTTCCTTCAGGCACACCTTAATGACGATAGAGCGAGGCTCTTGCTAGACCACTTGGGATGGACTCGGTTTGCAGTTAGTCCTTCGGGCCGGGCTTCAGGATATCTCGCCATGGAGGTCATAGCTAACATCGGAGGTGTGGGCGAGGACACGGACTTATCCCGAGTTCGAGTGCGCGGTCGCAGGGTTGATTTTAGTGCTAGGGCAATTAATGCCCATTATGGCATGCCTAATGAGGGGGTGACCGAGTTTCCATATGAGCAGAGAGGACCAGTCCCTGATTATGGAGCTCTATGTACTGACCGAGCACCGGAGTTGGAGAACCAGCATGAGTTGCGCCTGCGGACCATGGATTCGGTATGGCGAGTTCTAGCACATTTGTGGCTAGGACGCGTCCATCCTATTACTAGGTCGCACGTACTGGTGCCTTGGATTTATGACATCATTCACTTTATCGCCCGAGGCGGTAGAGTGAATTTGGGGGCCTTTGTGGAGGCCAACTTGCGAGAGCTCTCTCGGGGTCGACAGTCCCGCCAGATCACCCATGTGCATCTCATTCGGGACATCTGTTTAGCCAGTGGGATTAATGCTTCTGGGGATCCTTATTTATTGGAGGCCGGCTCTCACTATCAGGTAGAGGGATACGCTCCGAGGCGGACTGCATTGCGACGTGGCGCACCTCCGGCGATACTTCGGCCGGAGCCAGAGGATGGTGGACTGATCATTGAGATTCCACGACCACCACCACCTCCTCCTGCAGTTGATCCACCGATTCCTCCACCGATGCCTCCGCCGGGACCGGATATGGCCGCCATGATGGAGATGATGCAGGGGATGCGAGTTGACATGGACGCTCGCTTCACTCGACTGGACACCCGCATGGATGAGATGCATGCCTACATGCGCGGTATGGACGAGTACATGCGTGGCCATTTTCCACCGCATTTTCCACCACCGGATCAGTGATACTACGGTTTTTCTTTCTTTCTTTTTAATTTTTTAGTTTATTTTTATTTTTATTTTTATTTGGAGTCTATGTTTAGGATGTGAAATTGATTTGTAGGAGGAATTTTTAGGCGTAGTTTCTTCAGTATGCTTTTATTTGGGGTTGTATTATGTTCTATTCTGGATCTCTTATCTTATGACCCTATGCATGTTATGTTGATTTTTATTAGTGTCATGTAGTATCACTATGATGGATTCTCTGATTGATATGTGTGCCTTGGGTATTTGCTTAGTCATTGAGGACAATGCCAATCTTTAGTGTGAGGATGGGGGAATCCCCCAAGTTCATGATACATTGCTCACTGCACGTCACCACTAGTAGTTGTATTTTTGTCTAGGAATTGAACTTGACTGAAAACTTATGAGAGTAGATGGATTAATTAAGTTTAAATGAGTCCCCTCATGCTACATAACCATTAGGTTCAACCAAAAAGCCCTTGGGTGAGAATTTTGGCCTTACTTTTTCTTGATTGTGTGATCCGGGCATGCTTGTGGAATTATTTATTTGTGATTATAATGCATGTGATTACTACTGGGATTTTGATGAGGAATATGATATAGGCACATAGAAGCTCATGGCCTAAACACTTCCTACCTTTCACATATTTATCTCTAAGGAAGCCCCTCTGAGCCTATTAGCCTGTTTCTTTGATAACCCACTATATTTTTCTCGCTAGCCACGCATTTTTATAAGCCTTCAGAATTTAAACCCGTGGAACAAGTGAATTTTTTTAGTGGTACATTTGGCATGTGGTAATTTTTGGGGAAGCCTTAGAAGAAAAAGTCTTGGAAAAGAGATGGAAGAATAGAAAGGAATTTTCTTGAGAAGAGTATAGTGTCTACATTTTGCTATTGTTGAAAAAAAAAATTGAAAAAAAAAAGAAAAAAAAAAGAAAAGAAGAAAAGTGGATTTATATAGCTTACACAGTTGTTCCGCTGACAAAGAGTTTACACTCTAAGTCAAGAACAACAAGAGTTGAAGTTCCGTCTGCATTATTTGGATATTGGGATTCCTCTAAATAAAACTGTAGAGTTATGCAAATCCACCAAAAAAAAAATTGAAAAAAAAAGAGAAAAAAAAAAGAGGAAAAAAAATAAAAATAAAAATACAATAGCAATTTATGTTGGGCACATACTACTACATTTTTATGGATTGAGTTGAGCTCTTGATGCGATGTTATGGGGCATCATAATTGTCATATTTGGGTATGTGGGATTATTTTGGAGGAGTATTGGCAGTTGAAGAACTTGTTCCACTTTTATTAGCCTACTTTATCCATATTTTCCTACCTCATGACCCTAGCCCCGTTACAACCATTTTTTAAGACCTATTGATTCCTTATGAGAAATCCTAAGTTGGTGATTATGTGATTGTGTTACAAATTTATACTGATACTTGCATTGCCTTGGTATTGAGTGATTTTTTTACCCTGATCATATATGAGAGCACTTCATACACATATATATTTCCTTGTGTGATCTTGGTGAGGGTTGAGCTAAGTGGGAGTGTTGGTATTGAGGGGACAAATGAGAATTTGGTTTTTACATCTGCTTGAGTTTGTGATTGGTTGGAGTTCGACTTTTAGACATTTTGGTGGCTATTATGTGTGTTGGACATTGCTAGGTCTTAGTTTTACCTTATTCGGGGACGAACAAGACTTAGTGTGAGGATGTTGATATCTTGCACAGAGTGCGGTATTTCCTTGTGATTAAGTGATAAGTTAAAGGTTTAATTTATGGGAAAATGTGGAATTAATTGCTAAAAACAATGATTTTGTGATAAAATGATTTATTGTGATCTCATTCTTGACTTTATGCATTTTAATGAATTTTGTGGTGAGATTGCATGATTTTAGGTGTTTTTAGCAAACTAAAGGAAAAAGGACCAAAAAGAAGTCAATTGGAGCTCAAAAACTCGGAAAACAGAAGACGGAAGAAGGATCGCACGGCGAATCGACCGCGCAACCGAGCGCACGACGGAGGACCGCCGCGCGCTAGGCGCGCGGTCTGGGAAGCACCGCGCCAGGACCGCGCGGGTTGCGGAGTTGGCCCAAATCTTGGGCTGATTTCGGGTGATTTCGTGTATCTCCTGACTGATTCATATCTTCTGCTATCCAGTCTATAAATAAAACGTCTCCAAGCCAGTTCAAGGTTCCGAATCTGAAAATTAATCTCAGAAAAAAATTCCATATCTTTTCATCATTCATCTGGGAGACGAGAAGAACAAGTTGAAGGCGATCCAGTGGAGATCTACACCGGACTTTCTTCACCATTATTGTCACAGACTATGTTTTCTTTTATTATTATTTTGCGTTTTTGTGACATTATGCTAGGCTAATCCCATCGTTTGGGGAAACCTAGATTTTGACATTGTTGATGTTTGCTTTTGATTTATGAATTTCGTTAATTATATGTTAATTTGTTCAATTCTTATGGGTGTTTGGTGAGACCGAGAGGAGATCTGAACTAGGGCTTTATATTGTTTAAGTGGTTGAAAAATACTTAAACAAAAATAATTGAACGAATTAATTCTAATAATTGGTAACTTGAAAAAGAGCCAAAATTGTTAGAACCAACTTAGGATAATCACTAGCCGGAGGAATTGCATGTCATTAAAACCGAGAGGTTTCTAAATTGTGATAATTCTAAGTAGGCATAATAATTAATTAAAAATTGGATTTTTATAAACAATAGCAAAATTTATCAACAATTGAAAGATCTAGGGATCCCCATTCATCATCTAGTGCATAAATTAATTCTCTCTTCTTCATTATTTGGAACTTTTTATTGTTTAATTTTAAATTGCAATTTTAGGAATTTAGATAACCCAATTCTATTCGCATTTTAATTTTCTTCGCTACTTGAACTTGATAAATTATAGCAATTCATTGTTCCCTGAGGATTCGACCCGGTTTCACCGGTTTATTACTTGGACCGTACACTGCGGGTTGTGTTGGAAAATATTCCACACACCAAACAACCTCCCGCATGGGCTGGCCCCACTGCACATGATGCTGAGACTATCCGGGGAGATATAAGAAAAAGGCTTAACGAACAGATCGAAGCAAGGATTGATGGAGGAGAAGGGCCTGAACAAATCCGTCATCACACAGAAGCATCCCGGATAATCGATCCCCTTGTTGGGACAGCTCGAATTGAAGCAGTGATCGCTCCCGAAACGTCATCTGAGCAGAACAAAAGAAGAAGAGTCATGATCGAAGGAAATGGTGAGCCTGAGGAAAGAGCGGATCCAATGTCATTATCTGAATTGGTAAAGGATAAAGTCGGCGAGCAACAAGAAGCTGAAAAGAGACAAAAAGTACGGGAGGAAAGAGATGCTGCCGAAGAAGAACAAGGAAGAAAAGAGGATGAAAGAGAGGCAAGGGCCGTAGCAGCATTTTTTACGAGAACACCCAGGCAAGTCTTGAGGGAAGCTGCAGAACGAAGAGAAAGGGAGGAGGAGGAGGTATCAACTAGTGTTGATCCTTACTTTCTGTACTGAACTTTACAAAGCCTGTAATAACTGAATACAATACAATGAAAAATGTAATTAAACAGGTTGAGGAGGTAGAAGAGGCTCAGCAGGACCCTTTGAACGAAGCAGCCCAGGAAGGAGGAAAACCAACCGGACATGAACCTATCCAGGAGGGGCAAGACGAACCGACTGACTGGCATTCAAGCGATGACGAATCTGTGGGTTCAGTCAAACCTACCAGATTTTGGGAGGAAACCGGAGTTCGGGCTAGAATGGGAATTCAGAAGATTGAAAATACCAAAATGGTAATAAAAGAGGCGGATGTAGTCCGGAAGTTCAACGGGAACCCGAAAGCAGTTAAAGCATATGAAGAGCTTCTGGAAAGCATCATACCCGACAAGGGGTTTGCTCCGGAATCGTTAAGGCACCCGACTGTCGATTTTTGGAGAACATGGCTTGGATGGGAGCAATTCTTATTGCACCATGGAGATCCCGGGTACATGGAGTTGACCAGGGAGTTCTATTGCAACATTAACGTTGCAAGACGAACAACTTGGGTCAGAGGAAAAACAATAGATATATCCCCGGATTATCTAAACAGATTCCTCCAAACACCCAGCTATCAAAGTGAGATACCGGAGGAGGAGATCTTGAGTAGGCGTGGCAAAACAAAAATGAAAGCAACATATTAAGCCATCGCCGACTCCTTGACCAAAACGTCAGGCTTGGTGGGGACATTCAGCACATCTAAGATAAAGGTGGAGTTCATGCCCACATTCGAGTTTTACATGGCTAGAATCAGGCCCAGCTCGCATCCCCAAACTACTTCAGGCAGCGTACTGATGGGGTTCGCAAAGTTGTGGCATGGGCGGAAACTGAATGTCGGAGAACACATCTTCAGAGTCATGACTACACGAATTGAGAAGAAGAATGCTCTCTGTTACCCGAATCTGATTAGAAGAATCTGCACAGCTCAAGGGGTAGACATGGGAGAATTTGAAATTGATGCCTTGGTGATTCTGAACCCTCCTATCCGGGTCCCATCCATGCCCAATCAAGAAAGGATCACGTATGCACTTCCTCCGTTCCCGGCTGACTCGAATGTGCAATCCTCGTTCATATCCGGTGAAGAAGCACCATCGATCCAAAGAAGAGATCCAATGCCCCCTCCTGCGCCTAAAAGAAGAAGAAAGGCCCGTACTGAGGCGGGACCTTCAACACAGGTGGAGGAGCATCAACATGAGCCAACAGAACCGAGTCCAAGCCAGATCCCTTCATCACCACCGGTTCAAGCCCCTCAGCAGCAAGCTCAGCCCTCCCAAATCCCTCCTCCAAGCCAGAACGTGTCTCAACATCCTGCCAACTCAAATGTAGTTGAGATTGTGAGCTCAATGAACAAAACCATGACAGAAAGTGTTAAGCAGTTGGCGGATGTTATCATCCTAGGAAGGGAAGATGATAAGAGAATCATAGAGGAGAGAGATAGGAGGAAAGAGGAAGAGAAAGCTGAACAGAGGAGAAGAGAAGATGAGTTCAGACGACTCCTGTTGGAAAGAGAAGAAAGGCAACACAGAGAAAGGCTGGAAAGCGAAGAGAGGCAACGGAAGATGATGATGGAAAGTGAAGAACGTCAACGAAAAATGATGGAGACAGTGATTCAAGCACTCATCGGACAGCTCCCGAAGCCGCCACCTCCGCCAGCAGACGATGCTGGGCCTTCAACTCAACCTCAGGAACCGAAAGAATGAATCTGATCTGATCCTATTCATTTTTGAGCTTAATTGTAAACATCATATAAGAGAATTTCTATCATTTGTGCAAGTTTGTTCTTATTGCATGAAATCTCTTGTAATTGATGTACTTACTGCTTTCCAAAAGGAATTTTGCAGTCCAAGAACAATTTTATTTTTGAAAAGATGTCTGACAGTCCAAGATGAATAAGTGACTGTCAGACCAAAAATATGCTGTTGACATACTTTGTATGTTAACAGTGCCTCTTTACTGCTTTAACTTAAATAACCAGCAAAAATATGCATAAACCTGCTCTAAATTCACAGGTTGAATTTAGGCTTGTGATTAAATCTCCAAACTTTCAAATTGGGATAATATAATTAAGGATATGCATGAAATGAATTCCTAAGGTTTTGAGCTATAAAAATTTAATGATGCGATCAGCTTATTGGGTAATAAATCTGCATGTTAGAGATCTCGATTGAATAAATTGTTAGAACTAAGCTTTGATTAAATTTGAGAATATTGTATGACATGAATCAATCCTACCTTGTGAGATTTGAGCCATGAGTCATTTTTACTCATCCTTTTCTTTGATGTGTGAATCATTTTGATTAAAGGAAACTAAAACTTGCAATTGGGACCGATTCAAGACCATACCATGTTCCAAAAATCGAGCATATGATCGAGGCACTTAGAAAAACCCAAATTTTTGGCCTTCTTTTGATATCCAAACCCAAAAATATTTTCCCTTTAGGATTAACCACTTTGAGCCTTAAGCCTAATATTTCTTGAAACCCACTATATTTTCCTAGCCTTACAAAAAGACCAAAAAAAAAAAAAAATTTCAAACCCAAGTGTGCAAGAATAAATTCTTTCAAGGCATTAAATTCATGATCATAAGAAATGTATTAATCGGTATGCTGTAAACCGATTCAAAAAAAAGAGAAGAAGAAGAGGGAAGAAAAGAAAAAGAAAAAGAGTAGAATGCTGACTTCCATTCAACATCAATAAATTGCAAATGACAAAGCAAATTAGACATAGTCTAATGTCATGCAATAGAAAAAGAAAATGCAAAAGAAAGAAGAAAGAAATATAGTGATGATCATGAATTTTAAATAAAAATATGCCAAGTTATGACAGAATTAATTCTTGATCACTTCTTAGCCCAATAATTTCCCTTTCCCACCTAATGTTACAACCGTATGCCCCGTTACAACCCTTGAATAAGACCTCATGATCTCGATTTGAGGAAATGAGCCGGTGGCGAGATGGTCTCATTGCAAGCTTATGGGATAATTTAATTAAAATTTGATTTTGAGTGTTCACTGATTAAACCCCATTGAGAGTGAGTGAATTTTCAAATTCTCCTATATGTGAGGCTTTGTTTCATGAATTATGTTATGTTTGTGTCACCCTTTAGTTCTCATTTTTAATCTTTGCATCTTTCAAACATGATATTCATGAAGGGTTGATAATAATGTTTGATTTGTAGGCCCGATGTAGTGAGCAAGTATCATTTCATTAAACACTGCAATCAAGGGAACTTAATACTTGTAGTTTTTGATTGTCTTATCCCAATCCAAAAAGAATGTGATTTGTGAAGCCACGAAAATGAATTGAATATGTAGAGTCCGTGTTCTTAGGAACATTGACTCTGACTGCTCGGGGACGATCAGTATTAAATGTGAGGATGTTGATAATGGTCAGAAATGACCATTATTTTCAATCCATTTCCGTGTCTGAAACGGGCATTTGATCGCATTCCGGTGTTATAATAAATAAGAAAGCAGTAGAATTGGACTGATTTATGCATAATTGTAAAAATGTTGAGCTGGTGTGAAAAATGCATAAATATGTAATTTTGTTACACATTTATGTTAGAAAAATCCAAAAACATGAGAAAAAGAGAAGGACACAAAAAGATGGGAAAAGAAATGAAAAACCCACAAAAAGTTGAAATTTCAGGATATTACGACGCTAGATACAACTACGGCGCTAAACATGGATAGCGCCGTAGCATTGGTCTAGCGCCGTAGGAGGAAGCCAAGGCAGCAATCTGAAGAAAGGCGGACGGCGCTAAACATGGATAGCGCCGTAGTTGAGTATAGCGCGTAAGCAAGGATAGCGCCGTAGGCTGTTCATTCAGAAACAAAGAGTGTCTTCGGGATGGAAGACTACGACGCTATACCTATAGCGCCGTAGAGGGATAGCGCCGTACCCAGCTATAGCGTCGTATTAAGGCTCAGAATTCCAATAACAAGGCCTGGGGGCCCATGGGCCTAGGGTTTCCCACCTATATAAGGACCAGTTGACTCCAATGGTAATCAGACAATCAGACAGCACTCAAACTTGGAGACAACCTAGTGTTCTTGAGGTGTAGGTTAGTTAGGTAGTTAGGTCTTTATTTTTTTGTATTATTTATATTTCCGCCTTAGATTAGGTTTTTAATATCTAGATTAGTGGTATTATTAGCATTTGCTACCTTAGCTAGCCACTGTTTATATTATTTTCAGCTTTGTTAAACCTTTATTAAAGGCTTGAGATACTCAAATGATTAGTATTATCATACCATTTGTTATAAATGGGAAGTTAATCACAAAAAAAGTCCCAAAATCATGAAATGGACATGAGTCCATGGATTTATTGCTTTATTTTGATTTAATGACCACTTGGTCATTTTATTTTACTGTTTCATGTGGGTTTGTGTTTTTAATTGTGGTTTGTGGAATTTCATGCATGATATGTTGGTTAAAAACCCTAACTTAGGTTTGTGGTTCACTTGTGCTTTTTATTTAATGTTATTTGAGTTTTTCCTTGCATTTTACCTCATTTTCATATCTGTTAATGCTCTCTCTGTCTCCTTTCTTGCATAAAGTGAACCATGAATTTGAAAATAGGGTTTGCAATCGCAGAGATTGCATCACCCGAACAACAACATGTTTCTGGGCTAGCTACGACGCTAACCGCCCTACGGCGCTGTCCTTGGATAGCATCGTAGGTGAGGTATAGCGCCGTAGTTGCCAGAACTTGAACAAAATTTATCCTATGGCGCTAGACCGGCGGCGCTATCCTCGGATAGCGTCGTAATTTTTGTTCAGCGCCGTAGGATCCTAAAATACTTAATCTTTCACATACCCCACTTGCGACGCTATACCTACGACGCTATCCTAGGATAGCGTCGTCATTTAGTGTATAGCGCCGTACCCTCCAAATTTTATCAAGCACTTCTAAAAAACTCTCCCTACGACGCTATCATAACGGCGCTAACTTTGGATAGCGCCGTAGTATCCGTATAGCGTCGTAATTGGCTTTTTCTTGCCAAATTCTCCAATTCTCCATTTTTCTCACTTAATTAATTGAATCTTTATACTAACATTTTGAGGTTGAAATCCAATGATCTCAACCCATGATTAATGTGATATAAAGAATTTTGTTCAATTCCATTAAAAGAATTTTCTACCAAATTAAACTCTAATGATCTAAGTATATAATCCGGACTGTAATTAATTAATTATGGAATGAGTGATTATTTGGACATAATGAGTAATTATGGATTAATTTCCATACCCTTGCATGAGAAACCAATGTCTCTCATATAAGATGACCCAAAAATATTTTTCTTTCATTTATTTTGTCTTTTCCGTGATGTGTGAAACAGCTAATAAGGAATATATCAGATTAATGTTGGCGGGTATTCCCACACGGATAACTAGCTCGTGGCCTGTATATTAATTATTAAATGTTATTTTGCATGGTCCGAATAGTGGTCGGTGGAAGCCTTGGCGGTTCGTCCATCCGGGATTATAATAGCCGCTCGGCTGACTCCTCTCCGGATACAGTTTTCTTTTCAAACCTGAATTTTGAGCTGTAATAGTATCAAGTGATGTCGATCAACATTGCTTGAATAATATTACATTAAGAAAACATGTAGCTTTTCCTCTCATTTCACAGATAGTAGGGGTCTTGATGATAGGGATCACTGTTGTTAAGATCTTCTGCTGTCTAAAATCATCCCACCTGGAATAGTCAGGACCTGGGTAGCAGATGTTTGCGGTCCGGATTATCTTGACTATTCTTGTCATCTTTTTAGCCAAAATAAATTATTCTCATCTCCGGCTATTTCATCTCTGTGTGTCAACTTCTGTCTAAACCCGCCTTATATTTTGGGTTATTTAAATTTACACTTCTCTATAAATTTATGCATGATACTATTATGTAGCTATTGTGGTCAATATTATTTTGGGATCCTTCCCTTGGACATAGAAGTCTTGATTTTTATAATCAGATGTCTCACATTAAATTTCCAACAAAAATTCATTCATAAAATCCGGATCTGAGTAAGGGATAAATTCCACAGTTATGACTAATTTATATCCGACTGGGGTTGATTTTGGGAAATTAGAAGCAGAGTCAGCGATTAGGTCTCACTTAGACTGAAAAGGATCTGTGTTTTAATTGAGAGTCTAGTACCTGATAGGGAATGATTTTCAAACATCTTTTGCTTTCCAAAACTGCTGTGAGCTGGAAATCTGGTATTAAATACCATACTGAAATGGGATCTACTTGGATTCAAATACGGTATGGTAGTTAATTCTAGAGGAACAACACATAGGCCTTGGTTATTCTCTAAGATAGGGTTGAGTTCCTTTCAACTGCTATCCTCCTCTGCCAATGCCTATTCTTGAGTCCTGAGTGAGTACATCCGGAACAAACTAATCTGTTAGTTCGTTTCATTAGTTTGTATCTCATAACCACCCGACGGGAAGTGAACACTTCAAGTGGTTCACTGAGATTAGGGAATTCTTGATCCACACCCGGTCATCCTGACTGGGGGCTTTCTTTTACTACCAGGGTCAGACTTTCAAAAACCTCCGAGTGATAGGATTTTAATTGCTTTCTTTATCGCTTTCTTTTAACTGCTTTATTTAGAGGTCACTCGGTTGTATTGAGGGTTGTGTAACTGCTACTAGGATTGAGAGTTAAGGGATAGTTTAGGGCTTAATTAGAATCTTTGGATGTGACATGGGGGAATGATAACAGTACTTGACACTTCAATAAATGAATTGTCAGGTGTTGCTTATCCACCACAGATGGCTAACATACTCTTGCAAGGCATTGCAAAGGGGAGTTGTAAGTTTGTGGTATCTTAGAGTTTGTTTTCTTAAGAGCATGTAAACTCTTACTGTAAGTACCTGTCTGTTAAAGGGAACATGGTATAGAGAGCATGAAAATTAGCTAACTGAAAGGATTATCCCAAGTTAAGATCTGTGTAACAAAATGGAAGTTTAATTGTGTTTCATCTGGATCTTGTCCAATTTTTATTTTCTCCCTGTCCCTTCTGTCTCATTCTAAATCTGCTTTCTTAGAATAATTCTATTGCTTTCTTAGATTAAATTTAATTCGCTTTCTAGAATAGCTCTATCCGTTTCATTTTAATCGCTTTCATAGTTTAGATTTAAATTCTGTTAAGTAGTTGATAGTCAAAACACACACTTGAATTGAGTAACCGAGTGGAAAATCTTAGTAAACGACGTGGGCCCTGCTTCTATCGCACATCCTCCAGTGAACGATCCGGTCTTACTATAAATTACTGCAATTTTTGACATCGTGCGCTTTCGGGCCACAGTTTCTTAAACACGAGTAATAAAAACGTGACAACCTATAAATATATCCCTAAGCACAACTCCGCCATCAAAAATTGGTTTCATTAAATAAAACCTAAACCAGGATTATGATTTTTCGGAAATACTCATGTAGTGGAAATCTGTCAAAAGTTTCATGGCAGGGAATCTCATGACAAGAATTGATGAGAAATATCATGGCACGTATGCCGGGGACCCTCAGTGTGACAGGCTGAAGGTCAACCTAACCCGGCTGTACCATGAGATTTGTCAACAGTTTCATGACAGAGAGGACCACAGCGCCATTTGAAATTAAAGCACCACACTTGAGTAATAAAAAGAATAGCAATCTTGATATATCCCTAAACCCCTTCCCGTGAATCATAACTCTTTTCATTTAATAACTTTAACCTGGTATATTTTAGAAAATACTCGTGTGCGGAAATTGTCAAAAGTTTCAATGAATACTCGACTCGATACTCGATTAGATTATTAAATTTTAAAAATATAAAAATAGAAAAATTATTAGATAGTACTTCCTCCGTTTTTTAAAGATAGCTACTGACCAACCCAGCACGCAGTCCAATGCACATTTTAAATCGTTAATAACTCAAATTCGGTACAAGTAAAAATTCTAAAAGTTCGATATTTAAAAACTACAAGACAAGACGAATCTAACAAGATCTCAATTGACTATATTTTAACTTGTATATCTATGATAAAACTTCAAGTCAAAGTGATTGTGTGAATAGTGTCAAACTCACCAATGTAGTTATCATTTAAAAATGGAGGGAGTATAACTTAAGCTTTCTTAAGCCTAACAAACTTATATTTTGCAACCTAATAAGTAAAACTGTCAATTAAAATTCAAATTATATACTATATAGCCTAGTTAAATTCGGACTTGAACTTTAAATTTTATTACTGTTCAAGCTCGATACTCGATACTCATCACCCCATACTCTTGGGAGACGTTTGATTGGAAGTATACAAGATTATATTCTCGATCGGTGAAACTCTTTGATAGAAAATGCGAGATAGCCATATATTGATTGGAGTGATGAAACAACAAGTAGGATTAAAGTGATGTGGCATTCCCATCACAATAGAAAATTTCAGTGCATCTTCAAACTACTCCATTTTTATTAAAGTGTGTTTTTCGTACTCTTTTACTTACTAAGTTATAAAATTATTTTTGTTTTATTTCATGTTTTGTTCTGATTGAATTATTATGCAATCACTATTATACAAGTATTAGAGAGAAATTAAAGTTGAGGGCATAAATTCATAATGAGGCCTCTCCGACTCCAATTCCAATTTCCAGCAATTCCTCTCTCTGTGCAGAATGCAGAATATGCAGAAATGGAAATTAGGGGAATGATATGAACCTACAACAAATTTACTGAAATCAAATCTATCCATCCCTTGCCGCCTTGGGTTGGTTTTTTCGCCAGCCAACACTTCCTCCCCAACTCCATTAATCATCCAATTCCTTGAAATTTCCACCACCACCACCACCACCATCATCATCATCATCATCATCATCATCATCAACAACATCCATGATCCAACCAACAACTCCCATTTACATTCACATTATCATTCAATCCCACTCCATACTAAATGAACCCACCCTGGAAAGGAAATGAAGACAAAACACAAGGGATAGACACTTACCTCAACAATCCTAGCTAGGGCTTCCTCGGCTTCAAGATTAATCCACCAAAACCTCCCAACCCAAATCCTACCGATGATGAAAAGAAACGGGAATTGGGGAGAGCTCCCCAGTTTCCAATTCAAACTCAGATTTTAAATTAGGGGTGGGCGGGCATTGGGCCGGTATGGTTATGAAATTGGGCCAAGGAAATTGATTGGGCTTGGGCTTGAAAAAATCTTCAAATAATATCACTTGCACAGCAGCATGAATAAACAACATCAACAAATGCATTCTAGGCCTTGAGATATCGAAATATTTGGCATGATTAAACAATAGTATGTATAACCAATCCTCTGTGATTAAACAAATGGATCACAGATTCAACAATCCAGATTCCAAAATCAAAAACAAATGCACGAATTAATTAATTAAATTAATTAACCAATTTCCATTGTGGTATCAAAATTAAACCGCGGCGGCGAATACAACGGCGGTTGAATCTATCTGTCAGGAGGGCCTGTAGGCTCATGTGTAGCCCAACAACGCCACTTGATTAATTAGTCCCACATCGAATTAAAAGAGAATCAGCCCACTAGGAATACAAAACACTTCTCAACATTATTCATATTCATATTCGGGACTATATTACACACACCTATGGGATTCCTTCCTTCCACTAATTCTAAGTGCCACACCTTGTAGTAACTTTTTATAAAAACAAATTATTTATTTATGCCATCACTTGATTTATTTGACCTTAAAGTTACCATAACATTTGTAAATGATTAGTTGTAATTTTTAATTTTAACTAACCCCATCTTTATTAGTACTATCTTTTGTACTTATATGAGTAATTTTTTAGTGGACGTATTTGTTGTTTAATTTATTTTTATTTTATATATTAATCAATTATATTAGTTGAGCTGAATGAAACCTTTTTTTTTTTCGGGAGAAAGGAGGGCCGAAGCCGTTTTATTGCAAAATTTGCAACGTTTGGTACAGACCTAGACGGTCAAAATTAAGTACATCAACCATAAATTCGGGGGGGCGAACAAAATGTTGGATATCCTCATCCCAAGGTCGACCTCTAAGGAGATGATCGGCAGAGATGTTACACTCCCTAGGAACAGCGAAAAAACGTAAGTCCCATTCCCAAGTAACCATATTCTTGATCTGATCAATCCAGTGGTGAGTAGCACCTAAAGGGGCTGAGTTCATGGTGATAAGAGTGATAGCCTCAAGACTATCCGATTCGACCTCAAGCTTGCGAATACCCATAGTCCAAGCTAATTGTAAAGTAATGATGATGGCCCAAAGCTCAGCATGTAGAGCATTAGGAAAGTGATTCTTAAAACGGACTCCTCCCAACCAAGACCCCTGCTCATCTCGAAGAAGACCACCAGAAAAACTTTTGTTCCTGACAAAACTTCCATCGCAGTTGGCTTTAACCCAATTCAACGGGGTTTCTCCCATCTCGTACGACTGCAACTCCAAGCCTTGATACCAAAAAGACGAAGTTCCTTTCTGGCCGCCAAGAATTCCTCAGATTTCTTCCGGATTGAGGTGTGGAGAGTAGACCATTGGACCTGAGTATTGCTGTAGAGTTCGAGACATCGATTTTTCCAAATTAGCCAAGTGCCAACAGCAAAGGTGGCAGCATCCTTATCCCCGATCTCCTTGCACTGCATGGATAAAAGCCAAGTGGTAATATCAGAGTTCCCAAAATTAGCTGAATGAAACCTTTTAATTTGTCAGAGCTTATAAAATGAGTTAAAGCTTAACAAAGCTTTGAAAACGTTACTAAAAACTCACAAAAGAACATACAAATTTAGCTATCAAATTCAGTAACTGAATTGGTTCAGTGATGATTGATGTTGATTTTGGTAGGATGAACTACAATTCATCCCCTGGAAACGTAATTGAGGAGTTTAAAATTGGAACTCTCCATGAGCCAAACTAACCGACTCATACTGATCATTGATGTCAAATATAAAAAATAATTTTTTAAAAAAAAACGTGGATTTTTAAGCTTGTATAATTATTACTTCCTCCGTTTTTTAAAGATAGCTACAGACCCACTCAGCACGCAGTCCAATGTACATTTTAAACCATTAATAATTCGAATTCGGTACATGTAAAAATTCTAAAAGTTCGATATTTAAAATCTACAAGACGAGACGAATCTAACAAGATCACACTTGTCTATATTTTAACTTTAAGTCAACATATATAGACATGAACAGTACTCACACTTGTCTATATTTAATATAACCATGAGAAAACTTTAAGTCAAAGTATATAAATGAACAGTACTCATTAGTCAACAGTAGCTAACAAAAAAAAAAACGGAGGGAGTATTTTCTAAAAAATGAAAATAAAAGCTACTAGTGTTACACAATAAGGCTAAGGATCTTTTGAAATACAATTATTGAGGCTCCATTAAATGGAAAAGGACAATTTCATGTATGATGGAGGAATGGCAAATAGTGATAAAATGTGAGGGAGGGGCAAAATAGTAATAACGAAGCCCTACACTTTGCCCCCCAAATAAGGCAGTTTATTGCCATAGTTGGATAAATTAATGAATGTCACATGTGTGTGTTGGATTCTTTGCCAAGTCAAGTCAAGTGCCCATTCATCATTCATCATTATTAGTATTATTTTTTTTTCAAAAAATATAAATAAAACACAGTATTAAGAAGAAAAGCTCACTGTTATCCCACCAATACCAATAAATAAATAAATAAACAAGATTATCACATTTGGATTATGTGTTTATTTAAAGATTAAAGTGGTGATCACGTGTCCGATAATCCAAACGACCTTTGTCCAAGTGATTCCATCCTACGCCTTTAATTGCTTTCAGTAAATACTTCCCTTTATATTTTTACATTAAGTTACCTAGTGCTAAGTGCCGGACTCACAATATTAAGTTACCAAGTGGTAAGTTCCCGATTCCCAACCTATAAGTTGGGGGTTTGAATCCCAACCCGGCCCTCTATCCCTCCCATTTGTTTCCTTTGTAATTTGTGTGAGATGGACTCTCACAACACATTTCCCAAATATTTAATGAAAAAAAAATGTGTTTCTAAATTAGTATAAACTATAAATAAAAATTACAAAAAAAAACATAAATATAAATATAATGCGCACCATAATGTATGCCCCGAGGTCAGATTCTGTGCAGATGATTGCACATGCAGAAACTATGTGATTGATATGAGAGTTGTGTTGTATAATGGATGAAATGATGTATTTTTTGCGATGAGAAAATATGAGATGGAAAAAATATTTTGTGTGATAGCATACTTTTAAAGTGGATGTATAGTCCGACGGGTACGTGTACACCCCATATATATGCTACTCACGGAAGCATTATATTAAACCGTCCGATGTGTTTTGTAATTAAATAGTTGTGTTTTATATTTGGGTTTGGATTGAGTCTTGATTCTCATAAAAATTGATAGGAATCGGTTGTTGACGTCCTTAAAGACGAAAATTGATTCAAGTTAATTTGAAAACGAAGCCGAACCCAACATGAGCCCCAAACCTTGTCGCATTGTCATCGCAATTAATTGTTTTCCAAACATATAATAGTCATGTATTACACAGAATAAAACAAGAAATTGGATAAAATGTTACTATTCTTTCACTAGGATGAAAATAAATTAGCTTGGGAATTGGCATGGCGGTATCTAAAATATTACTCCTCTTCTTTCAACTATTTAATTTATTGCCACAATTAAATTTGTAGATGCTTCCTATTAGACTTTGCAGTCCAGTGCCATTATTGATTTGATTTTTGTAGGGACTATTATTTATCTAATTAATACTAGTTCTACGTGTAGTTACTAATTGGAGTACAAAACTTAGGTTGCAATGTGTAACATAATATCATGTTTGGAAATTATTTGTTACTCCATACTTATTACTTCCTCCGTTTTCAAATGTTTTTAACATTTGAAAAAAAGTTACTATTCACACACAGACTTTTACTTAAAGTTTTATCATAATTATACAAGTTAAAATATAGTCAAGTGAGATCTTGTTATTTTCGTCTCATTGTGTAGTTTTTAAATATCGAACTTCTAGAATTTTTACTTATACCAAATTTGAGTTATTAATGGTTTAAAATGTGCATTGAATTGCGTGAAAATTTAGTTCGTAATAAATATTTGAGAACGGAGGAAGTAATTGATTACGTGAGCAATAAGTTAGTCAAAATTAATTGTTTGTCGATTTTGAGACCAATTTTATACCTATAATAAGCTGAAATCCAAAATACTACTCTTTGCAACGAATTCAAAAAGTGTTGATTGAACATTATTTTAAGTTATTTTTGTTTCTTTAAAAAACTATTCTGTCTCACAATGTATCACAAATGAGCTGATTCAATTTTACTTGTTTTGGCAAACACCCACAATGTATTTATTAATTTCAAATGTCTTGACTTTTCGATACCTATACGCTGTCCCTCAACCATTTCATTTATTCGATATAGAAGAAATCCAACCACAGTCTATATTTTCTTGATAAGCACCTTCGATAGCCTCATTTGAACTACAATTATGGTGCAAATAATGTACTACATTTATAGGTCTTTAAATCCCTTTAATACGTAAAATTTGTTTTTATTATTCTTCATCAATTTCATAATCTATATTGTGGGAAAATGACCTTCATTGATTTTTTTTTTTTTTCGAAACAACCAATTAAGGCTATGAAAGTGTTGGGGCCATATGAAATAATGGGCCGCGGAGAGCTATTGGGCCATAAGATATGGGCCAGAAGAGAGAGAGAGTTCGAAAGAAAGATGGGCTTAAGATCAGTAAGGCCGATAGCCCAGAGTAAAAGTCGAAGGAAGGGAACCGAGATTGATAGAGATTTCGGCCGAAATGGGAGGGGAACAGCCAAAACCAAAACAACCGAAATGAAGAAAGAAAGAATTCGGCTCAAAAGGATTGGCCGGAGAGCGGTTACTCCAGCTCCGGCTATAAATAGGGGTCGACACACACAAAATCGGAGAGATCAATCCAACCTCCAAATTCCTTTTATCAAATTTAATTCCTTGTTATCTTTACTGCTTTCTTTACAGCTTTCTTTACAGCTTTCCTTAGAATCTAGCCTAGTTTGTTAGCGGTTACTAACTTCCAAATCCACCGTTGCTCTTTAGTAACTGGTAGTTTGGTTCCCTATTTGGTGAATTCCGCCGTTGTTTCTTAACAACAGGTAGATTCTCCGTTGTATCTTGTTGTTTTTGATCAATTCAAAGAAGATTCAGTCAATTGTGGGCGCATTATTGTTAATTCGGACCCGTAATCGGTTTGATCCTTTTCCGATAGCCTCCCTTGAGGAGAAAAAAGTCCTTGGCTCAACCCAAGCCAAATAGTGGCACGCCCAGTGGGACACGAAATGGCATTCGAACAAGCAACTCCAGCAGTAAACACGGCGGCGAGGACCGATTTGCCGCCGATTCAGGAAGAACGTGCACCAGAAGCCGGAGAATTCCCCCCAGGGTTCCCCGGACCATCACACTTCCACAATCAGGAGTTTTCAAACGATGATTTAACCCCGCGATTCCGAGATCAGGTTCAATTTATGGTGGAAGCGGCGGTTACTAATTCGGTTCGCCAAATCGAAGAAAATATCCTGGCAGCGATGCCAGCAATGTTCAGAGCTGAAATAGCGAGGAATATGTATCCGATGGGAACGCAGCAAGCTCCAGTGGCGCAAAATCCACCACCTGCGATGCAAAATCCTCACAATTTTCAACAGCAGGCCTTTCGGCCGCCAGGAGGGCACGGAGCTCGGCCTTTTGTTCCTCCGCAGCAAAGGTACGATCAGCAACAGAATCAACCGCCTCAACCAGCTGTTCAACCACCTGCTCCAGTGGTTCAACAACAATACGCACCACATCAGCAGAATCCACCACAACTGGTTGACAGAGAGCTTATTGCTGAGATTATTCGTACACAGTTTGGGAATATCATCGGCCAGGAGAATAGGCCGATGTATCGGAAACCTTATCCAGATTACATTGAGGAGCAGTATCCACTGCCTAGAGGGGTAAAGGTTCCAGATTTTAACACTTTTTCTGGAGAAGTCGGCCGCTCTACAATTGAGCATATTGGCCGATTTACAGCTCAATGCACCAGAATTGCGCAAAATGATTTTCACAAGCTGATATTGTTCAGCTTGTCGTTGACTGGTCCAGCATTTGAGTGGTACATTAATTTGCCAGCGGGATCGGTCAATACTTGGGCCGAAATGGAGCGGTTATTTCATGACCGATTCTATAATACCAGTCCTGAAGTTTCGGTAGTTGATCTGACGTCAACCAAGCAGAAGGCGTCCGAATCGGTTACTGAATTCATTGAAAGGTTTTATGCAGTGAAGGCTCAGATGAAAACAATGCTACCTGAGCATGAATATATTCAAATCTTGAAGCAGAATTTGAAGTTTGCTATCAAGGATAGATTGATGGTAACAAGACCAAGGACTGTAGCCGAATTAACGACTGAAGCTATAAGGATGGAGACTTATTTGGCAGAACAAGCGGCTTTCAAATCAAGTCGAAGTCAAAGTGGAAGATCACAACCTATCCAGTCAGCTGCCTCATTTGCTGAATCTCTGGATAGATGTGAAGTCCAGGAAGAGTACAACACGGATGACGTTCCCGCATTAGCCGAAGTTGCAAGGGCAGAATTAATCATAAAAAAGCCTATGACTTGTCCAGCACTTCGGCCAGCTAGAGGCAAGGAAAAAGAAGGAGGAGATGAATCTCAAAGGTTTTACTCTTTCGACTTGTCACAAATGGACGAAATATTTGATTATTGCCAGAAGAACGGATTGCTAGAGTTTAAAGGAAATCATCCACAACCTACCAAAGATCAGTTGGAAGCCGGATGGTGCAGATTCCATGGATCGCCTACTCATTCCACGGCGGTTTGTGGACATTTTAGGAAGCTGATTCAGAAGCATGTCGATGATGGGAAGCTGAAGTTCCCAGATAGGCTTATGGCGATTGATAAGAATCTGTTCCCTGTTGCCAACATGGTGATGGTGCAGCCCGACCAGAATAGATCTGTGCATGACCGATTGGGGGATCAAACATCATCCAGCAAGAGTTCTGTGCACGATCGGCTTGGGGATCGGCCATCGGCTCAGAAGTCGGGAGTATGGAAAAGATTAGGATCTCCGAAGGGAAAAGAGAAAGTTACAGATGTTTTTGACCGATTGGGGAATTATGAGGTAAAAGAGTGGATCAAGCAATCGGAGAGACATCATGAGATCGAGATCGGAGATAAGAGCGAGAGGCCAACGTTGAAAATCATAACTAACGGATGGGACTCAGAGATGAAGTTAACAGCTGACAAGCAGAATGGAAAAACTGTGATTCAGATCACAGTCCCTGAAGAAGCTGTGAGTCCCGAAATGAAGAAGCTCAGAAGGCCACCAGCAAATACTCAGGTAGGCCGATGGGTCCAAAATTCTCCAGAAAGAAGGCATTTCGGCCAACGCCGGTCTGACCATTCAGCCTGGAGCGCAGAGGAGAGAAAAGTCCCGCAAGGAAAGGGATCATATCGTACTTTCAAACGAAGAATGCAACGGTTTAAAGCAGCTGCTGTTTCTAAACAAGAGGAGTACGATATGATGCATATGGAAGAGGACTTCCCAGATGACTGTTCGTTCTCGGAAGGAAGAATACTCAATAGGGTATTTTCAGCTCGTTTGAAGTCCGAATCGAAAGAAGAGAGGAAGCCGAAAGAAGGACAGGATCGGCTAAAGAACAAAACTGAATTTCGGCCGAAAGTAATACAGCCGAAAATTGAAAGTGAGCAGCCGAAATCGAAAGAAGAATGGAAGCCTAGACCAGTCCGAACCAGGGAATGGAAACCAAAGACAACTATCATTCCGAATAACGATTCACTCCCTGTCGGGCAGTTTAAGTTCGACTTCGGATCTAGCGCGAATATGGTGACGGTAACCACCGAAGAAAAGGAGGAGTATTGGTCGGATTCTGAACCAGCTGTGGTTTTCTGTCAGAGGGAAGGAGAATACTATGGTGATGAAGAACCTATAGTGGATTTTTGTTTCGATAAACTTGAGGTATTTCGGCCGGAAGCCGAAATAGAGAAATCATTTGAAGAAGGATATAAAGCATTTGTTCCAGAAGCTCAACCAGGCACGATTTTGCCTCCAACAGCGAAAATGTCTCAGCATGTGAGGCCTTTATACGTTAGAGGTTGGGTCAATGGGAGACCTCTCAGAAGAATGTTTATCGACGGTGGAGCCACTGTTAATATCATGCCGTTATCCACATTGACAAAGATAGGCCGTTCGAAGGAAGATTTACTCTCTACGAGAATGAAGGTAATGAGTTTTGTGGGAGCTCAGACTGCGGCTGAAGGGTGTATTCTGGTGGATGTAACGGTCGGAACGATCTCGATTCCGACCATGTTTTTTGTGGTAGATGCGGAAGTCCCGTATGCGGCCCTACTAGGCCGATGCTGGATTCATACATCCCGATGTTTGCCATCAACGCTTCACCAGAAAGTATGGTTCTGGAAAAAGGATGGCACACTGGAAGAAGTAGATGGTGATCAACCTCCGTTTCCAGTCAGCTCAGCCGGCCGAATTGATGCGGTGTTATACGAGGAACCCATACAACCATTCCTAGCGGTGGTAGGGGATCGGTACCCGCAGGTGGTCGAGTGTGATTGGACAGATTTGGGGTTTGAGATCAGATATCAGGCCGATGAACGGCCAGTCGAAAAAGAAAGTAAATGATGGATGCACAACCGAATCAAGCGATCGAGTTCGAATCGGCCGAACTCGGAGTTTCAGACGACAAAGCAGGGTGGAGCGACTTAATAGACGCAATTCCAAAGCGAACGCCGGATTTCAAAGCTCAAGACCCCTTGAAAATGGTCAATGTTGGTACAGATGAGCACCCGAGGGAGATCCCGTTAAGTGCAAATTTAGATCAGCAAATGACAAGCCGGTTCAAGGAGGTTCTAATCGAGTTCAAGGATTGTTTCGCATGGGACTATACAGAGATGCCAGGATTGGAGCGATCGATTGTGGAGCACAGATTACCTATCAAAGAAGGGTTGAGGCCAGGAGGGCAGCGCCCGAAATAGTCCCAAAAATAAAAGAAGAAATAGAGAAATTGTTAGCGGCCGGGTTTGTGAGGCCAGCTAAATATGTAGAATGGCTATCAAATATTGTTCCTGTAATAAAAAAGAATGGAAAATTGAGAGTTTGTATTGATTTCAGGAATCTTAATATAGCTACTCCAAAAGATGAGTATATGATGCCTATTGTTGACTTGTTGATTGATTCGGCTGCAAAACAGGGAATGTTATCCTTCATGGATGGATATTCGGGATACAACCAAATTTTTATGGCCGAAGAAGATATTCACAAGACTGCATTTCGGTGCCCTGGTGCTATAGGGATATACGAATGGGTGGTGATGCCGTTCGGACTGAAGAATGCAGGAGCTACATACCAGAGAGCCATGAACTATGTTTTCCATGACCTCATAGGGGATTGTGTTGAAGTGTATATCGACGACGTCATGGTCAGATCCAAAGATATCGAAAGCCACTTGAACGATTTGCGAAAGGTGTTCATAAGGATGAGGCTGCACGGAGTCAAGATGAATCCAGCCAAGTGTGCTTTCGGAGTACATGCAGGAAATTTTCTCGGGTTCCTGGTACATAACAAAGGAATAGAAGTTGATGCGAACAAGACCAGGGCTATTCAAGAAGGCAAACCTCCACATGATAAGAAAAGTCTACAGAAGTTTCTTGGAAAGATCGGTTTCCCGAGACGATTCTTAGCAAATGCGGCTGGAAAGTCGAAACCACTAACCGATTTATTGAGGTTGAAGAAGGAAGAGGAGTTCAAATGGGGAGTCGACCAACAAAAAGCCTTCGAACAGTTGAAACAGGATTTGATGAATCCACCTGTGTTGGTTCCTCCGATTTTAGGACGGCCATTGAAGTTGTATATAGCAGCGGCCGAATAATCTATTGGAGCATTATTGGCACAAGAAGACGATGAAGGAAGGGATCGGGCGATTTACTATCTTAGCCGAATCCTAAGGGACGCCGAAGTAAGGTACTCGCCGATTCATAAATTATGTTTAAGTCTTTATCATGCATGCCAGAAATTAGAATATTATATTCAACCGAGGCAAGTGATAGTGATGGCTTCGGTTGACATAGTTAAGATTATGATGAATGATCCGGTCAGTAGCCGAAGAATGGCCAAATGGGCCATGAAATTAAATGCATACGATTTGAGATATCAACCTTTGAGGGCTATGAAGGGACAGGTTGTAGCCGATTTTCTGGCTGATCATGTGATACATCCGATAACCGATGACATCGATCATCAAGATCGGCCGAAAGAAGTCGATGAGATAGGAATTGTATACTTGCAACCATGGGTGATGACGTTTGATGGTTCTAAAGCCGCTTCAGGAGTCGGAGCAGGGTTTACCCTACAAACACCGGAGGGCAAGGTATACAAGTATTTCGTGCAATTGCCAGAGTCATATACGAATAACCAAGCTGAATATAAAGCGTTGATTTCGAGATTACAACGGTTGATAGAAGAAGGAGTCAGAGCAATCATTATCAGAGGGGACTCACAAGTAGTTGTTCAGCAATTATTAGGCGATTTTTCGATTAAGAGTTCTCAGTTGATTAGATTGTACGAAGAAGCGGTTAATTTGTTAGAAGAATTCGATGAGGTATACATTGAATATATCCCGAGAGAAAAGAACGAAGTGGCCAATGAATTGGCTCAACATGCAGCTAGATATCGGTTGATGCCGATAGCAGGAAATGTGGAAGTACATTTGGCCGAAACAGAGAAGGCCGAATGGATAAAGGAGATAGCACAGACATTAGAAGATCCTTCGGAGGCTAATCCAGCCGAAAAACGGAAAGCGATGGATTACGTCATAATAGGAGGATTATTATTCAAGCGTGCTATTGATGGAGTATTGCTCAGATGTGTCGGAGAAGAAGACGCCAGAAGGGTAATGGGAGAGATTCATGAAGGAATATGTGGTGCACATCGGGCAGGAAAATCGATGAAGTGGAGTATTATTCGGCTGGGATATTATTGGCCGAATATGGGTCCTGATTGTGAAAAATATGCGAGAGGATGCAGCGAATGTCAAAAACATGGGCCGATTCAGAAGTTACCGGCCGAAGAATTACACATAATGATCAAACCATGGTCATTCAGAGGATGGGCCATGGACATCATAGGAAAAGTTCATCCCTCTTCGTCGAAAAGACATGAGTTCGTGCTAGTGGCAACAGATTACTTCACGAAATGGGCCGAAGCTCAGGCGTATGTCAGTATTTCACAAGAGGAGGTGATCGAGTTTATCAAGAGACAATTGATTTATAGATTCGAGATCCCACGGACGATTCTAACAGATAGAGGAACTGTATTTGTGGGAGAAAAAGTCAAGGCCTTTGCAGATGAATACGGAATAAAAATTGTGCATTCGTCACCATATTACCCACAAGGAAATGGACAAGCAGAGGCCACAAACAAACAGCTGATAGGAATTATAAAGAAAATGATCGAAGACCAACCAAGAAAATGGCATGAGAAGTTATCTGAAGCATTGTGGGCTTATCGAAATGCTAAAACTTCAGCAACTGGGTTTACACCATTTCGGCTGACTTATGGAATGGATGCAGTGTTACCAGCCGAAATAACAGTGCCAACTTTGAGAACAAGCCAAGCGGATTCAATGTCGGCCGAACAGTACGATTGTGCGATGAAAGATGAGTTATTGGAAATTAATTCCAATCGGATGCAAGCCTTTGAGAATTTACAGAAAAACAAAGATATTGTGGCCGATTGGTACAATAAGTGAATTCGTCTTAAGCGGTTTGAAGTTGGAGACTTAGTTTGGAAAGTTATATGGCCACCCAAGCAGAAGGATGACCGATTAGGTAAGTGGAGTCCCAATTGGGAGGGACCATTTATTGTTCATACCAAATTACCGAATGGAGCATACATTTTGGTGGACGAAAATGGTGAGCAGATGTCAAATCCAGTAAATGCAAGATACATGAAGAAATATTATCCATCAGTTTGGGATTAAACATTAAGTGATGCGAAAAAGTAAAGATTTTATTGCATGAACGAATAAGTACAAAAAGAGTGCTACTTCGGCCGAAGACGGCGTCGATAGCCCGAAATTACAATATACAAGGGAAACGTCCTATATTAAGCAGGCATATACAAGGGAAAGGTCCTCGAAAGACACTCAGCCTTGTAGAAATGCCGCTAAAACTATCGGCAAGACAGATTCAGGGCACAGTTGCTTGCCCCAGAACAGTATTGCCGATTTAGGTCCGACCACCGAACTTCTACTCTTAGATACGATAGAACAAAGAGTACAACGTCCCAGAGGTAGAAGTCAAACTCGGGTACAGCATCCGCACGACCTCAGACAGAAGAAGGAGGAGTGCAGCGAGGCAGTCACCCAAGAACGGTGGAAGGGGGAAAGGAGGGAGGAATAACTAGGGGTAGTTATTCCCCCCATTAGATAAGGTCCGACAGGATATGCAACCGCAAAGTCGAAAAGGGACACACCAGCATAGCCGTCGAGACCTTCATTTGGAATAACAGATAAAGATCCTCGCCCACACGAACATGGTGAAAAGGGCATTAGTTGAACTCGTGTTGCACAAGCAAAAGATTTTCGTACCACGTCTGGAAATCCTTGCACAAGAATACTTGTCGAAGACCACGGAGGAACTGGAGACAGGAAGTCGAGCAAGGGAAAAGGGAAATCCATATTGTTATAAAAAAAAAGAAAAGGAAGTGATAGATAAGTATCAACAATGCCGGGTATTTATAGGAAGAGATAGGTGCTCGGTGAAAGAAACGGTCAATAGTAAATGTTATTTATGGGAAAACGTTACAGCTGATTCCCGGAAAAAGCTGCTAACATTCAGAAATCAGCAATAAAGGAGACCGAAAATAGTGGAATTAACGGGATACGAATCGCATTGCAGAAGATACAAAAGATACGAATCCAAGTACAATGTATCGGCCAACATAGTCCAAAAAGGGCCGATTACAGCTGTCAAGAAAAAAAAAGTGACCGAAATTCACACTTGACAAAAAATAAGTCAAAACACAGAATTGATACACAAAAGCAAATTAATGGTCTTCCTGATCATCAAAAGGAACAGCATCATCAAAGCCTCGCGAAGCAGCGATAGTAGGATTAACCGAAGATGTCATCAGATTCGGACTTGCTGAAGAAGAAGGGCCAGCAACGTCACCAGGTGGGAGGCGAACGGTGGATGAACCAGCATCACAGGAAGCACCAGTTTTCCCTAGGGGAGAGAAAAAAAAAGAGGGAATAATAAGTAAGAGAGCATAAAAGAAGAATCACAACAGGAAATGGAAGAGAACAGAGTACCTGAAGAAATGGTTGACAGAGGTGGGTTATCGCCCGAAGGGGAGGACTCTATCTCGGAAGGATCCAAAGGAAATAAAACATGTAGAGAAGAGACATGAACAACACTTTGCCCACCAAGGCTTTTGATGGCCGAATCCAGCTGACCGACTAGAGACTGGGTTTCGGCCCATTTTTCTTGGAAAGTACCAAGAATGAAATCGTTGAAACTGATCCGCATGGCCAGATAAGAAGCATCCTCCTGAGAATCCAAGATTTTGGCCTTGGGAGCCTCGGCCGATTGACGAAGGGCTTTGATTGACTGTTTCAGATCGGCCGATTTTCGCTTAGTTTGAGCCAAAATTAATTCCAAATCCTTCTCTTGTCGTTGGAGCTTGGCTATTTCAGACCGAATCAAAGAAAGGTCCTCGGACTGTTTGTGTTCCTGAGATTCCACTTCGGACAACTTATTCATTTGAGCCCGATACTCTGCAGAATAATTGTCGAAGATGGCTCGTGAAGAAGCCGCAGCTTCAAGCTCGGCGGCAAGTTTGTTCCGCATTTTCAAATGAGCCATGAGTTCCTGATCCATTGAGAGGACAGACTTCGTAATCATCTGAAGAGTGCCATTTAGATTCAGAGACACCATCTCGTCATGAAATTGTTGCTCAAGATGAGACAAGAGAATAAGGATCGGTTTAGGGTTGACGAACTCCACATCAGATTGCCGGCCGATTAGATTACACAGCTTGGCCAAACAATCGCCAAAGTGAACAGAAAGATCCGACGGACGAGAAACTAGAGAGACAGGAGAAAAGAAATCGTCCAAAACATGCCGATCAGGAAATGGCGATAAAGGGACCTGATCGGCGGGGGCTTCATCAGCAATCATACCACTAGATGGGGGGCCAGTCGGTTTCGGAATGACCGAAGACGAGGGTGTGACAGAGTCCGTAATAGGTTGAGGAAGATCGACCGAAGGAGGGACGGAAGGGTCGGCCGGAGTAGAACTTTCAATCAAACCCCGAGGATTAACAGAAGAAGAACCAGCATAAACAGCCAAATTACTGGTACTGGCCGATGTGCGAAATTCGGCTACAGGAGGGGCCGAGACCACAGTTGGAAGTGGGGGAACATCGGATAGTGGCAAAACAGGTGGGACCTGGCAAGAGTAAGAAAAAGAAATTAGTCGAAAGAAAGGAGCCTGGAAAAGAAAAAGAGTAGTGTAACAAACCGCAAAAAGAGAGGTAGGGATTCTGCCAAGCGGTGAATGAGATGAACGCCTTCTGGTCTGAGTAGGAGGGAGAAAGTCGATAAGGGAGGCCGAAGGCGAAGCAGGCCTCTTTCGACCAGGTTCCGAAGTAGAAGATCGAGGAACATCTGAAGAAATCGAATGAGTGAGACGAAAAAAAATAAAGGAACAAGCAATGACCAAAGGAGAAGGGGAAAGAAAAGAAACATACCTGGGCGAGAAGTGGAAGACGAACCGAGGATGCGCTGAGGAGTGGAACCCGGAGATGATAAAGGGAAAGAAGAGAACGCCAGAATAGGAGAAAAACCACCCCTCCGCAGAACCGAATCAAGGTTAGCACTAAAAAAGGCTCCAGCAACACCATCCCACCAGGACTGAAAGCGTGAGGTAACGCATCCCGGACGAACAGCAAACTTCCAAACCTTAAAAGAGATTAAACGTTTATGATAGAGGGAGCATTGCTGACGGCTGGCAGAAGCAGAAGGGCGTTTACCGGCTCTGAGAGCTTCCACTAAGTCTTGACCGAAGCCGAATTGACGGCTGACCAAATGGGGATTGTAGACTTCGAAAGGAATAGCAGACTTAGCAGATACAAATGTGGAACCATTGAAGATCGGACGGGGTAATATACACCTATTCCAGATTTGGACAAGAGCTAAAGGAAGGGGAGTCCCGAAGGGGGAAGTGGCAATCTCCCTGACCCAAGCAAAGTCAGTTTTCCGGTAGTGATAATGGGAAAAGGATTGTTCGGCAGTACGACCCAAGAAATAGTTGATCCAATGAGGAATCGACAAGGGAGGAAGGGATGCTCTAAGAAGATCAGGAGCGATAAAATGATTAGGACGAATATCATGGGGAGGAAATTGAGAAATGTCACGAAAGTGCCAAACCAACCACAAGTGAAGGAACCATAACGGACCACGGGCTTTATCAGACGAACATTTTTCCCAACCCGACACAGTAGCCGAAATACCCGCATATAGATGAGCAATGAAGAAATCGGCTAGGGGCAGAGTCACATGATTAAGAAGCGCCAAAGCCAGAGAGTGTGTTTCGAGGAGAACACCCTTAGAAGGAACACACCAGAAGAATTTCGTAAGAAAGTACATCATGAAAGCAAGAGGTTCTGAAGGATGTGGAGCAGGCGAAACAGGATCACTCTGATGGGAAATGATCCAATTGGCAAAGGAATCGCCAGAGGAAAAGCCGGTATTTTTCTCCTTGGGCGACGACATGATGGCAAGGTTATCCCCACGAACAGAGAGGCCTAGGAGGAGTTTCACATCCTGAATGGTGGGAGTCATCATCCCCCAAGGGAAACAAAAACAGTTCACAGAAGGATTCCAAAAACAAAGAAGGGCTTGAATAGGACGAAGATCCGTGGGAAGTGGCAAGGTACTAAGAGAAATCATACGATGAACATACGACTTATTCCAAGAATCGTAACAGTGGGGTTCGAGATGATGATACCACGCCACATAATCGGGAGAGGGCGAAGACCAATTAGCGAAAGATGAGGGGAAAAGCTTGGAAGAGAAACAAGGTTCATACAGAAGAACAGAACGATTATCGAAAATCCGAGCAGTACATTTCGTCAATATCCTCAGGAATGCCCAACGGACCTAAGGAATAGAAGCCCTCAGGCAGGAGACGAACTGCGGAGTGAGGAGCAAACGAGTTCTCAACTCTGAGAAGATCAGCAGAAAGAGCAGTAACAGGGGCAGGGGGATCCTCCATTGGAGAAGGTGGAAAGAGAGAGAGAAAGAGGAGAAGTTGGAAAGGCAGTTCACTCCAAAGATGTGGTAGGCTACGTAAATAAGGGAGTGATGGAGAGTATCCTCGAGAAGAAGAAAATAACCGCCAAAAGAAAGAAGAAAGGGAGATTACTTGGGCTCCTTCTCCTAGGAAAGAAATTCGCCCAAGTAAGGAGGGCATCTGTTGGGGCCATATGAAATAATGGGTCGCGGAGAGCTATTGGGCCATAAGATATGGGCCAGAAGAGAGAGAGAGTTCGAAAGAAAGATGGGCTTAAGATCAGTAAGGCCGATAGCCCAGAGTAAAAGTCGAAGGAAGGGAACCGAGATTGATAGAGATTTCGGCCGAAATGGGAGGGGAACAGCCGAAACCAAAACAACCGAAATGAAGAAAGAAAGAATTCGGCTCAAAAGGATTGGCCGTAGAGCGGTTACTCCAGCTCCGGCTATAAATAGGGGTCGACACACACAAAATCGGAGAGATCAATCCAACCCCCAAATTCCTTTTATCAAATTTAATTCCTTGTTATCTTTACTGCTTTCTTTACAGCTTTCTTTACAGCTTTCCTTAGAATCTAGCCTAGTTTGTTAGCGGTTACTAACTTCCAAATCCACCGTTGCTCCTTAGCAACTGGTAGTTTGGTTCCCTATTTGGTGAATTCCGCCGTTGTTTCTTAACAACAGGTAGATTCTCCGTTGTATCTTGTTGTTTTTTATCAATTCAAAGAAGATTCAGTCAATTGTGGGCGCATTATTGTTAATTCGGACCCGTAATCGGTTTGATCCTTTTCCGATAGCCTCCCTTGAGGAGAAAAAGGTCCTTGGCTCAACCCAAGCCAAACAGAAAGCGAAAAGAAAAAAGAGACACCCGCCTAACAATCCTACCTACATTTCTAAGGAAAAAATATACTCAAATTTTTGCCGAAGCCGAAGCCAGAGAAATGAGTGGTGGGAACCCATGCCACACAAATTACGAATTGATAAAGGGGATGGATATGAGGTCGGGTGGGAAATCGAACCCCCAACAATAAGGTTGGAAGTCAGGAATTTGACCACTTGAGCAAGTTCTTATCTACATTTAATCACAAAAAAATGTTCGATTTCTAATTTAGTTCCATATTTATTAAATTGTCGAAAGAGCTGAGTGGCATAACTTCCTTAATTATATCCAATATATATTAGTCTCATCTCACCTTAACCATCCTAATTACACACCTGATTGCACACCTAATAATTACAATGTCATGTCTATTTAGGATGATTAAGTTAAGTAGGAGTGTGACCTAATTGGACACAATTAAAGAAGTTACGCCGCTCTTTGGACGAATTCAAAAAAATATAAATCTTTGAATGGAATATCAAACAACTTTATGGGACTAAAATGATTTTTTTTTTCCAGTTCTAATATTTCTTTCATGTAACTATCTGAAAATTTGAACGTTTATTTACTCTTCATATTTTGAAGCATCTATCAATGCATTTTTTTAAAAAAATATATATATATATATATATATATATAATTGACTCAAGATCGTCGGCAAGTGATGTAGGAGCCTATAGGAAACAAATTTAAAAAGAATAAGAGAGAGGGATGGGTCAGATAAATTCCGACACCTAACCATAACATTTGAAGCTCCCATGCATGCATTGCTAGGTTAAGTCCCAATCCGAGATCCCTGTATTACGATAATTTAATCCAATGAAGGGACAACATTCTAGAAGATAAAATTCGAGCATGATATGCCACCATGCTAAGGCATCTAGTACTTGTTAGTTAGTTCATGACATAAAACATATCTAAAACAAGCAACAGAAAAATAACAAGTCCCAACGATAGGGCACAACAGAGAAGATAAATAGATAATCGCAAAACCTTACACTACAAAAATATGAAGGGTTTCATAATGCCTAATTAGTGTGCCTATGTTTTGAGATTTTACTATATTTAGCTTCTAGTGTAAACATAACATTTGCATTTGGAATTTGTTTTTTCAACGCTAAAAACTTCCTAAATTCAACAATTAGTGTTTTAAATTAAACTCTAATACTCTAATCAACTCTGAAATTTTTTCAAGCACATCGGTGTGAGTAAATTGGCAAGGACATTGATTATATATATATATATAAATATATATATTCAACATATATTACATCTATATACATATAAAAGTAATATAGTCAAGTTTCCCCCCACTTCCCTACCCCCTTTTTTCAACAATCACATTTAATACATCCAACAATGTTTAATCCTAAAATTTTAATATTATATATTGAAATATCCATAAATATATATTAATATCCAATATTAATTAATATACGTTTAATATAATTCTTTTATCAATATTCATCAATATCCTAACAAATTCTTAATAAAATATTATAATATCTTTAACTAATTTAAACTATTATATATTTTTAGAAGATCACGTCAAATTTGATTCTATTCATCCAATATTTGCATATATATCTCCATCAAACCTCCTCCTATTTCTCCATAAATATTCCATTCATTTATCTAATATCATGGTTGTCTTGAAATTCTCATCACCTCACATTTTATTTCTTCATTCTTTGTTTATGTCTTCTCAACATTGATTTTATATTTAAAACAATGTCTTTTGTTTCTTCTTCTCATGTATTACTCCCTCCTTCCCACAATAATGTTCTCATTTTATTTCTGCACACAATCCAATGCATTTTTTAAATTGTTAATATCTCAAAATATATACAAGTAGAAATTATGTAAAATATATATTCTAAAACTATACGATTAGACGAATCTAACAAAACCGAACTCGACTATTTTTTTCAAATATATAATTACAATAATATCGAGTCAAAGTTGAACAATGAACAGTGTCAAAAAGTCAAATGGGAACATTATTGTGGGACGGAGGGAGTACAATGTTTCACACCCCAATATTTTCCTATATTTCTTTTGTTGCATGTTAATTTTTCTCAGATTACAATATATTCTTCGTCTTGCTATTCATCTAAGATTTTTTTTACTCAAACGTGAATATTAGTGGGTTTTTTTTATTTTTCTTATGTACTATTAAATATATATTTCTAATGGTTTTCCAATGACTTTTACAGGATTACATGTTGTAATTCAAGATTGCAATTAAGTCATACTCTACAAATTATTTTTATGATTCTCCTTTGTATACTACTCAAAATCTTTGTATATCATGAATCTATTTTATGTTGATTTTTTATTGTTTGTTTTTTTTTCTTTATTCAAAATTTGAAAAAAAAACTGAAGAGAATAAATTTGGAGATATTTCCACTTTATTTTTTTATAGATGTATTTTTCCATTTTGTTAATAGATTATTCCCTTTTTGACATCTTTCCTTTTGGATACATTTTTTTTACATATTTTTTTAATTTATTTAAGTTCACTATAAAGTAGAAAACAATCATTATTTAATTGAACTCGGAAAAATTGGGAATAATCTAATAAATTGGATAGGGAATGATTTTAATTAGTTGTTTATTTTTTCCCAACTTTTTATTTAGCATAGTGATTTGTTATTATTTTAGAAGATCTCAATCTAATTTTGAATGGTTGATATATATATATATAAATAAGGTGGATACCGATCCTATATTTTTAAGAAATTATTCATTAATATAAACGGTATAATAACACTACATAAATTAAAAAGATTTACTATGATATACATCTTTTAACTTCGTCTAATTGAATAAATATATAATATATATACTTATAATTAGGGGTGAAAGGGGTACGGTCAATATCAGACCGATCCGATACTGTATCCGATTATATTCGAATCCGAATCTGTATCCAACTATCCAGCCAAATATTTCAATAGTCGCATCCAAATTTGAATCTGTAATTTAATATATGCATTCATATTTGTATCCAAAAATATCTGACCTTATCTAAAAACTGATAGGATATTATCCAGATTTTAAATATGGATATCCGAATATATCAATATATCTATATTTATTAATTAAAAATTATCAATAATTATAACAAAATATAAAATTATTACTCCTATATAATTATCAAATTTTCAAAAAAGATTAAAAATTATCCGATAATCTGTATCCAATTAAATCTATATCCGTCATGTATTTGTATCCGGCATATCTATTTTCGATCCGAATCCGAGGAAAAAAATGTGGGATAATATATATTCGTATCCAGTACTATTTGATCATATCCATACCGTTTTCATCCCTACATATAATATAATACTCCCTTCATTTCAAAATAAGTGTAACATAAGGAAATCACCCGAGATTCAATGCAAGGAATAAAAGTGCTTTAGTGCAAGTTTTATACCCTTAAAAGCATTTATATATGGTAGTGTAACATTTATTATGAAACACCCAAAAAAGAAAGTGTAACACTTAAAAAAAATGGAGGAAGTATAATATAGTATAATATGATAATTATATATTCATGATTAGATTTGCATTAGTCACTCCATATGTATGTGAACAATGTTCTAAAATTATTAACATTATTTTGTTGGAAGCTGACGCCAAATAACAAATTGAAAAGAAAATAAAGAGAAAAAAGAGCAACAAAAAGAGGTGTCCAAAAGCAGAAAGGAAAAAAAGAGCTAACATTTTGGCTCTTGGGAACCATACGCCGGAAGAATCCGCCGCTAACACCCTGTGCGTGAAGTCTGGGGGAATGTCCAAGTAGTGTAGAATTCTTATAAAGATGCACCACATTTTGCTAGACAATCCGCGACCATTTTACACTTGCAAAGTACATGATGAACTGAACACCGGTCAAAGACGTCTCGCCAGGTGCGGGAGGCATGCCATTGGTCGAGTAGTCCAGTAGCATTATTAGTGTAATATATAATAATAAATTAACATATAAAATATAAAATGGAGTTAAAATTATATCTCGGAAATTATAAATTTAAAAATGTAAAATCAAATATATTACATAATTCGTATCAGGCAAAAATGTATTAATATAAATTAAATAATGTAAAATCAATTTGATTATGGGCTAAGAGGATGTTTGGATGCGCGTTTTAAAAAGTGCTGCAACATTTAGAAAAGGATAATCAGATAATTGTTGTAACAAAACATGCTGTAGAAAATTAAGTGTTTGGATGAGGTTATGTTGTTTCAAATCGCAATAATCAGATAGTCATGAAAAAGTGTTTGGATTTGTATTTTCATTACCTCAAAAGGCAACAATATGGTAAAATATATCTTTGGCTACACGCAATTTTCTTGCAGCACAGCAAAAATGTATTAATATAAATTAAATAATGTAAAATCAAATTGATTATGGGCTAAGAGGATGTTTGGATGCGCGTTTTAAAAAGTGCTGCAGCATTTAGAAAATGATAATCAGATAATTGTTGTAACAAAATATGCTGTAGAAAATTAAGTGTTTGGATGAGCTTATATTGTTTCAAATCGCAATAATCAGATAATCATGAAAAAATGTTTGGATTTGTATTTTTTCATTACCTCAAAAGGCAACAATATGGTAAAATATATCTTTGGCTACACGCAATTTTCTTGCAGCACCAAAGTGGGGCTGCAAGAAAATAGCGTTTTCATTCCCTCAAAAGGCAAATAATAGATTATTGGAAGTTAGTACAAAAACAGAATTAACTGATTATTTGCGTTTTGCAAACGCAATAATCAAATAATTCCGCCCAAAATGCACAAACAAATGCCCGCTAAATCAATAAAACAACAATATTAGGAAAATAACTTAATTGACAAAGTTGCTAAACCACTTTGTCACATTTTTTCTCAATAATGTGGTCAGAAAATTAGCATGAACCAAATTTTTTTGAAGAAGCCATTGAAGGTCTGGAAAGGGTGGTGGAAGCTCATGCCACACAATTACAAATGGAACAAAGGGAATGGATAGGGGACCGGATGGGGATTCGAACCCCTCAACCTAAAGGTTGGGAGTTGGGGGAGTTACCACATGATTAAGTCTCCAACCCTGCATGAACCAAATTTTATGTAATAAGTACAATATTTGAATTTTTGAAATCTTATCTTATTTTAAAATTATATATATAAATTTTACTTACCGCGCATTGCGCGGGCGGGTATGCTAGTATTTTAGGAAAATAAAAAATTGTGAGTAAATTTTGAAGGGGGAAAAAGTCTTTTTCGTCATATCTTACACAAAACTACTAAATTAAAAAGTAAAAGCTTGTAGGGGATGTAGACTTACACTAGTGGCCATGTAACAACCCTGCCCGAGGATGGACATGCAGATCATGCACCCCAACCCTTCCCCATATGTACATCTCGCACCCCATGGTGGGTTGTTGGAACTTGGAAGCGAGATTTGAACACTCAACCTTCCCTTTAACATCCATCACAAGGTAACAACTGGTTAACATCTCTACATTTGGGTGGATGCTAAAGGGAGGTCTTGGGTACAAATCTCAACTCCAACAACCCACCAATCACCATGGGGTGCTTGGCGGGAGGCCTAGATGCAGATATGGGGAAGGGTTGGGTGCACTTTTATGTAGCAACACTAACCCAACTCCAACCTATAGGTTGGGGGTTCGATTCCCCACCCGACCATTATCACTCCCCTTTATTTCTTTTGTAATTTGTATGGTATGGGTCCCACCATAATTTCCTAACCTGTATATGCAATTCAGCAAAATAATAATAATAATAATAATAATAATAATAATAATAATAATAAAAGCTTGTAAGTTTTTCATCCAAATTTTCAAAAATTATTGACATATATACTTCGAAAATCACATATTAAACTCGTTAAATTTTGGTGATGGAGTAATGGTAACACATTTTATAATAGTTCAAATTATTGCCTTCTTTATTTATTTATTTTTTTTAAAATAATGGTGTTGGGATTGAAATTCAGTATGCGCTTCATTGACCATTTTATATATTGATTTCACTCTTTCAATTAAAAACCACGACAAAGCTCATCATATTGCTAGCTATTTTTATTGAATTTATTATTTATATATATTTTTTTAGTATTTAGTTTTCCCCTATTTTTATAATTTAATTTAATATCATTTTATTAAGAAGATAAACTTATTGTAAAAATAAAATAAAATGAAATAAATTGGAAAATCAATTATTTAAAGTTGTGGGATGGCAATGTAATAAATCAAAAGTTATTGAGGGTCAATTTGATTAGAGATACCCTTTTGATCAAAATTGCATATTTATATGACCAATTGGATTATTCAAATGTTTTTTAATTTCGACTAAATTGGTGAAAGAACAAAAGTAATTTTTTTTTTTCGTATTTCACAACATATATTTCCTATTTCGCGTGTATGTTTTATGGGTAGATTATTAGAGGAACCACTTTTTGACTTCACACATTTACTTTCTATCTTCCTTGAATTCTAGAAAGGATAAGTCCATAAATTTGACAAGTTTTTTAAATTATCTTCTCAAATTTGTACTTGCCCTTTTTTTAGTGTTCGACATATGTCATTCATACAGTTATGTAATAAAATAATTTTTTTTGGGTGTTTGGTAGGAATGTTTGGGTATAAGAATATAAATTTAAATCCAACTGGTGTATTTTTTTTTTCTCCTTTATGGTATGCATGGAGGATCAAGGAATTTGAGTCAAATGTTTGAATCCGAATGGTGAAATTATTGACCCGAATCCAATTTATTTGAAGTCAATTTCAATTGAAACAAATGGCCCTTCAAATTTGAGAGTTGATTATGTGTTACACATAGTTTTAGACAATTATGGTATTTATGAGAGGACTAATTTGTTTATTTTATTTTATATATGTAAGTAAGAATTAAGAAAAACAAAGACCATTGTTTATACAAATGAGCCAACTTTATGTACCACAAAAGCTCTTTAATTATGTATTTATATACTATATTATTTACTATTTAGCATAAAATATAGGCGACTTTTTTTGGTGAAACCGGGTATCCGCAGGTCACATTGGACCTAATACTAATCCCTCGAGAATCTGCAAGGGCAATTAAGGGCGCCTCTCCCAAAGCAGTTTTTTGAATACACAAGGCTCGAACCCGAGACCTTGCTTAAGCGACTATAACCCCCATCCACTCAAGCCAATTGCTGTTAGTAGGCGACTTTGATATACACAATATAAAAAGGATTATGTAAACAATAAAAATATTATTGACAATAATACCCTTTTCATTTATATGAAATATTTGTTAATATATCATGCAAATTAACACAATCATTTGAATATTTATCCAAGGAAATTGGGAGCTCATCCAATGGCCTATAGATGCTCCATGTTCCCTTTTCCAACAAATAAATATATCAATTTGGAATATATAAACCATCAATCCGTTTGCTCCTTTTTGTTGATTTTTTAAAGCAACCCACAGTTTTCAAGTTTTGCCATTTTTGATTTCAGAGTTAGTTGATTTCAGTTGAATTAAGTTTTCAATATATATTTGACTATTGAAAGGAAATACCAAATTGGCTAAGTCAATTTTTTTTTTTCAATTGATATTATATTTATATTTAATATATGTTTTAGCATGTGAACATTTATACTTATTTAAACATCATGTTAAAAGGTTATAAAACTTCGAATAATATGGTAAACAATCAAAAACAATGTGCTTACAAACAAGAATCTGATGATGCCCTTCTACAATTTGTAGGCATCCAATATTATTAATTAAATACTATGTCATATGGACACCCATTTTAAGTATCAAAACGATGATCCCATTTAAAGTGGTTGACAAATCAAATTTTGGATATAATTTTCAAATTAATATTATTAATTTCTATATATATTTTTAAATATTGGTTATTTATTTTTTTCATATATATATATATATAATTAGAATATGTGTTTTCATAGAAAATAATTTGTACATATATTCAAATACAAAATAAAGTAATCAATACATAACATATTTTATATTGTTATATTCGATTGTAAATATCATTATAAAGATAAAGATAAACACAACATACAAAATATGCTTTAAATTTTAATTAAAATAAAAGTAATTTCAAGAATATTATCCTATTACTCTTACATGCATGCATGATTATATTTTATTTTTCCATGCTTTAAACTAATTTGGGGTAAACATATATAGTGCAACATTTTAATATACATTGATTTCAACATTGTAGTTCTTTATTATAAGCCGGTCGTGGTATGATTATTAAATTATAGATATGAAATGAAAAAGCATCCAACTTATTATAACTTTAAAAATTAATTGTAATAGGCTTGAATTGTTATGGTGCTTTAGTATTTTAAATAAATATCTTAATTTTGAATCATATTTAATGCAAAGTAATTATCTTGACATTAGCGGCTTTAAATAGAAAAAAAAAAAAAAATCAAATTCTCAAAACCCCAATCTAATGATTTAGCCTATAATTAGATTATTCGTGACAAAATTTCTATATACCATGTATATTATTTTTATTTTCATTCTCACATTTCTTAAGTCTTATAAAATTTATAACATAATTTATTTTTTTTTAAAAGTAACTACATATAATTATAAAACTCAGCAAGCACAATCATGCCTAGGGTTGAGGAAAACTTGACTCAATACTTGATCAAAACTCGATTAAAATATTAAATTTTAAAAACATATAAATACAAAATTATTAGACACAATTTAAACTTTATCAAATCTAACAAATTTATATTTTGCAGCATAATAAATAAAACTGTCAATTTAAATTCAAATTATATACTTCCTCCGTATTTGAATGTTGTTTACATTTGGTAAACTGCTACTATTCGCACGCAGTGTTTTACTTAAAGTTTTATTATAGTTATACAAATGAAAATATATTCAAGTGGGATCTTGTTGGATTCATCTCGGCGTGTAGTTTTTAGATATGGAACTTTTAGAGTTTTTACTTATACCGAACTTGATTTATTAATGATTTAAAATATGTATTGGATTGTGTGAAAAGTTTGTATGTAAAGAACATTTGGATACGGAGGAAGTACTATCTAACATAGTTAAATTTGAACTAGAAATTTAAATTTTATTATTGTACAAATTCAAATTACGCTATTCAGGCTCGAGACTTAACTCGATATCACTCTAAATTCATGCCCTTCAATTTAATTTAATTGGTATTCCGATTACAATAGGAAAATAGGTAAAAAAACAAAATAAATAAAAATATCTTCATAGGAAATACTAATAATTAATAAAATTGGATTTGTGGGTGGGTGAAACAAGTGAAAGCCAAAGTGCCTAACTTTTCTTTTATTACAGATGAGAAAGAAATGGGGGCCACCTCATACCCCTCCTCCCTACCCCTACCCTTCTCTCTCTTGTGCACTTTTTATCGCTTTTCCGATTATTTTATTGTGCCTTTTTGTCAGAACCAAACCCCCCTTACAATATTTCACATCACTTCCCAATCCATCTTCTCTCTCTGCTGTTGCTGGAGAAAAAAAAAGGTTGCCTGACCACAGACCACTCACTCCTTTCTGGAAAAGGTCTGATCTTTTTTCCGTTTTCCGTTCTTTTCCTTCTTCCTGCTAATAGCTATTTCTCCTTTGGGGTTTAACTGAGATTCAAGGCTGCAGCAAAAAGCCTACATCTTGTTTTTATTGTACTAATTCTTAACCTTTTCATCTCTGTTTTTTCTTGGGGTTGGGGAATTTGATGGATATATATGCCGTTGTTGCTCGTTTGTGTGGATACATCCGCTAATTGGGAAATGGAGTTTCTAACTTTTGATGGGTTTTTAGTTTTGTGTGTGGTTCTGGATTTTGGGTGTTCTTATTTTGTTCAATTCATTCAGCAATTGGGGTATTTTTTTGGGGGAAATGATTTTGAAAAACCTTTCAATTGTAAGCTGGATTTTGGGAATTCTGTATTCTAGTAACCGAAGTTCCCTTTTTCATTTTTTCTTCTATTAAAATTGGGGATTTACAGATTCAAGCTTGTGAATTACTGAATTTTCCATCAATGGTGTTTGCCAACAGTATTTGGATAAGATAGATTGGAAAAGAGATGTTCAATCTTAGTTGCTTAAAATTCAATATAATATGTGAATAAATTTATAATAAATTTAGATTGGAGTATATTTTACATTTGTTTGGATTCTTGATTCTCCAACTTGTTGGAGAGATTGAGCACCTTTTCATCTCTTTCGTATCCAAATGGATTTTACTGTTATTCTTCTGGCATATCTGATATCTTCTTAAGATGAATTTTTTCTGTGTTATACATATCAGTGAAGAATTTGTTCTTGCAATTTTTTGTGTGGTAAAGTGACTTGGCTAGGAGAATTTGTGCTGTCTCCTTTTAGATATTTGTTGATTGCTAGAAACTGTACTTTTGGGGAATTCAAATATTCATTTCGTACCTTTCGGCACGGACAATATTCGTGAATAATTTCTGCCTACACTTGTTGATGTTGCCTTCATTGTACGGCTAATCTGTCTGCGTTGATGATCTATGTTTCTGTCCTAATTAGGTTACATGTGTTCCTTTTGATACAGGTTCCAATCTACCCTGAGAAAAGTTTTGTTTTATCCAAATTCGTGTTCTTTCAGCTTGAACGAATTCTTAAACTGTTAGGACAATAGTGTGCTAAGTTGGAAATTTTTGGGGAAGCATTTTGTTGTAATATGGGTTATCATTGTGATTTCTGTGGCGAAGGAAGATCAGTCGTGTACTGTCGGTCTGATGCTGCGAGTCTATGTTTGTCCTGTGACCGCAATGTCCATTCTGCAAATGCCCTTTCAAAGCGTCACACGAGGACGCTTGTTTGTGATAGATGTAATTCACAGCCTGCTTTTGTTAGATGCATTGAGGAAAGTGTATCGCTTTGCCAGAACTGTGATTGGACGGGCCATGGTGGTTCGAATACTGGTGCTGCACATAAGAGACAAGCTGTTACTTGTTACACAGGATGCCCTTCATCCGCTGAGCTCTCTGAAATTTGGTCTTTTCTCTTAGACTGTCCGTCAGTTGGAGATTCTGCGTGTGAGCAAGGAATGGGTTCAATGAGCATTACAGATAACAACAAACCCTCGAACACCGAATGCTCCCAAGACAAGGATACTATTCTAAATGATGGTTTTATTGGGGACGCCAGTGAACTGGATATTATAGATTTTGATAAATCATCAGCTTTAATGGAGTCATTGACTCCTTTGCTTGATCCTCCGGTCAGATCTACCACCTCTTCTATGCCCAGGGTATGATTTTAACGTTTCGCAATATTTTCTTTGGGTATAGGACGAATTTTGACCTTGTTTTTGCTTCATAATACTATATTGCATCAATAGGGTCGAGCAATGATCCAATTAGCCTGGGGTTGATTTGATGGTGTACAATAAAACTTTTATACTTAGTTTGAAGTTAAGCTCCTCTACTTAATAGCTCCTCTCAACAGGTGTTAGGCATGTATTTATTTTTAATTATTGTTTGTGTGTCTCATGGTAAAATATATCTCTAGATATAAAAGAAGTTACAAAGCAAACATTTGAGCTTAAAATTTACTTTTTCACTTTCTAAGAAACTTAAGCAATTTGTTGACTTATACAAGGTTAGCTTATTTAAAGGACATTTTCTCATTGGTTATCAAGCATGCTCCAATAAAAGAAGAAAAAGAAGAACCAAACTTGAGCAATAGATGTGTGCCTGGCCTTGATTGAACAAGAGTTTAAGCTTGAGTTTATGTGCCCAAAACATTCACAAGCTCTAACATTTATGTCAATCTCGAGTTTGAGCATCTTGTTATTTGAACATGAATTGATTCATAGCTAGTTAGCTATGTGTCCCTGCACTTACTCATTTGATACTGGTGGGCAATGGTCATTAGTATTTTTTATCTTTGCTATTCGTTATCTTGTTCCCTGTGGTAATCTTATTGCTGTACTGACTATAGAAGAGCTATAAAAATTAAAAATAATGAAGCTGCATGTAGAAAAGAGAAGCAGTGAATGAAAACCTTATGACCTTGACTTCTTCAAAATGTTGGCATATGCTATATTGTCAAATTTTCTCTGCCTATCTTTACCATTTATTGCATATTCTTTGAAGATGTTTTGTGCAAATGTTTTAGGAATTTGTATGTTTAGTGCATGTCTTCCATTCTCCCAAAAGCAATTTAATATTTGTATGATTAGTGATATCTTTTATTTTTGGACTCTGCTCAGAAAATTATAGCAATTTAATCAATTACTGACAATATTTTGTTTTTGAAGAGCTTGGACCAATTAATATTAGAAATTAGGTTTGAAGTACAAAATGGATTATCATACAGGGCTTTAATGAATGCTGTGTGAGATTTGCTAAAACTATGGTTAAATCATGGACAATTCTATGGATTTTCCATGGATTGAAAAATGAGTCAAACTTTGATATGTCTTTACTGTGAAACATTTATTTGAATGTTATTGGCATGTTCCCTCCTCTCTTTTCGCACCCCTTGCTTTTTCTTCTTCCAAAAATAATGTGTAAAACTTCATGGATTTTGTTCTTGGCATTCAATAACGAAATTGGGAATTGTATAAAATCTTACTACATTGATGCCTATATATATGTATAGTTTTAGAGTGCTGAAACTATAGAGAGAAATAATGGAATACCTTGGTGTGGTGAAACAAGAGGACACAGAAGTGAGCAAATGAAGCAGAAGAAAGGATAAAAGCGTGCTCGTCTTTGGAAGAAGAGTATGGATGGAATAAAATGAGGAAAATTAAACGTGCATATAGCTCTAGGGGGAATTGGGTGAGGTCCGCCTATTCTCTTAGATTTGTGATTTCGTTAGGAAAAAGATCTATAGGCCTTCCTCTGATATCTTTAAGTCCTCTTTCGACAATAATATAAGTTCTTTTAGGTGATGTACAAAGCTGTGAGTAAGCTAAACTACTTGACTCAAACTCGAAAGCAAAAATGCATTTTTTAAAATTATATTTTAATGTTATTTCTTTTTCGGTCAAAAAGGAAAGGCCCATGACCATTTTATTCATCCTCTTGTCTCTGGTTTTTCTTATACAGATCCACCACCCTCCCGTAAATGAAAGAACTACTAACTTAGAAATTGATTTCAAGAATTGATCAACATGGGGTCAAGAATTGTAATAACAATCAGAAGTTCAACCGGAGATCCTAACCCTATCTTGTTGAGCATTTTGTGTTTTAAAATATTTGGATCCTCTTTTCGTAAATAGTTAACATGTAGTAGTAGATGTGCTCTACATAGGCTTTTCCTGTCTATTCTCTATTGTGCTCCGGCTGACTATATATCTAAATTATTAATCATTCAATCCAAAATTGGGTCGACGTTTTTCTCTTTGGCTATTCATGGTTTACGTTACTTGTTTGTTTATTTAGCGCCATCTCTAGTTTGATTAAAGAACTGAACAAGTCATGTTCTTTCATATTCAGGCTGCTTTATCCGGAGAAAAGGCACCTGCTTTGTATGATACCCAAGATTTGTACGATGATTTTGATATGGACGAGGTTGATTTGAGAATTGAAAACTATGAAGAACTTTTTGGTGCGGCCCTCGACAATCCCGACCAACTCTTTGCAAATGATGGCATGGATGGTATATTTGGGACAAAAGACATGTCTCTGTCCGACCATCGGGGTGCATTCCCTGCTGAGGTACTATTTGAGGATGAGTTGATTACAGTGTTTTACATGTGTTGACTTCAGTTACAAGTTTATTATTTATGCTTTATGATTCCAAATGTTGATTATTCTAATTTGAGGATGAGTTGATTACTAGACACACCCGACTCGAACTCAGCCACTGAACGTGAGCTCTGCAGGGCTCGTGCTTGTGTAAATGAATCAAATGCCTCCGACGTTATATCGTTTCAGTTATCTTTGTAGCTTATTATTTAACATAATGAGCTTATGTTTTTGGCATTGTTCATTGCTTTCTTATGTTAGATTTTATTTTCAGTGATACTTTTAAATTTATATTTTTAGCCAACTCAATATTTGATTGTACCATCTTAGAAAATGATTTCTACTTTCTAACCATGTTCGAACACAATCATGTCGCATGAAATCCACCATAGTATCATGCTGTTTTAAGCTCATAAACTGCAACTTACTCATTTTTCATACATATGTTTATTGAATTCAAAGGATTGTTTCTGATGATACACTAGTGTTCTCTTGTTAATTTTGTTCATCTTCTACCATGGTACGCGTAAAAGATTGTTTTATTGTACTAGAACTAATATCATGTCTAATGTTCTGAAAAATAATATAGGGCTCAAAACTTGGAGGGGCAAACTTGATGCAACCGGCGTGCAGCACTGCTGCTTCTGCAGATTCGGTGTTTAGCTGTAAAACTGATCCCAACCTATCCTTTGCAAGACCAGCTCACTCTGGCGTATCGTTTTCTGGGCTAACCGGAGAAAGCTGTGCCGGAGATTACCAAGATTGTGGAGCTTCCCCATCCGTGGCAATCATGGGAGAGCCTCCATGGCACCCTCCTGGTGTTGAATGTTCTACGCCTTCTAGCCGAAGGAGCGATGCTGTCATGCGTTACAAGGAAAAGAAGAAGGCCCGAAAGTAAGATTTTTCGTCGATTCCTCCCTTTCCATTTCGTTTTCTAAGATAAATTTCGTGGGAACCAGGAATATTAGTACAGATAATTTCACTAAAATGTATTGTTATTTATATGATCTTCAACTTTAGCTTCTCCATTTGGTTCATTGGATAGATTTGATAAGAAAGTGAGGTACGCTTCTCGCAAGGCAAGAGCTGATGTAAGGAAGCGCGTCAAGGGACGGTTTGTGAAGGCTGGCGAGCCTTACGATTATGATCCATTGAGCCCAACCCACAGCTTCTGAGCAAAAAATTGTCCCCTCCAATCAAGCCTCTGATGCATCAATTCGGACATCTATCCTAAATGGACACAAACCCTAACAACGACAAAAATAAGTTGCCAGGTTGTGCCACAAACGGTGGGTGAAAAATTGCTCGATGGTATGGTAAGTTTTGTTTCTCCATTGGCCCTAAACGAAAACTAGAGTTGCATATATTCATTACAGAATGTGTTCGGTGATTTCTCGCCTGCAGTAACAGAGCTACTGTACATTATTATTAGGGAAAGAAATATGTTCCAACTCCTGACATGTATCTGTCGGTTTTTATGTGGTCGACCACATACGATCCATTTTTCGCCGGCTCTGTCTGTAAATTTCTTCTTTTGTTTTGTCTTTGTTATTAAGGATTGCCAAAGCATGGTGAGGTTGGTGAAGAAATTTTTTTTCCATGACATGTTTTTGGTTCAGACAAGAGGGAAAAACTTGTGGGCAAAGACCATATATATACAGAAGCCTTTTGGTATTGTAATGTTAGTTATTGTCTGTTTATTTCTTTTCGGGATTATGTGTAAAGTCATTCCTTAAAGTTTGGTATGTAAACATATGAATTTGGATTTGTTGATTCTTTTGTTCTTTATGTGCTTATCTATGGTTTTGAAGTGTTTCTTGTGATGAATTAGGTGATATTATCTTTTTTGTGGCCTTTACTCCAAATGAATGAAGCCTTTACTCCAAGAAAAACTTAGTTTATTTCTTATTTGAGGGTCCCACTTTAATCTATCAAATTTATTTTGGTTGGATTGGTTTGAGAGATATTTGTGTATCTTCTTTAACTTGCTTTGTTGCATCATTTACATGAGGTGACTTAAAGTGTTTGTGATGCAAATACATTGGGTGTGTTTGGTTGTGGATAGATTTAGGAGCATATAGCGGATTGAAATAGCATATACTCTCACAATTCTCTCTCTGAACCTGCTATCTGCTAGTGGTTCTGCTGACTCCCAAACATTCACATTATCTAGTAGTGTTTAAATTTATTAAATTTGGAATAAAAGCCATCTATTATATCCCAACTATCATATAAAAAATTTCAGAAATAAAGGGATTTTGGCATTTTGCATGGACTTTTTTACATGCCAATAATCATATAAAGTATAATTCTTACCTTTATTTTAAAAAAGGTTGCTTTCAAAATGGGCATGTGATCTATCAAATCTGTAGCATGTTTGAAGGCAGCTCACATGGATATACTCACTTTGCCAAGTTCAAAGAATTTGTGATCAATGTTTGAGTAAATAATTCAGATATTTGTGATTGTCAAATATAAATAAATAGAACAGTGTTGATTGGAATATTGTACATGGATTCATGAAATTATTTTATTTGGGTTGTTGGATTAATACATTGTACTTATGGATTCTCACAAAGATATGTACTCACAAAAGAGTGCAGCAATCAACAGACTTCTTATTGACAAGATTATGTGGATTAATATAATTGATGAATATGCCTTTTTTTTTTTTTTTTTTATTCTACACACATTCAATTTAGGCATACAATTTCAATCTTTACTAGTTTGAAAATTGTCAAGCTTCTTTTGTTATGATTCATTGCATATCAATCTAGGGGATTAAGACAAATTAAATGAAAGTGGGGAAGGGCAAAGCTGTCATTTAAGAGGGGCAAACAGGCTTCATATTACCAGTATATATATGTATGACAATAATTACATGTATGAAAGAAGAAGACAAGAAGGGATCCTTCTGTTCACAAGAAGTTTTGGATTCTTCATACATTGCACAATACTTATATTGCCTTCATCTCATCACTGTCTTGATCACCTGTAAGTCTCTCTGGTTTTTTAAGGTGTTTGTATCCTATGAACATATGCATATAGGAATGCTTTGATCCTAATTCATAGGGTGGTGTCTCTTCCAGTAATGGGTGTTTCATCGTATCAGACACCAGCCGATGCCGGCATCCTATGCATAATTGTAGCCAACGCCGCAATGTCCATTTCGATCATCAAGGATATCCTCCGATCCGTCCTTCATAACTTGGGCATCCACCTTCACTCTTGGGAGGAACTTTCAATGGAACAGTCTGGCTTCTGGTTTCAATCCCGGAATGCACCTTCAGAGTCGTACATGGCCGAGTTTACAACTCTAATGCCAATGTTCTTGTGCAGCTCAAAGTTGGACGATAAATGTTCCATTTGCTTGACAGATTTTCAACCTTCGGTTGAAATCAACCGCCTACTCTGTGGCCATGTTTTCCACAATGCCTGCATTCACAAGTGGCTCAACTATTGGCAAACCACATGTCCCCTTTGTCGTAATAGCTTGATGCCTCTACCAGAAAACAAAGATGCTTCCCCTGTTTGCCCTATGTGACTCACTTCATACTACTATGCATCTGCTACACTGCTACCATTTCATATCCCATGTGGACTCAACTGTAAAATCTTCCCTATCCTATAACACCCCCCTTTATGTGCATAGAGAAATGGGGGCAGGGCAGGGCAGGTTTCCATGATAATACTTGTAGGAAACCTTGCCTAGGGGCTTGGATCTTCCAAATAGAAGTGTGTATATAAATAGTATATTATGTTTGTTGCTAGTGCATAGTATGCTTTTAGAGTATATGTTTTCAATTTTTCCAAGAATGGTGAAGGAATTGGAATTTCATTATTTAACTACATGACAACAAAAACATAGAAGTTATATGATACAATAATGTAGAAATTTAATCCATTGAGGCATAGAATGGTGGATAATCTAAAAAGATAATAAGAGGGAGAAAAGCAATCAATCTAGATTATAGATATCAGCAAACACAAAGAATTCCAGTGAAAGCTATCAGAATACTGACAGATATTCCTCAATTCGGGGGTGTGCAAGTCTTAACACCATCCTTGCAATCCTTGGTGAGATCATTGAAGGTTTCAATCTTCCTCTTCCCCCTCAAGAACACTTCTTCATCCACGGATGCTCTCATGAACCCATCGAATTCAACCGGCTTTCCACCAGTGATCTTCATTGTCTGCTCGTGCCAATCGCTGTTGGAATCCCACAGGTCTTTGTGGTCGTCAAGAAAGTGAATGGAGTAGTCGTTTCTCAACGGGTCGAAGAAGGATGTGTTGCGCTCATCAGTTGCTATGTACACATTTGAACCCTTTTCGATCTTAAGCTGTTTCAGCTTGGACAGAAGGGCATCGGGTGAAGTGTCGGAATCAAGATTAGGCCATCGCTTTTTGTCCTGAACCTTCTCCCCACGTACCACATTGACACCGGTGTAATCCCCATTCAATCTTCCTCCGATCCCAACAGAAATATCAAACAATAAACGAGCCTTCCGTAGCTTAATCCACGGACGGTCGATCACGGAACTCGCCTTGCCTTCACAAACTTGGTGCCGGTAATTACCCGATTCCACTGGTCCAAACTTCCTCACAATCAAAGTGTCGTCAACATTGGCTAACTTCATCGGCGTGACCCTGTAGGAATCCACAGAATGGAGAGTTAAACCGTCTTCCTTTCTCCGTTTGTTCCATTGTGTCCAGAAAAAGTTCTGTTCAATCACCATCGCTGTATCCATCAAATGCTCGTAATCGAAGTAGAATCGGAAGTCTTTCCCTTCCTCATCCTCGCCGGAGGAGGAGGAGGTGTATATCTTCGACAAACAAAGCTCCAAATCCAAAACCAATGTTCGGTTCAAGAACTGCGCCTCGCCTAACATACACGAGAATCCCCAAAGATATTGATGCATGTTCTTGCACCTGTCGCTGCCTCCTGAGTACATCAAATACTTTCGACTGCTGAACAATCCCTCCTCCGATTCGGGTTCGGGAAGTGCAATGGAGGAACTTTCCTCATCCTTTTTCGACGGCTTCAAAGTGTTGTTGGGTTTCTTTGCCTTCAATGCATTACCCCCCGATCGATAGTCCCCAATTGCCGCCACGCGGATCGTGCAATTCTCGGATTTTACCACTGTGAAGCTCCTGTAATCCTTATCCATTGGAGCTGAAGGTTCCTTCGATGTGAACCGCCACGCCATGTGGCAGGACGAGCGGTTTTCACCGCGGACGGGCCTCCCGAATTGGTGGAAAGAGATGTCAGTAAACGTCTCAAATGCGGATCGTATTAGGGTATGGAAAACATCGAAATCACTGCAGTTGATTGAATCATCGGCCGTGCAATTGCCTTTGGGAGGCGATGAATTGGTCTCGTGAAGCTCGAGTGGATCTACAAGCGTCACGGAATCGGACTCCGCCGACAAATCGGCGCCGGAAATATTAATCGAATCGGCAAATGAGGCCTCATTGGGGACGGGAAAACCCTCGCCGACACTGGATTTGGAGGCGGGAGAGCGGAACAGCGGATCTGCGGGATGATAATTCGCGACGATTACGGTGAGAACCAAAACTAGAACTACGACGATAGCAACACCGAGATTCCGAAGCAAAGCCATAGCATTCAAGCCAGTCGAAAACGACGGCCGTGGATTCAGTATTTCGCTTTTCTTCTTCACAACTAGGCAACCAATTGATCAATCGGAAGTCAAAAACAGCGGACCGAGGCGCAAATAGTGCAAAACAGGCGAGGAAAACGCGGAATTGAAGAAACCCGGTTGAAATTCAGCGACAACATGAGGAAATTGCAGGCAGCTGCAGCTCAGCCGTCAGCCTCATCCTCAGCCTTGTAGAATTTTGTAAAAGCCGATACAAGCGAGTGGATGACTGCTAAAATGCGCGGGGTGTGATGTGGTGCATGTTTACATTAATATTAATCATTTGGCGTTCACCCACAATTTCCAGTATGGTCCTCCAAATTTTCCATTACTACTGTTCCTCCATTTCAAACTAAATTCTTTATATTCAAACGTAATATTTTATGAAAAAAAATGTAAGAATAACCTCCAATATTAAAGTAGTAATATTGCAACAAAATAAATACACTTACATTTTAAATTTTCATCATCCCTTAATAAAAAAAAAGAAAACAAAAAGCTTGGCAAAAGAATATTAATGGGTAAGGTATCAAAATCAATCAAACTAGGGAATGGAGAATTTTTTCTAGTTGTCATTTCTACTAATTTCTAACTTTAGGATCGTGTTCGATTCCCATTTCACCCTTATTTTTTCCCTTTAATTCTATTTACATTTTGTATAGTCAATGGCCAACGTTATATACGCGTAAAATAGGTTAGGGCACACACTTTTATATGTAAAATATCTGAAATACCCCTACTTAATCGTAATTTGTATTTTTTTTAATGGGGTGAACGGCCAACTCTGGCCGATCCTTTAATGGGGTGAGTGGCCAGCTCTGACCGTTTGGCTATATAAAGGATCGGTCAGCTCTGGCCGTTTGGCTATATAAAGGATCGGCCAACACTGGCCAATCCTTTAATGGGGAGAACGGCCAGCTCTGGCCGTTCGGCTTTAGAAAGGATCGGCCAGCTGAACGGCCAGCTCTGGCCGTTTACTATTTTTTCTTTTTACTTTTTCTTTTCTTATTCTGTTTGATCGTTTTGTTTATCGTAGCATAATTGCATACTATCAAGCGATGAGGGGATAGCCCTAATTTGCCCGGCCTCATTGGTGATGGCTCGACGCTGTCGTCCATATGAGGCGGTCTGTGGAACACGAACACGAACCCCACCTGAGGTAATAAGCCTATATATTAATACAATGCTTAACAGAACGGAGGAACAGAATTGGAATATAATTGGAGAAAAAAAAAAGGAATGGCCGGCCATACTATGACACAAACGACCAGCAATGGCCGCTCGTTGCTCCAAACAGACGTCCAGCAATGGCCGTTCATTGCCTTGGTATATATATATATATATATATATATATATATAAAACGAACGTCCAGTCCTGGGCGTTCGTCTCCATCTCTAACAGCCACATGTGACTGTTTGGTTCTACTCGGCCATGGCCAACCATGACCGTTTGCCCCAAAAAAATTTTGAAGCAGAGGAAGAGCTTGCCTTCTCCACCACGCTCGCTGCCACCGGGGACTCCACGCCCGCCGCCACCACGTGCCCTTCCTCCGCGCGTCCTCGGCATGATAGCTCAGTGTCTTCTTCGGACTTCTCTTCCACCTCTTTTCCTCTCTTCACATGTTCCCGTTTTGTGTGTGCGTTTGGAAAATAGGAACTTGGACTCCAATTCTATTTTTTTGGTTGAAAGGGTAAAATGGGTAGAGTTTTCTTGTGTGCCCTAATCCAAATAAAATTGAGGAAATACTTTTTTTAGGCCACTATAAGGCATCTAATTCAATTTTAGGCCATCATATATTCAATTTCTGATTTTGGGCCACCATGTGGTATTTGGGCTCTGATTTTAAGCCAAATTGACATATAAATGGGCGGGCCGTGTGTAATACACGCGCGGTTTAGAGACCGGTTCCCATTCAAACACAAACCTATCCGGTTCCCCAAACCAACGAACGAAGAAACCATCGTAAACAAAATCTGTCGAAGCTAGCGGCGATTTCAACCAAACAAAAAACAAACCGCATTCCTCTTCCACGTCGTCTTGCAACTTGCAGCTTCCTCGTCGGCTTGCAGCAATGAATGACCGGAATAATGGGTGGCCGCCACCTAACAGTAAGTGCGCATCCCCTTTTTATTACTATTAGTATTTTTTTTTTTTTTTGCAACTTGCGCAATGGGGTGGTTAATATTGTTAAATGGATGCAATTGATTGCCAGATTTAAACTTGTTTTAAAGATTCAATTTTTTTTTTCTTTTTTTTTCCGTTTCCCACAACCTAAAATGCAATACAGGCTTTGTTGGCTTTGTTTATAATATTATATGTTGGCTTTCTCAGGCCAACTTGATTGCCTGATTTTACAAAAATCTATGGCTTATTGCCTGATTTTCCATAACTGTTGAATAGTAGTAAATAAGTATTAATTTCAGTACATTCTTAGATTAATGATTAATTGGCTTATATTTCTGTCTGAAAATCACCATCTATTAAAGCTTTCGGCTTTGCATTCTTTGCACAGTTCATAACAAGTACAATTGAACAATTAAAAAAAAAAATCGTAAATAGAAGTAGATTATAATTTACTTGCAAATAAAATCAAGTAGATAAGTAGATATAATTTATATCAAGTTCTTTATATTGTCTTTGTTTAGAGACTGATGTCGAGGGTAAAGGAGATGGATTGGAAGATGACCAAATGGCCGAGCCCCACAATATGAAGGAGGACATTGGAGAGCACCACAATTCTCTATAGGCAGGAAGGGACCTCCGACATCTAATATTGTATCAAGCAAGCAAGGTGCCAAGAAGAAATGATGGCATGTGGGCTGTATCGAGCGGTGTGTTTGAGGAGTGTAGTATGAAATTTTAAAGTATTTGTACTAGGCCAAGTTTTTATTGTTGGAAATACTGTTGTACTAGGCAAAGTTTTTATGTTGGAAATATGGCTATTTCTGTGGGTGATTTTGTGTTTAGGATGTTTGTGTTGGTTTCAATGCAATGTTGGTTTTTGTTAAATTCCTAAAGTTTTTCATTGCCTGTAAGTTTAAGCTATTTGTATATCCATGTCTAATATTCTTGTTATGTGTCTGTGGATTATTGTTATGTGTTTTGTGTTATGTCTGTGTCTGTGATTTTTAGTTGCTCGATGATTTAAATAGCTATTCAAGATCAAATTTGGCAGTAGTCCAGCACTGCACCAGTAGTACTAGTAAAAAGGAAAATTTTTGTTCATGAAGCTGTGCTGCACGGGTTTTTAGCTGGTATTTAGGTGCCATTTCTCTTATTTATGAAGCTATATAAACCAATTTAATTTATGAAGCTATTCAGTACTGCCAATTTTTAGCTTCTAAAAATTACTGCCAATTGGTTAATTCAAAACCAATTCTCTGATTTCCAGTACTGGTTTTTAGCTGCCAGTTCCCTTATTCAGAAGCTATTCAAAAACAAAATTGGCAGTACTCCAATAGCTATTCAAAAACCAGTAGTCCAGTACCATATAATCTTATGTCAGTAATGCATTCAAAACGAGTAAATAAGAGAATTGGCGGTAGCCAACTGATATTCATAACAAAACAGTAGCATAAATCTGATTGTTCAATTTCCATATGCCAAAGGTTACACATTCACGTTTTACATGCCAAAATTTGGATTGGAGATTCTAAATACATCATGTATATTTTCTAATATGTTAAAGAGTTAAATAGGACCATGCCCCTACAAAAAAGAGGATCATGCCTTATTGCCTTTACAAAATAAGTAATGAGGAACGATGCCTCTACAAAATAGCAAATGACGATCAACCGCTACTAGTGTAGCTCTTTCATCTTTGTGTGGCAACTTCTATGATCACGAGACATGACTTCATCACAGCACCAACAATCGTAATGAGGATCACAATCACCACTCAAATAGCCCACATCCGCCACCCTACATACAAGCAAACAAATCCAGCAAGCATACAAAACATCAAAACTACATTCCATATGTAGCCCACTTCCTTGTAAATGGTTAAGACGACACTGAAATATTTACAATTCTGGATATCAAGAGCGCACTGCAGTAGTGCAATGCATCGATCTTTAATATCTTCTCAAGCAAGCAGAACTAGTGTAGGAAAAATTTATTGTTAATTCTTTTTCCTCAGGAGGTAGAACCACTTAAAGTGAAATCCATTTCGTCATGCATGAGTACAGCCGATGTAACAATATGGCACAACCAGAATATAAAATCAACTCCATCTATAACCTTCATCTAGTGCTTTAGCACTCTATTAATAGATGCAATTTATTTTTCCAGTAAGAAATTCTAGCACATAGTAGCACTTATCAACAGAGTTAAACACAAGGTTATTTCTTTTTGTTTTTGGGATAAGCTAATCAAAACCATATTTAGCTTATCAAATAGCAATCAACAACCGATGTTGAAAAGACAAGACCAGAACTTTAAAATAGATAAATCTAATCAAAGACAAGGCAAGTCCACTGCACCAAATCATTTCTGGACACTCCTCTATAATCCTTAACAAAGGGACTGATTCCACACCCATTTAAGATTGGCCAAAACTCTGAAAATAGATAAAGCTTCTCTTTACAAATAATTCGTAATGTTTGCAACCTAATATATTCAAGCTAAATTGAATCTGAAATCGAATTACATTCCAACTATATTCCAATACCAAACAACATCAAGCAATTCTCAACCAATACTGAAACAATACTCAAAACAGCAACAATACCACAAAACAACAAAAAAATACTACAGAATCAAACTTACCGGCCAATTGGGACAACTGTGGAATCTCCGCCAGCATTGGGAGCCTTCCAACATCCTCAACCGCGCTGTTGTTCCACAAAAGCATACCCTCACTGGAAGCCCGAAAACAGTGTCGCCATTGCCGTCCGATTCCGAAGACGCCATTCCGAAGCTCACGAAGATGGCTTCCTACACCCTAGGATTCGGAATCCCATTTCAATCGAACTTCGAAGATGACTACTTCACGCTAGGGTTGCGAATTCTCCTTTCAATCAAACTCCGACGCTGCCTTCTTCACGCTAGGGTTCGAAAATTACAATTATGACGAACTCCGATGGCTCCTTCACGTTAGAAACCAAAAATCCCCTTCCAATCGAGTGGAGACGATGGCTCCTTCACCCTAACCCGTAATCCCCCTTCCAATGGAGTGGAGACGATTTCTGTGTGCTTATTCGTCTGTTCAAACCGGTATAAAACCCGGTTCACTAATGGCGCGTGGATTGAGTGGGACGATTGTAATGCACGCAGCCCTTTTCACCATTGACTGAGTCAATTTGGTCTAAAATCATGGCCCAAACACCAATTGGTGGCCCAAAATTAGAAATTGAATATATCATGGCCTAAAATTGAATTAGATGACTTATAGTGGCCTAAAAAATATATTTCCTCAATAAAATTTTGTGTGTTTGAAGTAAAAAAATGTGTTTATATAACTCGACCCATAGTCAATAAAAGTTCTGGACCACGGTTAGATTTAATGTGTTCGTCTTTTCTCAACAACAATGTTCTTTTTTTTTTTTCCTTTTTTTTCTTTTCTTTTAAATATAGTAAAATATTGTGTGAATTAGTATTGATAAGGGAAGACAATGCCATTTGCCGACAGAAGAGGATAATTTTGAAAAGAAAAATTAATAAAATTGCATGTGTGTGTCCCCACCTCCCCAATGCAATAAATTATTAGTAGTAAAATTTAGGGGCATCTTAATAAATAAGTCCAATAAATTAAATTGGAAATTCGCATATTTCTAATTATGGTGGGATCGGTATTGCATATTAAAAAAGTTCGGTATTATTAATATACTATATAAAATTATTTATGAAAATAAAAGAACATTTCACGTAATAGATTTAACTTAATTGTAATAAAATCATTTCAAAATTAATGTAATTCGCATCACAAAACATCAATAGAGTTTAAATAAACTAACTTAGTAACTTTAGATGTCATTCATAGAAATGACATTTATTTATTTATATATGCTCATGATTAAAAAGTAATATCTTCTAAGTCACACTATAGTTGAAGATCAAATATAATATTTAATTATGAGCTTGACCAGAACATGCAACTAGTACAAATAAAGTTATAAAGTAGATATGTTAGATTAAATTAGGATAAATAAATACTATTTACATTTTAAACTTAAATAAATAAATGTAATAATTTAGAATATAATTGAAATTTAGAATTAGAGTTTACTTTATAATAAATAGAACTTAATTTTAAGTTATACTTCATAAAATTGTGTTTGGGCCTTCACTAGGAAGATTTTTGGATTTAGTAATAAATATGTAATATATTTTTTATTTATAAAATATGTAATTATATATTTTATAATAAATATCGTTTTTCCGGTATTTTTGGTGTACCAAATGTACAATTTTGTACTTTGATACCCATACTATACCAAAAATATTAACATGTTAATATACGGTACCAAAAATGTTGGTATTTTTGACATTTTTTGGTATGATATGAATATATTGAGTTTTCGGAAAAATTGTCCCGCCCTATTTCTAAATGCATGGTTGGTTTGAGTCAAAGATTCATAACTTATTTAACTCAATTCATGAATTCATATAGAAGTATAAAGTTACTCATTCATATTTCATACCACTTACTTTCCCATTTAATTATAAGTTCCTTTTAGGCACTTTCAAATTAAGATTCCACTATATTTGCCCATCAATGCTCTGGCAAAATGTATTTTTTTGTTTTTTTTTTCTTTTTTTTCCCTGTTATATAGCCTATACTGACTAGAAAATGATGTGATAATCCATCGCACATAAATCCTCATCCCCATATATTGTCCCCATCCTATAGGGTATATCCTATAGTCCCCAACCTATACGAGGATATATGGGCCAAAATGTGTTTAAATATATTAATAATATTTTATATTTAACATACTTCTATTAAACACGATATTGGAAATATAACTAAAATTTACCTAGAATTTTGATAAATGGATTATATTTGGATAGGATTTTTCTTTAAAAAAATACTACCTCCATCTCCTAATATTATTTACATTTGGTAATGTGTTATTATAGTCAAGTGAAAATATTATCAAATAAGATCTTGTTAGATTTGTCTCGTCATGTAATTTTTAAATATTGAATTTTTAGAATTTTTTCATGTATCAAATTTAAATTATTAGCAATTTAAATATGTATGTAACTGTATGAAAAATAAAAATGTAAAAATATAACCACACAAACGAAATATATATTTTATATTAATGAATGAAGGGATAATTTTTTCTATCACATTTTCGTGATGCAAAACGGAACATTGAATAATTTTTTACATTGACATCTCTGAGTGATGAATGTTTACAGAAAAATATTATACATATAATTCTATGTTTGTAAAATATTGTCCATATAATATAGTCGGTGTAATCTTTTCGAAATAGAGAGGATAATAACAAGATTTTGTGCACCTTGTACCAAATAAATAAATAAATAAGAAAATAGAGAGGATAATATGCAATTTATGAATTGTTGTGCAAATTAGGAAATAGTGCACCATTTGTTATTTTATTACTATTCATACTCACATTTTAATTTAAAGTTTTGTTATAATTATACAAATTAAATATGGCCAAGTAAAATTTTATTAACTTTGTCTCATCTTGTAATTTTTAAATACTACTCCCTCTGTCCCACTCCAAGTGTCTTATTACTGTTGGGCACGGGAATTAAGATAGAGTTGGTTTGTGAGTATATGGTGGGGTCCACATAGTTGTTGGAGGGGAAAATTATTTCTATTTATAGAAAGAAGACATTTGTAATGGGACATCCAAAAATAGTAAGTAGAACATTTGGAATGGGACGGAGGGAGTATAAAATTTATTTTTAGAACTTCTACTTGTACGGAATATAAGTATTTTAATGGTTTAAAATGTATATTGGACTTCATACTGAATAGATCCGAAACCAAAAAAAAAAAAAAACAGAGGGAGTATACACTATTATTTCAGCTACTATATTATTCAACCAGTTTTCAAGAGCTTAACCTGTAGGTTTGCATCTACAACACTCCAATCAAATATACTAAAACTAGTTCGTCACGTTTTGCATCTCTACATCTCTTTAAACTACAAGAGACAAATCTCCATACAGATTACAAAATTTGCCCACAGAAATGCCATGTCCAGTTGATCTCTACAACTTTTTTATTTTGATTGTAAATGAATGAAAATCAGATACTATATTTGCTGAGTTTGAACAATCAGACTGACAGTCTAATTTTGATTCTTCATCGATGTTTTTTTTTTCCTCTCAACAGCTTCCTTAAGTTTTCTGCCCAATGCATATGCTAGAGGAGGTGGCACTGCATTCCCAATTTGTCTGTGCTTGTTTAGAATAACACCGGAGAATTTGTAGCTGTCGGGGAACCCCTGCAGCGGTAACCAAGTTCAGTTTTTCTCTGAGAAAATTTCTACTATTATAATTCTTACAAAAACAAGGGGGGCTTCAAGAAGTATATCCTAGAATATCTTTAGCATTATTTATCATCATCATAAGAAATGGTGGAAGAAGCTGAAATGTGAACAGCTCAAAATAATACTAGTAATTGGGGGAGTAAAAAACTTACTTGAGAACGGGCACATTCACGAACTGTCACAATTCGATCCTGCTCGGGGTGAAAGCACATTCCTACCTTTCCCATAGGTTGGGGGTCCGTTATAGATGTGGGAAAATTCCCTTCCCAATCCAGCCTCCCAAAGAGGCCCTTCCATTGGTTGTGTCTTTTTGCAGTATTGGGCAAGCACCATGGTATGAGATCAGCCATCTGGCCATTGGATAATTTAACCTGCAAGTAAATTCATTTGGTGAGTTAGTTAGATATAAGATGGAAATGTTCACAACGCATTACAAAGACCTCAAGAATCATAAAATCAATTTTTTTTTCATTTGGTTTATCTTGGAACCTTCTCATCTGGCAGATCTCGCCAATCAGCACCAGGTCGTCGAGGAATTCTCTGGCACCGTATGAGATTTAGCTCATTCATCTCTTTTGATATGTGATCAGTTAATCTGTCCATGCTTCCTCGAATTCTCTTCTGGAACCATGATACAGGTTCATTTTGATACTGCATTAATCAACACGATAAGCATTGGCAAACAAACATGTTGGAAGAAATATATGAAAAATTCTCTTTTTTTTAAGTGATTTCAAATTTTCAACCACAACTTTAAGGCTTGTAAGCCACAAAATTGTTGCAGCTTGTTTTACCTCCAAAGTTGCGTTAGATGCACCATTTCCAACGGGTGGAAGATCCCCTATTGTGTCTCTCACTGTAAGCGAACGGAATGGAGCACCTTTTGCAGTACTTCTAACAGCAGAGTATTGCAAATTTTTAGACATTGAGATTTTTAACTCTGGTGCATTGAAGACATGCATTGGTTCTGGCCACTCTGGAAGCAGCTCTTCTGGACAGGCTGCCCATATGAAGGCCCTCTTCCTTGATTGAGGAACTCCAAAGGCACCAGCTTCAAGGATGCCAAATCTCACCTATTCATAAAGTAAGCAAAGAGCAACAAATTATGATAACATTCACAGTAAATGAACTTCATCCAAAGAACTAGTAATGTGAAGTAAGAAAAGCAGCCTGCCCCCTGTACCTGATATCCCATCTCGAGCAATGATGCTAGAGTTAGCTGGAAAGTCTGTCCTTGATTGAACGATACAAAGTTTCTCACATTCTCGAGAAGAAAAAACTTAGGACGATAGTAGTCAGCAAAGGATAGAAATGCTAAAATCATTTCACACTGCACTTTACTCCAGGTGCTTTGGTTGAACCTATTCATCCCAGAAAACCCCTACAAGAAAACCTTTGCATTCAGTCGTGCATTTCGTAATTTGTTGAGATTCATATATCATTGAACATAATTGACCTGGCAAGGTGGCCCGCCATTGATGAAATCAACTTGTCCTGGCATTGGAAGGTTAGCAATTTCCTCCTGGTCCAATTTTGCAGCCAGCTCAGCGGCCTCTGGGGTCGAGATGCAATCCTCTACATCCCCACACTTTTCCATGATTGCCCTGCATGCAATGTTAGCATGTCAAATAAAATCTATGGAAACTGATACCATAGCAATTAGTTCTACGAAAAGTACCTCAGAATGACATTACAATTGTTTACAAACACTGAGGCACCAGGATGATTGAGTTTGAATGCATTGGCCGCAGCTTCTTCATACTCAATAGCCCATTTTGTTAATGAGACTCCTGAACAAGCATCAGAAAAAGAACCCACCATCACACCACTTGATATGAACTATAAAAGATAATTCAAATGTAGCGTGATGCAAGCAAGTGAAAGTTGCCTGAATGTTGTAGCCCCTCAGACAAGCCGCCACAACCGGCAAATATATCCAGTGTGATTAAGCGGTTTCCTTGAGATTCCTCTGTAGTTACAGATTCTGCATCCATTTCTCCCTCTTTGCATTTCCCCTTGTTCTTAGATGCAGAATTACAACTCTGCTGCCCAGTTGAGTATCTTAATTTCACATTAGATGGCAACTACACATTGACAACAATCCAAACATTAATTAGAAAGTACATGGGGATGAATAGCAAAAATGATAATTAGCCAACTCAATAAATAGAAGCCTAGTCAGTTCTTGCATAAATATTTGACATTTCTAGTATGTATATATTCAGGGGGAATAGGAAACTTATAGAAATGAGACAAAAACAATACCTGTTTGATGGATCCCTTGGAAGGATCATACATGCATTCACAAAAGAAAACATGGTCAACAATCAGAGGCACATCTTGAGGCCCCATATCCTTCTTTTTCCTGATCTCACACTTCCCTTCAATCATGTCAACTGGTACAGAATGTATCTCCTCACTATAGTAAACCTGAAATGATTCATAAAACACGAAGCGCTCATGATCATGAGTGATGGTTTATACAGAATTACACATTCTTTGTGCACTGAACTGAGCAACCATAAAATGTTTTATTTAGATTATACACAATGCATTTCTTTCGAAGACTACCTTGTCATGCTATAGGATATAATTATCAATATATTACCTCTCTAATATCTGAAGAGTAGCCCTTCTCTGATGATGCATCCTCTGGCCTATAAAATCGCCTGACCCTTACCTTAATGGAAGCAGGATCACTGCGTTTAGACTGCTTAGGGTCACAAACTTCAAGCAATTGGGACACAACATGAGCTCTCAAACCCACATTTCTTCCTCCCTTGAAAATTTCACCTTCCCTTTCTGATGAAAAGTAGCAAGGACTTACATAAACATAGTCATTGATTGAATATTTTGTTCCCTGGTACATAAAGCTGGTTAATGATGCATCTAGTATAAAATTTCCCAGTTCACTGTTTGCTTCCTTTGTTTTGCAGCCTTGACAAAACCCAGATCCAAGCCCCAGTTCATCATGTGGAAGAGCAAAGAAGGCACCTTTCTCAGGCCAGTACAGGCTTTTGCAGTAATATTCCATAGGCAACCCCTTCTTCTTCCTATCTTCTGCTCTTGCTTTGTCAATTTTATCAGCATTTGCATTTGCTTTTCTGTGCTGATGTCCCCAAGGCAATGATCTTATCTCTACATATAAACATTGCGTGATTTCTTCCAGTGCGAGATCCATACACTCATTTGTCAAAAATATCTCTCTGTCATTTGCTGTGTTCCCAAGCACAGTTTGGCAGCCTCGTTGCATCATTCTCCCATGAAACATCTTTCTCCCATTTTTCTTTTCAAACATGTAATCCAGAAAATAGATGGGTGGAAAACCATCCGAATCATCACCTTGAACAACTACAGCCCCTTTGACTGCTATTTCATCCCCATAGACTATGGCCCTCTCATATAAAGGCTCACCAGTGGGTAACTTTCCCACAGATTTCCCGTTCCACTTTACTTCCTCACCATTTGAACATGACTTGGTCTGCTTCTTCATTGAACTTGTTACTTGAGTTGGTTCTGGTAAGACCAAATCCTCTTCCAAAGCATCATCATCCTCATTTTCCTCTTGGTCTTCTACTTCATCAGATTCTTTCACTTCACAGTTGCTCCCACTAATTGATCCCTCAGGCAGGTAATTCGAATAATAGCCACCCCAGATGTTGTTGATTAGCCTTGTTGTAGTTGCCTGCATAGCTTTCCTCTTGGACACAACGGGCACAACAGCAGCCCTGGGGTTATAGTTCTGTTCTTCCCTGTGTAAAAGCTTCTTTTTCTTTACAAGCCATTTAGTATGGTGCCTCTCTTCCATTTTCCTGATGAGGCCAACCACAAATGCACTCTTCTTTATGGTTTCATCTGGATATTCTAAAAACTGCTGCAGCATAATCTGACCATGAACAACCAAATATCTTTCAACAAATTGTAGATTAGATGATACAAAAGCAGGATGGTCCTTGGGTAAATCAGATATTCTCTTAATAACATCATTGAAAGAAAGTCTTGCCACCCGAATCTGATCTTTCAACAATGTGATGATACTAATTGCAAGCCTTGCTGTTTTCAGGACTTGCTCGTACCATGGGGCATACTGCTTTGAAGGCTGGCCAAGACGGTACCTGATTAATGGAAGAAAAATGAAACATCTATGGGGGGAAAAAGAAAAAAAAAAAAAAAAAACTTCAATAACCATAAAATTGAATTTTAGTTATTGAAATTACGCATTTATATCAGCTTAAGAATTTTTACCAAAGTCACAAATTACAGTCCATGCAATTGATTTTCAGCATTACATACAAGCATTCACCATACTTGTATGCACATCTAATAAAATACTTCCTCCGTCTTTTTTTAAGGTTACACTTTTCATTTGCACGTATGCCCATGCACATTTTCAACGATGAATAACTTAAATTCGGTACAAGTAAAAATTCTAAAATTTGATATTTAAAAACTACAAGATGAGATGAATCCAACAAGATCTCACTTTGTTATATTTTGTCTCTATAACTATAACAAAAATAAAAGTCAAAGTGCTACAATGAACAGTAAAAAAGTCAAAACATAACCTTTAAAAAAACGGAGGGAGTAATATTAAATTGACCATCATTTAATACTTATTAAACAAGGTTGAAGCAATTAAAGAAACAAAGTGAATCAGACTCCAGGAATACAAGGGTTAAAATTATGAATGTGTTGACACAAACAGATAGGGAGGCATACCAGGACATGTCAGTTCGGACGGAAATGGATATCATAGAAGATCCAAATTCAATCACCCACTCTTTAATGGCACTTAAGAAAACTGGAATCCCTTCAACCTCAGAACCCCTAGAACCACTTGATGAGTTAGTAATATCACCATCACAAATGTACCCAGACCCATCATCTGCAGCCATTATGCCTGACCCAAATATGGTAACATCAATTTCATCACATGGTTTCAAGGGAAGGAGCTCCAATGGAACCAACCTAGCATCTGAATTGTACAAAGCCCACTGATGTAACATGTTTCTTGGCAAGTCTTCAATATGTTGCACATCCATTCCACTGTCAAATATTACATATTCATCAGTTTCTTCGTTTGCCGTCCTATAATAGGCAGGTAAAGGATAGTCATTAGCTATTTCATCCTCATTAATCTTGATGTAGTATTTGCTTGATGAAGATGAAGAGCCCTTGCCTTTCTTCTGCTTCATTGAACGCCACTGCTCCTCTTCCTGCAACACCCGTGCCATTTTTGAATCTTCATCTTCAACTGGAGGATGAGAAGCATCAGGTACCTTTTTTGCACTTCCATCACCACGTTTTGGACCAATTCTTAGATTGCCTGGCAAGGACGCAGGCTGGGCTTGCCCAATATCTGCTAACTTGCTGTTTTCATCTCTTAGCGCAGCTAGGATGGACATCTCAACGAATAACTGATCATTTCTTTTAGAAGTGTCATCCAAACCAACAAGCTGATTGTAGATGAATTCACCTTGAGAAACAACAAAATCCCTTATAGAAAGACCACCAGAAAAACACTTCATCCCACTCATGGCACGGACAACCCCAGCAAGCAACTCGTCAAGGCTTGTATTACTTCCTGAAGATTTTGATAATATCTTATAAACCTCAATACAGGCAGTAGCTTTTGCAAAAAAATGCTCATAGAATTTCTTGTAGCTTCCGGAGGGTTTAATACATTCATAATCAGCAATCTCTGTAGAAACCCATATCACTGGAGACCCTTCTTCATAGCCAGAAATGGCCCATTCTTCTACACGTCCAAATCCTTCACATCTAATTCCTTTTTCCTTCTCTTTTCCAGCCCTTTCCTCAAGAGGCAAGATAAAACCAGATACAAAGATATCATCAACTTCAAGCATTTCGAATGGTTGTGCTAATCCGTCTGAGTTGTGGAAGATAAAATCTGCAAGACGGCGACAAGGGCGGCCATCCTCCTGGCCAGAGGTAAGACGAACAGCTAGAACTTCTTCCTCAGCTACTCCATCTTTTTTCCCTTCTATTACAGAGTCCTTTTTGGATAGCCGAAATGACTGTTCCTTAAAGTCTGAACAAGCCGCAGCACGTCTTGGCATTTTACGAGAAGCAACTGAATCCTCAGAGTTCTGAGAAGCACGCTTCTTAGTTTGCTTTTCACCACTTTCCATATTCTTCTTAGATGCAGGACCTACTTTCTTTGTGCCTTTTTTTGCTCCTGCAACAAGCCAACAAGCAGCAGATTAAAAAAACAGCCAACAGGTTTAAATAACGGTTGCTAGGCAGTAAGAGGTGACTGAACAGAAGCATCTATCATGACAGCAGAACTTAATACAAGCATTAGCACTAGCCGCTCCATTGTTGCATATTTTGTGCAGCTACTGAGACAGGCTTGGCCGCTGGGCACAAAATACCCTTTCATATAAAGGCAGTGAATGCAAACTCCAGTGGATATAGAACAAGAGAACATAGTGTGACACCATTTCATACAAGGAAAATGATTAAATAAGAAGCCATTCTAAATAAAGCCTCCATGAATTCATTTTCTGTTAAACACGCTGCATGCATCATAAAACAACAAAAGTAGCAACTATACAAAAGTGTATGCTCATTAAAATAATGTAAGACCTCTTCATGATAAAGCGCTCATCTTATGTAAATCATCCAGGCATTATAGTAATAATGATCAGAGTTTTTTTCAATTAATTATCCAATAATTCAATGCCATAGCTGATTGTCTATAAAAGGCATTTTTGTTACACGTGGTCAACGCTCATTAACTACTTACTGCACATTAAACTAGGAAACTACAAACTAAACATTTTGCAGCTAGAAAAGCACGTGTCGACAAATGATCAACCAAAGGAAACAGGGCCCACTAAAACAAAACCCAAAAAAAAACGGATAGAAACAAACTAAAACAGGTAATAGCTAATAACTAACAGGCAGATATTCTACCGCCTATATGGTGCAGCTCAACATGCCTTACTGTATACCAACTTCTATCATAAACGTTACATAACATATGCTTTTCACAAGTTGCTGTCCTAACCTATTCCCATTTTGCAGCACAGTCTACCATATGCTCAGATCAAACAGTCAAAATTAGTCATCAAAACCTAAATGAACCTAGTGTATATACCGCCTATTTGGCAAGGGGAAAACTTACTTTTACCTCAAAGGTTCATTTAACGGATTTAAACATAAAGCTTCAATAAAATACATACCATGTACAAGAGGATACTGAATGCAAAAGTCATCACATCACACCCACACAAACAGCCCGTATATGAGATATTGAAGTATAAGGATCAGAAGAGGTAAGAGAATTAGCCAATGTGTGCTCCTAAAGTTATAAAACGTCCCAGCAAGAGCTGTCGGAATTCATCCCATAAGGTTAATTACCCCCTTTTCCCATCAAACCGAGAGTGTAGTTTACTTTAAAAGACAAAGCCTTAAGAAATTAAAGAAATATCAAGGACGACTGCACGACCATTAACCCGTCTGAAGGAGGTTTCAATGCAGCTGACACTCTAGTCAAAAATAAAAACCCTACGAAAGACAGAAAACGCTTTGCTTAAGACTTGAAAATAGATCTATTGTAGGGCAGAGCAGTAATTGGTGGTCCGGTCCAATTACTTAGTTTCCTCACGATTTTGTTTCAAAATATGTTTCTTCAACGGAAATGCACTCCCAGCAAATAAATTCCATTGTCCGATCCGGCGATCCCATATCTGATGCGGGCGTTACCGCATTAGAAGAATCCCAATTTTTCCCCGACCCACCACCCACCATCACCTAGAAATCCCATGGAGTCCGATTCGACAGCAAAGCTATACATCAAAACCAAAAACAAGCAAGCAACAATCTAGCCCTCAGATCACAAACGAAAGCCTTATCATTTTAGCAATCCAAACAGTACATGGGTCCATTAAACATACACACCAACGATTTAAAAAGTAGAACATGGAAGGAATGAGAATGTACCGGCTTTGGAAGGCTTTGATTCGGCAGCAACCATTTTTTCCCGTTTGGAAACCTTCCCCGTTCGTAGCGTTATAGAGGAAAAGAAAGAGTTCGCTTGGTCGGATTCTACGTCTTCTTTCTAACTTGGAGTTATAGGAAATACCTTTCCACACCACAGAACAGGGCGGCTGGTTGATATCGGAGTTCGCTGGAATCTACAACGCCATTTCGCAGAAAGAAGCGTCTAAACCCTAGGAGGGAAAAAGGGGAAGCGGCAGCTGCGACGAGCAAATTGGGAAATAACGAATCGGCAAAGCAGGATTACAAATGTTGTTTATATATTTATAGGGCTTTCAATTTGAAAAATGAAGATTGGCGCGCTGTGGCTGCAGCTTGCCGCCTACTGGCCAAAATCCAAAACCACATGCCTCCCTCTTGCAGCCTGGCCTCTTTTTCCCCCCTTAAAATTTCATTTATTTAGGGCAAATTATAAATAAATACCCACCTATCCAAACTTATACCCACTTTAATACCTAATCAAAAAATTATTCCTTTAAACCCCCTAGAAAGATAATTTTTTAAAAAAAAATCCATTTTACCCTTAAAACACAAAAAATAGAGCTGTCAATTTGGGTCGGGCCCGTTGGGCCGGCCCGCCCCGCAAGATAAAAAAATGCGGGGCGGGTTTGAATTTTTAAGGCCCGTTTAGATGCGGGCTTTTGCGGGCTCGACCCGCGGTGGGGCGGGCTTTTGTGGGTTGGGCCCGCGGGCTTAGCCGTTTTTTTTTTTTCCCTTTTTTATTCCTTGTTCTATTTATTTAATGTTAGTGAATATTGTTTGATTAATTCAAAGTCTACCATAAAGTCACCAAATATATATTTAAATAATTGTTTCGATTAATTATAAAATTTAATACAAATAGTCATATTTTTTAATATTTATCTTCTTATCTATATTATTAGTGTTAGGTTTTTTAAGTTTAAAATTCTTTATTATTTTATTTATTAAATTTTTTAGCTAGGTTATTTTATTTATTTATTAAAATTTGTGAATGCACGTAAATTTCATAATTTTGTCAGTTATCTTATTTTTAAAATATAAAATTATTGAATTATATGCCAAAACAACTTAACTTCCTAAATACTCCAATCGTAAGACCCAATATTTTTATCAACTCAATCATTAATTTTAAATTTTTTATCTTCAACATTACTATATTTTTAGAATATAATACACATCTTTAGTATTACAAATTTTAATCAATCTTTAATTTTATAAAAAATTATTCAACAACCCATTATTACAGTAAATAATTATGCCAAAAATACACATTTTAACTATTTATAATTTTAAATATCAATTATATATACTTATTTCCCATTCTTAATTTATACAACAAAAAATATATCCTTTTTTATTTTTTATATTAAAAATTTAATTTTTTAAAAATTACTAAAAGGCCCGCGGGTTGGCCCGCATAACCCGCGGCCAGCGTGTGGGGCGGGTCGGGCCTAGGTATTTAGAGCCCGCCCCGTATAGGCCCGCCCCGTTCAAGCCCGCAAAAACGTGGGGGCCCGCACGGGCCGGCCCGTTTCGCCCCGCATGCCCGTTTTGACACCTCTAACAAAAAGTGCTTAAAAAACATTATAAATGAGTTCTAAACTACTCTTAATTTTAGTAAACATCTAAAAAACCATACACAACTATCTACTAGTTTAAATAAACATCCTTAAATAAACTTACAAAAAAAAATAAATGAATCAATAAGAAATAAATTCGCTTACATATGAATACGGACTATATTTACAAACTATGGAAGAAAGAATTGAAAATTGGAATGGCATTGTTTATACTATGCTCATATTTTTAACTGAATACAATCAAAAGGTATATCCCTATTCGGAAGAAAAAAGTTTTTGGGACAGAATAATTTTACTCAGAATAGGATCAGATAGTGAAAATTTTGATGAAGAACCACCAGAAAATCTAAGTAATTATGGTGAATATTATTTTTCTGATTAAATACAACACGTAACAACAAAATTAATTAAAACGTTTTATATTCCACCCCTTTAACAAATTGGTATCAGAGCCCATAACGATTAATCTGGACATGAGTAACCATAATAATAATGATCATATATTAAACTATCATATGTCAAGATTAAGATTAGATACTTCAGAACAACTATACCCAGAATATATTCCAACAGCAAGATATCCTTTAGATGAAAATCAAGAAATAGATTATCCACTAAGTACGATTAATCCACTCGATACTGAAAACTATATAATAAATAGAAATGATGAATATGCACAAAATAACACCGATAGCTTGATGATACAAGCAAGAATTGAAAGAGCATTTCTAAACAAAATAAGAGGATTAGAACCACAAATAAGACCACTTACAGAAATAAGAACCAACGATAATCGAAGAGAAATAGAAAATATGGATCAACAAATAGAAGAAAGAAAAACATACATAGACAGAAGAAGACGAAGATTAAATAGATTGCAAAACGATGAAGAATTTGGAATAAGACTAGGAAATAGAGGAAAAAGATTACTTTGGATAGGAAACTATATAATCGAAACGGAAGAATATAATGGTAATTTAATACAAATTATATCAAAAGGAGATGAAGAACAAGAGTTATTATCACAAGTCAAATTAACTATAATCAACAATGAAATTACAACTTACAAAATATTTCCAGGATATATAATACATAACACCATGTTTACTAGAGCACCTTCACCCGAATTTTAAGATCAAGAATCAAATTATAGTGAAGACTAATAAAATGCCTGTTAGAAAATGAAACATTAGAAAGACTGACTATTAAAATTCATGAAATAGAAAGACAACCACAAGATATAAGCACCATAATAATAAAACAAAAATTATACAAAAATTCAAGATTTCTAAAATGAAAGATGAAAGAGAAGCATATGTAATTATACAAAAACATATAAATCCAGAAAAAGAAGAATCGGAGTTAATAAAAGAATGGTATTTAAATGAATTAGAAATAATAGAAATAGAAGAATTAGAAAGGGAAACTGAAATAGATGAAGTAAACGACTTCATTAGAAACATAAGAAATATTAGAAGATGAGTTATCTAGAAGATTTAGAAACAATAAAAGATGGAATTGAACTAATAAAAGAACTAATGATAAGTCTAGATACAAGACTCTATAATATCGAAAGATACATAGACAAAACAATAATTAAAACTCCACAAAAGCAAGTAGAATTAGAAAAGTCACTCCCACTACCGAAATGGGAGAAGACACCAGAACCAGAAAGTCTCGATCATAGAGTAATGATGAATGAAATAGAAAAACTAAACAAACAAAACAGAATTAGAATTCTTATAGACAAAGTAGAAAAATTAAAAAAGATAAATGAAGAACTAAAGGAAGATAAATTAGAAAGTAGATAAGATAAGGAAGAAACAGAATGAATACAAGTATAGAAGACTTAAAAATGAATTAAGTAGTGATTTAGAACGACTAAATTTAGAACCAATATATACATGAACATTTTCTGAAACATAATTAGAAACTAATGAAAGCGGTTTGGAAGAACAACATAAGGTCTTTATGAATAATCATAGATTATATTTACCATCATCAGAAGTAGTTGGAGAAAGTAGCACTACCTTGCCAAGAGAATGTGTAACAGGAACTATACCAATGGAAGTAGATCAAACTACAAATAGACAAAATGTAGACAATTATCAGAGTAGATTACAAAATTTACCTTCAAGAAATTTTCCAATAAGAAAAACAACCTCTAAAAAAGAAATTTGGAAATACAATTAAGATTTTGAGTTAAAAGAAACAAGAATAGGAAATGTGAGACCAGGAGATGCAATATTCTTAAACCTAGATTGTCTTAAACAACCAAGTCTAGAATTAGAAAAATGGAAACAGATAATAAGAATATTTAATGTCAGAAGAAAGTACGTCAAGGGCAAAAACATTAAAAATATAGAATCTAGTCCAAGGAAATGTGGCCCAATTCCTTGCAGGAATTTCCTCAAATACAAAACAAACTTATATGAATACAATTACTCAAGGGTTTGGACAAGATGTAAACACAGGAATAGAGGAATTTATCAATATCATACAAGAAACATTCCTAGGAGTACAGAGCTTAGATAATAATGCTATAATAGAAGAACGAGATCAAGCGTTACTAAGATTAAATAAAATAAGACTAAGAGATTTATGCTTTTTTGATCAATTCTCTGAACAATTTAAAAGTTACTATTATACAGCTTATACAAGCTCACAAAATAATGAACACACCATGAACTCTATATTTTCAAAATTACCATCACCATGGGATGAATATATGTGGAAAACATGGATTCAAAATAAAAATGACTATCCGAATAATTTAGGAAGTCGAATAAGATCAATAAGACAAGTAATAAACTGAGTTATGTTACCAAAGGAAAATATTAGACCACACTAAAATATATAATAAAGCTGCTGATTTATGCTGTCAAGAAAATGCAGAAAATTTTGAATTGGGAAAAAATAAATCACATAGAAAAAATAAGAGATTTAAAAAATTTAAACCAATAAAAAGAAAATTTAAGAAAGGAAAAAGATTTAAAATCTTTAATAAGAAAAAATTCTTTAAGCCAAAATTTGGAAGAAAATATTATAAAAGAAGAAATGATAAAAGACAAAATAAAAAGAATCCAACCACATGTAAATGTTATAACTGTGGAGAAATATGACACTTTGCAAGTGATTGTACAAAACCAAAGAAAAAACAAGTAAGATTTATGGAATATGATATTATAGATGAACAAATATTCAAAGAAATAGAATCAGATCTAGAAAGTATAAGTGAACCAGAATCAGGTGATGAGATATATGAAGTAAAATTCTCTAAAATAGAAAATGAATAAAAATAAAGAAATAATAACAGAAGAACAAGAGGAAACAAAAGAAATAGAATATGTAGAACAATATGAAGGACAAAGAGGATATGCAATAAAAGCTATCTTAAGTGCAGAACAAATTAATAAAATACAAGGATTAGATCTAAAACATGGATTCAAGCATACAAATTTTAATATACTATCAAGAACATTCTCAAGAAATAATATAGTAATTCATGAATATCATGAACTAGAAAAAACAGTAGATGTATGTAACACTAATACTACTCTAAAACTGCACCTTTTAACAAAAGATATAATAAATAAAGGGCTAGAAAAATTAAGTAGAAAGAAAACAGAGAAAATACAATACGTACATTTAGCAGGAGTAAAGATTCTAATAAAATATTTATTTAGAAGTGGAATAGACTTACCAGTAACAATAAGCCTACATGATTCAAGATTATTAAATCCACAAGACTCACACTTAGGAACTATCAATGGAAACCTAATTTACCAAAAACTACTATTTACATGTTACCCAAACTATTGTGTATTTTTACAAGATCAAAATATAGATGAAACATTAACCCTATACATAAAAGTACATAGGAATGATGTAATGAAAAATGAAAGTAAAATATTTACAGTACATTATAGTGCTTTTTATAGCTACCTAAATAGCAATAGACTAAAACCTTATGATGATAAAAAGACAATAGAAATACACGAAGCATGTAGAGACACAATAGCAGATCTAATATTACCAGAATTGAATAATCCAACGTTACAAGATGATTGGATAATTGATATTGCAGACAAGAAAAATACAATAGAAATTGGAAAACCATTAGAAAATAGGAGACCACAATTATCCTATGTAGGAAGAACAATGAGTAGTAGAAAAAGTATAGATTATAGCCCAAAAACAAATCTAATACTTGATCAACCAATACATAGTATTGATATCCCATACGAAAATAGTAAACAAAAAGCCCAAACATGGAGAATTAATATAGAATATTATAATGGCACAAACTGGATAAAAGGACCAAATATATTAGTAGACACTGGAGCTGGTAAGAATCATATAGGAAAAACTTGTATAAATGGATTAACAAAGCATATAGGAACAGAATATAGATATACTACTTTTGAAGGAGAAGTAAAAAGAGTAAATGAAATAGTAATAGTACCAATAAAACTAGGTACAGACTTAATAGAAGAAGTAAAATGTTATGTAGTAGAAGAAGAAGGAACATCTAGTAGCACCTATCATGTCTTGTTAGGCAATGAGTTTTTAGACTCATTAAACAAATATACGATAACAGGAGAAATATTTAGTGGAAAAACAAAAAATGGAAAAGCTTTCGTAATAGGAAAAGCATATATATGAAAGAAATTATATTTCCAACAACAATATACATAGAGTTAACTATACTACAAACAAATATAACAACATGTGCTATACTAGATACAGGAGCATAAATCACATTAATACAAGAACATTTAATAAAAGAATGGGAAGTAAATAAAAGACCAATAGAAGTACATGGAGCTACTGGACATAGTCTAACTATTAATAAAATAGCTAAAGATGTTCAAATAATTTTAGGTAATAAAATATTTACAATACAAGAAGTATATGTTAGCCCAGTAAAAACAATTGATGTATTATTAGGGACAGTTTTTACAAGTTTATTTCAAAGCTTTAGAGTAGATAGATATAATATCCAACTTAGATTAGCATGTAACCACTATATTACTATTCCGAGAATAAGGAAACCATACAGAGTGCTTTAGAAACGGGGTGAAAAAGGAGAAATTATAAAACAACCAATTACTTATTACATAAAATTTAAAATTCACAAAATTAAAAAACAAGTGCTAATTCAAAAGCCATAAGATTTTGATAAATATGAACTTCATGAAACAATAAAATACATCTCCGAGAACTATGGAGAAAATCCAATTGAAAAATGGAATCTTAATAAAATATATGCAGAATTAAAAATGAAAAACGGCGATATAATAATAAGAACTCAACTTATGATGCATAATCAAGAAGATATTGAAGAACTTCGAAAACAAATAAATGAATTGTTAGAATTAGATCTTATTCAAGAATCTATAGCAGAACATAATAGTCAGGCTTTCTTGGTTAGAAATCGTAGTGAACAAATAAGAAAGAAACCAAGATTAGTAATAAATTACAAAGAACTAAACAAAAACATGATGTTTGATGGATACTTTCTACCTGCCTAAAAATGGATTTTGGCAAATTAAAATGCATCCAGAAAGTATGAAATACACAGCCTTTAGTACACCACAAGGACACTATGAATGGAAGGTTATGCCGTTTGAAATAAAAAATGGACCACAAATATTTCAAAGAAAAATGGATAAAACATTTAAAAAATTTAGTAACTTTATATTTGTATACGTAGATGATATACTAATAGCCTCAAACACTATAGAAGAACATAAAAAAACATTTAGATATATTTGCAAAACTTTGTAAAGATCATGGATTAATTTTATCAGAAAAGAAAGCAGAAATATTCAAAGATGAAATAGAATTTTTGGGTCTAATATTAAATAAACTTGGAATTAAAATGCAACCACACATAAGTACAAAACTTGTTAAAATACCTGATGAACTTAGGAATAAATTAAACATACAAAGATTTCTCGGAATTCTAAATTATGCAGAAGGATTTATATCAAATTTAGCAAAAAAGACAAATGATCTAAGAAAATTGATCAGAAAAAATAATAAAATAGGATGGAATGATCAACATACTGAAATTGTCAAACAATTGAAAGAATAATGCTCCAAATTACCACCGTTAAGATTACCCGACGAAAAAGATAATTTAATAGTACAAACCGATAGCTCAAACTACCATTGGGCAGGATTATTAAAAACCGATACTGGTGAAATCTGTAGATATGCATCCGGAACATTACAAGGAGCAGCCATAAACTATAGTACAAATGAAAAAGAATTACTTGCAGTGATTAAATCAATAGATAAATTTTCATTTTGGTTATTAAGTAGAAAGTTTAAAGTATTAACTGACAATACACAAGTAAAACCTTTAATTTACAATAAAGTTCCAAATAAACCCCAATATAGAAGAATAAGAAGATATCAGACTTTCTTGTCAATGTACGACTTTACAGTTGAATATATTAAAGGGACTGAAAATTATCTAGCTGATTTTTTGAGCAGGAACCCTGAATATGGAGAACAATGAACAATGGGATGATGCTGGTCTGACTGACCACATTTACAATGAAATAGATCGACTACAAAAACTACTCCAGTCGTCTATGGACGGACAACTAAAACTACAACAATTAATTGTTGGGAGCTTTATGGACGAACATAAGACTATCAATGATGATATATATGAATGTAACAAATGCTTGCAGGGATTACTAACTACTATGGAAGAATACTTTTATACCCCTGAAGAACTAAATACTGGTGTTTCAAACCAGGAAGGGAAAGCTAATCATGTTCCAAAAGAGGACAAACAAGCAAAACAATCTGGGGATGCAAGACCTTCGACCTCGTCGAAAAACATTGCAGAAACTAAGAAGTATTTTTGCGACAATATTCCTCAACCAACACCTATTAGCCCTGAAACAAGAAACTTTTTAGCAGAATACCATACCCTGAGCAGCTACATATACTCTTTACCCTGACAAGAAACATCATTCTACACAGAATTCACAAAATCCCTACATCCACAAGTAACTATTTTACCAGGCTGCGACCCAAACTTTGTTTCGAACTGTTTCAAATTCGGCTTTATCAGAACTATTTTCCTGTCCCCTTTACGAACCGAAATATCCAAATTACCTGTATTAGTTGAAGCTCTAAACATAAGACCAAAAACCCAGAAACTGAAAATATTTTCTATCAGTCCAGAAGTCAAACACTCTTCCTACCATCTTGCTATTGCAGAAGAAATCACTAAACCAGAAAGTTATCCTCAAGACTATGGAACCCCCAAAACATAAATCTTTAATGACAAATATATCCACTTCAAAAGAGCAATGGGAATACGTGCTGTCCATGAACAGATGAAAAGACTATACAACCAAGGCGCAGGAATCTTTTTTGGAAATGAAGAAATCGTAATGATTGAACAATTGAACACTCCAGGATTCATATCAGGAAACTTAGCAGGACTAATTCAGAAATTTGACACATACAATTTTGAATGCTCAGAAGAAGTTAAGAGTATCTGGAAGAAAGCAGTAGAGAAATCCACCACAAGCCTGAAAACAAGAACATTTCTTCGGAAAGAGACAACGAAATGAAGTAAGCAGTGACGACAGAGAGGACCAATGTAGCACCAAGAAAAGAATAATGCGGCAAGACGTATGCAATGACGCAATTGAACAAGAAGACAAGAACAAAATGATGCAGCAAGACGTATGCAATGACGTAATTAGACAACAAGACAAAGAGGACGGCTAATAATGCAGGATTAAAAAGAAGAAAAATGACAGCTATGGAATCTCAATAATGGAAGAAAAATGAAGGACGGAGATAAGGCCACGTAAATCAATTCAGAACCACATGATCCCCAAGACTCCATCTATAAAAGGAGGAATGATTCACGAAGGATGCAGAAGTGAAGATACCTACCATAGTATTCTTTCTCTTGCATTTCTTTATAATCTTTAGTTCTCTCTCTGTAATGTAAAACTATGAGTGATTTTAAAGCTTTCAATAAAAAGATGATAGGCTAAGTACAATAGCCTGATCATTCCAGTAATATCTTCGAGTATATTTTTCTAAAAGTCTACCAAAATTCTAAATATATGTGAGTGAGTGAAACATATGTTGAGAGTCATGTCATCGATACAGTGATTTCCGAAAGGTCGTGCATACCGGAGTAAGGCAGGAGGCCTGAAAGAAGGATAGCAGACGAGGAAAGAAGGTTACTCGTTGAAGGACTTGATCAGAAGTTTCAACCACAAAGCTTATACTATGGAAGCGAGGTAGACCCAGAAATTTTACTTTGAATGATAAATACTGTGAATGATCATGGCATATATTTTGATTAATTACGTTCTCTGCTTAAGATCATAAATAAAATCTATAAAGTAATGTTTGAAAATTGTACAACAATTACTAAAGAGATATACAAGTCTTTTAACTTCTCATATACTAGACTGATTGATAAAATGTACCAGACTTATGAAAGAAATGTACTGAACTTGACCAGGGGCATATTTGACAATCTTTACATATAGAGACAAAATTATGTAGTAAAAAGGAATAAAAATAGTGCTAGGTACTGAACAAGTAAGAATCTTTTGTGAAAGGGTTTTTTCTCAAATTTTTCCTTTATTTAATTATGTCATATACTAACTATTCTCACTCTAGATTTTACTAAAGTCAACCCCACCACCCCATCTTTAATTCTTTACCCTATGGAAAATACCCTACTAAGGCATCTACAACAATACTCTAAAATTTAAAATGGACTGACATTTTCTCTCCAACAATACCCTAAAATCAAACTTATTTTAAATTTTTAAAGTTTTATACCTATATCACTTTTTGTAGTTAAATTAATTGCAATTACATCTATCCAATTGTTTCAAATTAAATAACATATTAATTTAAAAGTAGAAGACAATTTTTTTTTCAAATTTTTTTTCTCATAGCCGAAGTCAGAGAACAATTTTTTCTAATTTTATATCATGGTTAATAATTCTATAATTTATTCAATATTTTTTATTAAATATACTTTATACTCCTATCTAATTAGACTAATAATTTTAAGTTTTTTTTTTATTTTTAAGAATTTTATTTTATAAAACACATTTTAAATATAAAAATAACTAAATTACATAATTAATGAGTATTGAATTTGGTGGGTTAATGTATAATTTATAAGAAATGATTGGTATGATTGAAAAAATAAATAAGTTTGCATGGGAAAGAATATATAGAGAATATTCTTTTCAGTTTGAGTTTGGAAAAATTCACTTTTGGTCTTGTATGAGTTACTCTCATCCACTTTTGGTCCCACGTTTCGGAATTTTTCACTTTTAGTCCCATCAGATTAATTTTTTTTCCACGTTTGGTCCCACCGTTAACTTTTGACCAAAAATCCATACTTTAGTGGGGTAAAAAAATAATTCATAGAAAATTAAATCTTTCTTAAAATTGCTAAATGACCCCTAGATCCATTGTAACTACTCCTACAACCTATCCATACCCATTACCCGGCCCCATTAAAACCTTAACCCCCCATTAGGCCATTACCCAACCTAATTCGTCGTCTGTTTAAAGGAATCTCTCATCAGGTACAACACACCAGTGCTATCAATATGATTTGAGTGGTTTAAAGGAAAAGTTCTTAGAATCTTATTATAGGTAATTAATTGTTGTAATCTAGGGGGTGATAATTCCTCATTTGCTACTCAGCCAGAATGGTTATCCAAATCGGAGGAGATATATTTGTTTGATCATTGCATTTGGTGAGTGAAAAGTATGCATATATTATAAAGTAAAAGTGGATGAAGTAATAATTTTTTATACTATAAGGTAATGGAATAGTATATCTTCTATATTATAAGAGAGGTAGGCAAAAAATTTGCCTTGTTCAATTTCATTTTCAACCGTTGAATTGCACATTGAATTGGAATTGGGACCGTTGAATTGAATTTCTCTTTATACATTCTCCTCTTCGTTTCTTTCACCCATTCAGATTTAATCCCTTCTCTCGCCCAGAGCTCTCCCGAACCCTACCCCGGCTTTCTTCACCCATTCCATTTCTTCCGCCATCGTTCACCCAGCATCAATCCTAGCCCGGCCTTGGTCTCTACATCTATTCACATCGCTGCTCCAGCCCAACTTTCCGAGTGCTGGAGCGGTAGCTACATCAATTACTCGTCTACATTGGTATTACCTTTCCGAGTGCAACCCAACTTCGAGGATGAAGTTGATTTCTAAAGAGGGTAGACTGTAATATCCGAGAAATCGAAATTGAAATAATTCCGAGAGAAAGAAATTAAATATTTTCAGGCGATCGCTACTCGGAATAGATCATCGAATCATTTCAACGAACCCGGATAATTCCTACATTTTAATTCTTGGAATAAAATCAGATTAATAATATATAATTAAAAAAAAAAAACGTTGGCTGGTGGCCGCACGCACCAGGGGCGCTTCCCGCCACCGGCACGCCACCATGCAGGAGCAGCGTGCCAACGTGAATTCACGCATTTTGGCCTCAATTTTCGATGCTAGGTGAGTCCAATCGATTAGTATTCATTCCCCAAACGTTTATGGATGTATTAGCACTCTTTGGAACGAATTTTGAATGGATTAAACCTCCCACAAAGTGGATTAAAAGAGGTTAATGGAAGGAGTGGATAAGTCGATGAGTGGATGAAGTTTTTGGGAATTGGGGGAGGTTGGTAGGCTTCCAAATTCGAGGAGTGACTGAGGAAATTACTCTCCACAGTCCCTAGGACCTTTAAGATGCCATTGGGAACCTTGCCCCTCCATAATTCATCCCAAATATGCCATTGGAAACCTTGCCCTTCCATAATTCATCCCAAACCATCCACCAAAACCACAACCATTCACCCATCCGAATTTCAGATTTTCATTTGGAGAATGGTGAGAGTTGTGTGTTGTTCTTCGGTTCCCAGGGAGTTTGGTCGAGTTCAAGCCACCCAATCCATTCATCATCTAGGTAAGGATTATTTTTAGTCGATAACTTCAGTTTTGATTTGAGTTTTAGTCTCGAAAACTAAGGATCTTGGTCATTCGATCAAAAATAGGTTTCTTCGGTAGAGTGCGGAATCGTGAGGCTGATTTGGACATTTTTTGGGACATTCAAAAAGGAGGATTTCGATACCTATCTTACCACAAGTAAGATAATACCTTACACACTGATTTTGAGAAGTTTTGGTTGGGTAGAAATCGAGTTACAAGTCCTTTTCCGTAGCCCTGCGAATCTGTCATCATGAGTCTTATGTGACTAGTTTCTATTGTTCCACGTTTTTGGCCTAGATCCATTCATTTCTGAGAAATCTTTCCTTAATAAAATTTGTTCCTAACACTTTGAAGATGATATATGTAAATTTTCATAAATTTTGGAATTTATTTGCTATCCCGAAATCGATCTGGTTTTCTGATGCCAAGTTGCTGTAAATATGTGTAGGTGAAGTTCAGTTTTGTGGAGCATTTTAGGCCACCCTATAATTGGTTTCTGTCCTTGAGTCCTTAATAAAATTTGTTCCAATATGTGTCTAGAATGCCTCCATCAAATTTCGTGATTTTAGGAACTCCCTTGATAAAGTTATGAATTTTTCTTTCACTAATACTCGAAAACGCTGAAGCTTTAAAAAAATTTCAAATTAGGGCTTTCTAAAATCATCCTATTTGGCCTATAAGGAGTCCGAATTTAGAGATGACTATTTCTATAAAAAATGTTTATTTTGATGTTCTCTAGCTACTGCAAAGTTTTTGGAATTTTTTAAAATCGTTTGATATGTTTTCAAGTGCGAAACAGTTCACTGCCCATTGTTAAAATTTCATGCCTTAAATTGAAATCCGAAACTGCCCATTGTTAAAATTTCATGCCTTCAATTGAAATCCATGTTATGATTTTGTAGCGATTTTTGAGTCGATTTTCACTCCCGTTTTGAAAGTCATAAATCTGAAAATGTGACTATTTTGTGACGTTGGTTAATACTCGATTTTGGATATGGCATGAATAAAATTGTTGAATTAAAACTATAAGTTTTGAAACTTTGGGAGTTATGATCGAGTGGGATGCCCATTATTATTCTTGAGGGTAAGTGCATTAGGTGGAGCTCGTTGGGCCGCCCCCTCTCGTAGCCAAAACGAAAAATATGGTTATATGGTTTTTGTGATCGTAAGAGTCTATACTCCTAGATGTATCCGTATGGGTTATCTATGGCTCTGGAGTGGTCTGTATAGGGTCACTGCTTTCACGAACCTCGTGGGTACGAGTCCCAGAGGTTGATCCCAATGGTACATCCCTAGGATCCTTCGTATATATTGGAGTCCTTGTGGGTGTTAGTCCCAAAGGGTTTGGTGTCCTCGATCATAATGAACAATGGTAAAATTATTTGTTTGGCACGTGTAAGAATTTAATAAGTTAAATATCCGCCATTTAAAAATAAAAATCCTATTTTTACATACTCCTATAAAATTTTTAAAATTCGTTGTGTTGTGTATTAACTTACGCAGTACCGTTTGTACTGATTTGTTGTTGTCTCTATTTTTTTTTTTCCAGATTTTGAAGAGTAAACATTTACATGGAGGGATGAGATTTTAACTTTGAGACTTGTCGCATTTTATTTTATTTACCTTTCGCACTGAACTTTGGCCGCATGTTTTGGCCCTATTTTAGCTTCTGTACCGTTTTATTTATGCATGGTAGACTTAACTCTGTTTTAGACTCCGGGCACTATTTGAATGATTTTTAAGTATTTTAAATTATTGATGCAACATAAGGCTTAGCATTTTTTTAAATGAGCTCGATTTGATTGTGTCTTGTTTAAAAGGGTGTGGCGGTAGCGTCCGACCTGGGTAACCAAAACGGGTGTGTTACAATATAGCCAACTCATTCTTAAGCTGCAAAATAAATATTAGTCCCATGCCACAAAACACAATAAATAATGTAATGCTGAGTATGATCGTCTCCCAATGAATGCTAACAAGAATTCTCTATTTTTTTTCCGGTGAACATGACGCCAAGCGTCGGCAAAGAGGAGAATTGAATGAGAATTCTCTATTTTGGTTATTCACAATATATAGATATATAAAAGAGTGAGGATTTTGAATTCATCTAGATGCTAACAAATAAACAAAATCAATAAAGCAAAATAATAAATTGTAGACAAACTTCCAAACTTCAAATATGTAAGAGAACTAGCTTTGAAGTGAATTTTTTCCATTTAGGATATGGAATTTACTAATCAATTGTAATTAGCATTAATTGGTTTAAATGAATAAATTGGTTATAGTTGATCTACATGCGTTCACAACCAACTTTAGCTAAAGTACGAACGTTAGCTAATTTCCTAATCGAATGAGAACCCTAGATACGACCAAAATATTTACTGATTCGACAACATTAAGAACTAGTAAAGCCTAATTCAATTTAACATCAAACCTATGAGACAATGTTCAAAAATTGATTCTAATCTCCCACTGGAGTGTCTGCTCTAATTTGCTATATAGTAACGAATTTCTAAATTAATACTTATTTGTCCACAATATCAATTCAAGTATTCTTGTTAGTACATTGCTTGAACATCTTAACGTGTACTTTTCATTTAGATGATGTTACAGGTGTTAGCACATCCCTTTGACGATGACAGTTACAGTTTCTACTCTGCTGGAAGTTTTTTGAATTGTGCTTATTTTGTTATGCAGAATCTGTAATCATAGTTTTAGAGAGAGCATTATTCATTGTTTAGATTACAGAAAAGTGTTCTTCAAGAATTGAAGTTGTAAAATCTTTAGAAGAACGTTTTGATTCAAGAAAGAGTTTACATTGATGATATCTGAAGATATTGTGATCTATAATCGAAAACAAGTCTGGAGCAATTCAGGGATTAGATGAAGATCACGGTGAATGACAGACTGAGATCGTGCCTTGGAGATTTCAATTAGGGTGGTTTTCCCTACAGACGTGTTGAGAGAGAGTCCTAACGATGTCTGCTCGTCTAGATCTGTTCATCTAGTGTTAGAGGTTGGTCTTGGGATTAGGCATTGGATAGAGAGTCTGTGTTCTTGATTTTCAGTCTAGTAGAGTCACCTGGATTGGTACTCCCCAGATGTAGGTTGCAAAACCGAACTAGGTCAACAAATTCTTGCATTCTTTACTGCTTTCCATACACATGACGTTACAACACTGCACTAACGACGCTGACTGAATCTTGAAGTAAAAGGGACCTACAAATTGGTATCAGAGCGAGTCCTCTAACGCAACTGAGGAAATCCATTCTTTCAAGATTCAAGAATCATGAACCGTGAAGGAGCATCCAACACTCGACCGCCTTTGTTCGATGGAAACGATTATGCATATTGGAAAGCAAGGATAAGGAATTATCTTTTGGCTCAAAGTGATGGAGTTTGGGATTCAGTTCTGGAACAATAGACTCAACCAACAAGAGTGGTTCGCACTGGTGAAGGAGAAACGGCTACAACAACCATTAGACCGGCCACCAACACCGAACTTACACAAGCCGATAGAACCGTGAGACAAGCAAACTACACAGCTCTAAATGCCATCACTGGTGCCATGGATGAAGCGCAATTCAGGATGATTGCTAATCGTACGTCTGCCTACGAAGCTTAGAATTTCTTGGAAACTCAACATGAAGGTCCGGAGGATGTTAAGTCAACCCGGCTACATCGAATAGAATCTATCTTTGACAGTTTGAGAATGACAAATGATGAGGATATCACATCATATTTTGGAAGATTTCAAGATATTGTGAATCAAGCCACGACCCTTGGCATGACATTTGAAGGATCAAAGTTAGTGAGGAAGTTTCTCAGGACCGTTTCGAAGAAGTACTCTGCCAAAGTTGCAACTCTTGAAGAAGTTGAGAAGATCAAGACAATGTCCTTGAGAGAATTAGTTGGGATTCTTCAAACATATGAGATGAATCATCTAATCTCAGAAAAATTGCACAAGAATATTGCATTCAAAGCCGAGGATGAACCTGCTGATATTTTGAAGAAGAAGTTTCTTTACTCTCCAAAAGGATTGGAAATATGCTTCAAGATAAGCATTTCAGAAAATTTTAGAAGAAAAATCGATGTTATGACAACCAGTTAACAACCGAGAAGCAGAACAGTAGGAATGTGAAGAGAACTGATGGAAAGTTACGGAGGTCTAAGAAGGATAAAGATACTGATAAATCTGAGAACCCCACTAAAATCAGATGTTTTGAGTGTGAAGGAAAAGACCATGTGAGAGCTGAATGTCCCACTGCTAAGAAGGAGAAAGAGAAAGCACTTCAAGCCACTTTGAGTGATGACTCTGAAGATGAAGCATAGAATGATCAATCAAGTGATGATGAAGATGTTGTTGCATTCATGACAAGAGAAGCCAGTCCTACCCCTTCTGAAGGTAACTCTGAGTCAATTCAATTAATTGCTGACATTTCTTCTATTGTTACAGCTGAAACTGGTAGTCTCTACAAAGAACTTGTTGATATCTATGAAGAACTCGAAGAGGAGTATGAAGAAGCTGTACAGGAAAATGAGCAGTTGTCAAAACAACTTACTGACACAGGTTTAGCTTTGGACAAAACAAAAGCTGAAAAACTTAAGGCTATTGATGATCTAAAGTCTCTTAAAGGAGAGAATGATGAACTCAAACTTCAGGTTACTACCTTGACCAAAGAGAAGGAATCATTTAAGAAGGAAATATGAAGACTCGCATTGCTGACTTGGAGAAGTTGGTTAAAGGGAAAGGGAAACTAGATGAAGTTCTATCTATTGGAAAGAGCTACAAATATATGACTGGAATTGGTTACAAGAATCAAGCATCTACAGAGAAAAGACTATTTGTTAGTGGTGGAAACTTAAATGCTGAGTCAAGCTCACTGTCACATCAGGATGTCTCTACATCACCTAAACGACGTAGAGATTGTCTTTACTGTAGCTTACCTGGTCACACTGCTGAAACTTGCAAGAGAATTGTTCGTGATCTCATGAATGGTCATCCTGTGGTCTGTCCCCATGAGGATTTAAAGAAAAAGATCAAAATTCAAATGTAGTGGGTGCCTAAGAGAAAGGAAAGTCAATGGCTTGTTGTTCTATCATCGCAACAACAACCACGATCCAGAAAATGGTATTTTGATTCAGGTTGGTCAAGGCACATGACAGGTAGTAAGGATATTTGAAGTAACTTCACAAATAGAGATTATGGAGATCTGGTATTTGGTGATGGTGCTAGAAGTAAAATCACAGGCTATGGTAATATAAAGGATGGTGAACTCTCTCAACTTTGTAGAGTTTATCATGTTGAAGGACTTACTACTAATCTCATTTCAATTAGTCAATTATGTGATGAAGATTCTCTTGTTATCTTTACTAAGAACTTTTGTGAAGTATTTGACTGCAGGAGAGATAACATCATGACAGATAAACGTTCAAAGAACAATTGCTACACTTTGGAAGCAAATCTAGCTCAAGCACTTGTAAGCAAAGACGACCTCACAAACTTATGGCACAAAAGGCTTGGACACCTCAACTATCAAACTTTGTACAAGCTGAGTTTGTTCGGCTGCTGTCAGAGGTCTGCCTAAACTTCAGAATAACAAAGATCTTACATGTGTGAATTGTTCCAAAGGAAAGCAGACTCGAGCACAACATAAGAAGACTGATGGAATCTCTACAAATCATTGCCTAGAACTAATCCATATGGATCTTATGGGTCCAACAGAAGCCAAAAGCCTAAATGGCAAAAGGTGTGTTTTAGTTTGTGTTGATGATTTTTCGAGATTTACTTGGATATATTTTCTCAGGAGCAAAGATGAAGCCTTCCAAAATTTTGAAAAGCTTAGCCCGAAATTGATGAATGAAAAACAAGCTAAAATCCAGAATCAGATCTGACCATGGACGCGAGTTTGAGAATCAGGAGTTTGAACATTTCTGTAACAACCATGGTATATTTCATGAGTATTCAGCTCCAAAGACGCGACAATAGAACGGGATTGCTGAAAGGAAGAATATAACACTTCAGGAGATGGCTCGTCCAATGCTGCATGCTAGCACACTTAGCAAGTCTTTTTGGGCAGAAGCAATTCATACAACATGCCATATCATCAATCGTGTATTGTTGAGACCTCACACTAACAACACTCCATATCAAATCTGGAATGGTAACACTCATACTGTTAAATATTTTCATACTTTTGGATGTAAATTTTTTGTTTACAGGGATAGGGAGCAAATTAAGAAGTTTGATGCTAGAGCTAAGGAATGATGGTTTTTGGGTTATTCCAATAACTCAAGAGCTTATCGAGTTTATCTGATTCAATCCAAAAAGGTCATTGAAACTGTAAATGTCCTATTTGAGGATAAATATACTTTACCTAGAAGGGAGGATGATGATACAGTTCCTAGTGTTGATACTGCCTCAGACAATCCTGTAGTTGGAACATCCAGTCAACAACAGTCAGAAGGAGTAGATATTGATGATGATGAAGAAGCTGACCATGAGCAAAACCCAAAGGATATTGAGTCAATTTCTAAAGTAGCTGTACCTAATAAGAGGAAAGGTCCAAGAGCATTGAAACATCATTCACAGCAAGACATCATTGGAGATCCAAATGCTCAACGACAAACAAGGAATCAAAAGGCTGATTATAGAGAATTGGCAGGGATGAACTATTTTGTTTCTAAGATAGAGCCAAGGAATGTTTCAGAAGGCCTAACCGATGAGTACTGGATAGCAGCTATGCAAGATGAGCTGATTCAATTTCAAAGGAATGATGTCTGGGATTTGGTAGAACAACTTCCAAACATTAATGTGATTGGCACAAAGTGGGTCTTCCGAAACAAGACAGATGAACAAGGGAATATTATTAGAAATAAAGCACGTCTTGTTGCTCAAGGTTTCACTCAGATCGAAGGAATTGATTATGGTGAGACATTTGCTCCAGTTGCTAGGATGGAAGCAGTTTGAATTTTATTAGCTTTTGCTTGTTCTATAGACTTCAAGCTATATCAACTTGATATTAAGACATCATTTCTCAATGAGAAAATAAAGGAAGAGATCTATGTTGCTCAACCTGCTGGCTTTGAGGATTCATCAAGACCTAATCATGTTTATCGGGTTAAGGGAGCTTTATATGGTCTCAAACAAGCTCCAAGAGCCTGGTATGATAGGTTGTCTTCATTTCTCATCAACAACGGATACAAAAGAGGTAATGCAGACAAGACAATGTTTGTCAAACATCAGAACAACGATCTGATAGTTGCACAAGTGTACGTAGATGATGTTATTTTTTGAGCAACATCAGAACGACTGAGGAACGACTTTGTCAAGGCAATGCAGTCCGAGTTCGAGATGAGTATGATAGGAGAACTTACTTACTTTTTGGGATTACAAGTGAAACAACAGGATGATGGAATCTTTTTAAGTCAAGAGAAGTATGCTCTTAACAAGCTTAAGAGATTTAGTCTTCATGATAGCAAGGTTGCTAGAACACCTCAAGAACAACAACAGAAACTTTCTAAGGATGAGCAAGGAAACAATGTAGACCAGAAGTTGTATCGAAGTATGATTGGAAGTTTACTCTACTTAACGGCAACTAGACCTGATATTTCTTTTAGTACTGGAGTATGTGCAAGGTTTCAATCAAATCCAAAGGAGTCACATCTAAAAGCAGTCAAGCGCATTATAAGATACATCAAAGGAACTATTGGTATGGGAATATGGTTTTCTAAGAAATCTAATTTGGACTTAGTAGGATATACAGATTCAGATTGGGCAGGATGTAGTGATGACAGACGATCGACAACCGGAGGCTGTTTTTATCTTGAGAACAATCTAGTTTCACGGTTTTCTAGAAAACAGAATATAGTAGCACTCTCAACAGCAGAGGTTGAATATATAGCAGCTACTTGTTGTTGTTCTCAGTTAATGTGGATGAGGCAAATCTCGATGACTATGGGTTAAGAATGATGATTTCAAGGTCTACTGTGATAATACCAGCGGGATTAACATTTCAAAGAATCATGTTCTTCATAATCGCAGCAAACACATTGATATTAGGTATCATTTCATAAGAGATTTGGTAGAAGACAGTGTGTGCAATATTGAAAACATCGGGACGTTAGAACAACGTGCTGACATCTTTACAAAGGCACTCGACGGTGAAAGGTTTGAAACTCTTAGATCAATCATGGGCCTTTACTACTCTTGTTAATTCAATCAAGTCTATTTTTATTTTTACATGTTTTCACTTGATCTAGCCAATGAGATTCAGGCCCAAATATTTTTCCGATAAGCTTAAGAGAAACCGTCGTCTACAGAGTAATGATGACTGCGGAATTGACAGCCATCATCATCACGTCGCACATCAGGGGAAACTGTCACCCTCATTCTTTCGCCTCTTCGTCTTCATTTCACTATCTTTAAATCAGTTTATTTGAGTCTAATTCTTCAAAACATTCTAGTTTCAAGTTTGAGTTTTTGCAGTTCTTGCTTTCAAAGTCATGGCGTCGTCTTCTTCAACCAACCATCTGGAGAAGGTTACCGAGCAAACCTCAGCCACTTCGGAACCCCCCATTACCTTAGAAAATCCAATCCCTACTGAGAATGCCACTGAAGAACCCATTGCCACACCCGAAACTGTTACTCAAACCACCGAGAATGTTGAAACCCGAATTACTGAATTTGCTGAAGACACTGAACCCTTGAATGTTTTACCCCCTTCTCCTCCTCAAAACCCTACTCAAAATCCTACTGAAAATCCTACCGATCCTTTTACAACTGAAGTGGAAAATGTCAACTTGGAGGACGACATTCTTCCACACGATGAACCAGAAGTTCTTGATCTAGCCGAAGTTGAAACAGAAGTTCGACGAACAGCCACCAGATCTACTCAGAAAAAGAAGAGAAGCTCTTCTACAAGCGATGTTGGCACAGCAGCAAAACGACCCCGAACGCGAAGGACTCCAACAGATCCAAAATCTCAAAGAGCGTTCAATTCAACCTATTTTACTAAAGAGATGATGCAGTTTGGCACTAAGGATCCTGTCAACAGGAAGTTTATTCCAGAAGAAACTTTTGTTCACACCACCTACACCGAAATAGGGTTTGATGAGTTCTTAGAAGAAAGGCATTTACTGAAATGGGCACGTGTAACACCCCGGTTTTTGATAACCCAGGTCGGGGTGTCACCGCCACACCTCCCTAGCAAGACACGGCTTCTCCGAGCTTGCTAAAGAGATGCAAGGCTAGGTATTGCAGTATTTAAAATATTTAAAACACATTGAAACAACCCATACAATATAGTTCGAAAAATAATATCATTATAGTTGCAGCGGAAAATAATATTTAAGTATATGTATTGCAGCGAAAATTTAAATAGGGCCAACATGGCCAAAACACGGGTTAAACAGGCCCGTTCATGAAAGTCATAGTCTAATGCAAAAATTCAAAATATAAGGTTCCCAAAACTCCCATGAATGTACATGATCACACATAATCCACGTGCTCTGTAAGAAAAAGAAAGAAAGAAATGGTTTGGTCAGCACAACGTGCCGAGTAAGTTAACACATAACATGGTTATGGGGTTTCAAAGCCATTAATTAAATTTAAATAAAAGCATGCTACTAGATAATACGCAATTTATTTGAATTAACTAGACAAATTGCATAAATTAAATCATGGATTCTAACCAATCATACATTTAGCATAATTTAAATAAAAAACAATACTTAATTTAAATAAAGCACTAATAATTTAAATGGAAGCAATAAATAAATGTTTTAATTATATCCATTACTCCAAGATTAAGTGTTTCAAGTGTTTCGCGATTTCATCGCAATCTCAACAAGTTTAGCCGGTAGTCCTGCGGCCGCAGCTGTATCCGCCATACCCAGTACCACTCCGGAGCCTCGGGAAACCCATACGGATATTCTCGAGAGTGTAGGCCCTATATCTCACGCCGTTTTGGCATAATTTCTCATAAGTGTTCTCATCGTCCATTCAGGCACGACGCGGTTAGGAGGGCACCCAGCAGAGCACTCACCCCCTAATTTTAATTAATCAAGTTGCAAGGGGATTTTTCAAAAAACTTCTTGTTTCATGTATTCTATTTCGAGAAAATTCCATTCGTTTAAACCTTGAAGGCCAATTTCACAATTTCAACAAGTTTCTCAACGTACGACTTTCATAAAACGCTGTTTACTCCAAAATTATTTAAAAATCCATTTTAAGTCCGAAAATTCTGAAAATTCACCAGTCACTCGAAAACATAGAGACGAACAAGTTATCGTGTTTTAAGTTTTTCGATCCGAGTTAAGGAAACAAGTCAAAAACATGGTTTTTCATCAGAATATTAATCTGTCCGAATTTCACAGCAACAGTTTCATAATTTCGAAATCTACCCTTGCAAACAAACTCCAAATTCAATGAAATTTTATAGGAAGATACATAAGACATAGATCTACAAGTTTTCTATTCAACGCAAGTTCTAATTCGGCCTAGATCTAATGTCAAACTCTACCTCAAGTTCGGACCAAGTTTCTGTCACTGTTTCAAGATCTAAGTTTAGAACAGATTAGTTCGAGACTGATTTCAGATATCAAAACTCAATGAAAAATTATGAAATTTTTACATGACTTAGATCAGTGTCTTAGGAACATTTTTTGTGTTTTAAGTTGCTTCGTTTGAATAGTTTTTAAGGTTTGAAAAATTCACGCGAGATCGCTGCGCCGTAGGGTTTTTCGTATCGACAGATTTTAGAGTTCTTGATTAGATCTTTATGTCGGGTGTATTTTAATTCTCCCAAAACCAGAGTAAGGTTAACTTACAAGATTATGGATGATCCGGCTTGTCGATTCGTAGGCGTGGCTTCCACGTTCACCGCTTGACTCCTCGAACCGTTGAGATCTCCGTTCTTGATCCGGATCGGGGTGTAGAATAGAAAAGGGATCAAGTTAGAAGTCGTTTTCGACTTTCGAACGAAGAGGAATGGACAAAATCTTACCAAGATCGACAGGGTCTCTGAATTTTCGTCCAAGTCACAACCTCCTATTGCCTTCGTGCCTCCGACGACTCCGGAATTAGGGTTTGGAAATGTATAGAGAGTACGAAGGGTTTGAAAAGTGTTTGGGGTCGGAGGGGACGAGTATTTATAGATTTAGGGGACCTAGGGGACGTCCAAGGTCTGGCCTAGGGTGTCTTGAGCCGAAAGGTAAGCAACCGAAGTCGAAAAATCCGGAATCGGGCGAGAAAATCTCACTTGGCTCGTTGCTGCCCGCTGGCGCGGGGTTGGCGCGGCGAAGCCTTCGCCCCGCGCGGCCACCGCCTGGACTTCGGTCCGGGCCGGGTCGTGCGATCCGTCGAGCCTTTCCTCCTCTCTTTCGGACTTCTATCCCTCTATGTTCTTGGACTCCGATTTCCGAGCTATTTTCGGACTTCGATTTCCTAACGTCATTTTATTCGGATTTGAATTTATGTTTGGACTCGAATTATTGGGTCCATCGGTGTTGGGTTCTCGTGCAATAATTTAATAAAGTGAATTTAATTCCTTTTTAAATTAAATTTCATTTTTCATTTCCTTTATAATTATTTACTTATTGTATTTATTCATTATTTATTTATTTATTTATGTTGCAAAATTCCCGGGTATTACAGTCTACCATCCTTAAGAATCAACTTCGTCCTCGAAGTTGTGTTTCGGCTTTTCTCGTGCTAAGAGTTAGTCCTTTTTGTTTATTTTATTATTTCGTGACTGAACTTAGAATTAAAATTTCTAAGCTGCCTACGTACCCTGTGAAGGGATCAAGTCATGACGTAGTTTAAAATAATATGAATTTGTTTATTTATTTACAAAATTACATGAAAAATACGCGGTGTGACATCCTCTCCCCCCTTAAGCTTACAGTTATGTCCCCATAACTGTGTCGGCGTCGGTTTGGAATAGTGTCGGGTAACATTTTCTCATGTCGGATTCTAATTCCCAAGTTGCGGTTTCGCTTTCGTGGTTCGACCAAAGGACCTTGACCATCTTGACGGTTTTATTCCTTGTTATTCTCTGCTTAACGTCTAGAATTCGCAATGGGACTTCTTCATAAGTCAAATCATCGTCGAGTTCGATCACTTCCGGTTGAAGTATATGTGTCGGGTCCGTCACATATTTCTTTAGTTGTGAGACATGAAATACATTATAAACTCGATCTAATTGTGGCGGTAAAGCCAGTCGGTAAGTCAAATTCCCAACTCGTTCTAGAATATCATAAGGTCCTATGTACCGAGGACGCAACTTCCCTCGTTTCCCAAAGCGCATCACCCCCTTCATGGATGATATCTTTAGCATGACCCTATCTCTCACTTGAAATTCTAGGTCTCGTCGTCTCACGTCAGCATAACCCTTCTGACGGTCTTGAGCGGCTTTCATTTTCCCTTGAATCACCTTTATCTGTTGAGCCATCTCTTCGACAATTTGTGGTCCCACTACCACGGACTTATCACTTTCTTCCCAACTCAACGGGCTTCGGCACCTTCGTCCATACAACGCCTCGAATGGTGCCATGCCAATGCTAGCATGGTAGCTATTATTATAGGAAAACTAAATTAAAGGTAAATGAGTTTCCCAACTCCCCTTAAACTCCAATACACATGCTCTCAGCATGTCCTCCAGTGTTTGGATCGTTCTCTCGGTTTGTCCATCCGTCATTGGGTAGAATGCGGTGCTCATTTTGATTTGAGTACCGAGAGCTTTTTGTAACTCCGTCCCAAAAATGAGAGACAAATCTACTGTCTCGGTCAGAAATGATGTCGTGTGGTACTCCATGTCGTCGTTCCACATTATCGATGTAGGCTCGGGCTAAAAGAAAATAAAGCAAATCGAATAAAATAAAAAAAATAATAAAAAAAACAAATTTCGCAACCCGCGCGGTGTCCGCGCTGTGCGGACGTTTAGCGCGCCAGGACCATGCTGTCGCATCAGATTGAAAAAAAAGGGCTCGCACGGGGCGCGAGTCAATTCCTCCCCTTCCCACATCCGAGACCACTCCACATTTCCTCTCAAATTCGTTTTCTTACTCTCAAATTTTCCCGATTCCGACTTCGATTTCGCTTGGCAAGGTATGTATCTACTGCTAATACTTGCTAATTTCGATTTTCATGCCTTGGTTACCTTGATTCTTGGACGGATTTTGAAATTAGGGTTTATGTGCAAAAATTGAGGATTTGTTATTTTTAGGCTTGATTCGTGCGAATTAGCGATCTTATGTGATAATTGATGCTACTCTTGTTGATTTGGAAGTGTTTGTGCAACAATGTATACCTATTTTGGGGAAGTTCTTACTAGATTTTAGGTTTTTAGGAAGGGTATGAAATTTTCGATTTATGATGGTATTGCGGGCATGAAAATGGGTTTATTGTTGTTATTGGTTGCCACATTCTGATGATGAGTTGTTGCTCGAGTAGTTGTTTCAATTTGTGGACAATTTCGTGTACTTCGTAAGTAGAGTTGAAACTTGTCGTATTTCGCCCTCAACGTGTTCTACGAAATGCCACAAAGGGGTTTGAAATTTGTTTTGGTATGTCCATCGTTTGAATTGCATTTTTGTTTTACGTTAAGGAGCGATTGGGGTAAGGTGGCTATGGATTACTCGTGTTGGAAGTTTATGTTGATGTTTTCCCTATGCATTTTGCTCGATGCCCGATGTATGGAATCTAGCCTTAATAATTATTATTGGGCATTTTGCAGGATGTTGCTTTTCTTGTGTGTTGTTTTGGCGTCTCTCATGTGTCCTCCGGGGGCCAAGAGATGAGCTATTCGGCGCGATGCGGCTGGCCCTAGCACTGCCGCTCCGGTGATGCCGGATGTTGATGACAGCGAGTCTGAGGAGGGCGAGGAGCGGGGCCCGAGACTCAGGGGTCTCCCTAACGAGGAGCGTCCTCGCCAGCACGATAGACATCGGTTCGCGACGATGGCCTCTCAGGAGTTCTATTTCGACGAGCTTCGTCGGAACAGGGGTTATGTTCCGGAGAGAGGCATGTATCCTCATCATGTGGATGATGATAGGGTCATTGCGGTTTTGGAGCATCTTCAGTGGACAGGACTCGCACGTCATCCCTAGGGCATTGCCTCCGGTTATCTAGCTATGGAGGTCATTGCCAACATTGGCGGTCTTGGGGAGAATAGCGACTTATCTCGTGTCTGGGTTCGTGGCCGCTACCTGGACTTCAGTGCTCGGGCGATCAACCTCTATTTCGGTCTACCTGACGATGGCGTATTCCGGCCACAGCCTGAGGGCCGTATACTTGCTCCTGCATGGGGCGTCTTGTGCACCGAGGTACCACCGCAGACTGATGGGTGATTTTCACTACTCATATTTAACCACAAGCGGATGGTTGTCATCAAGTAATAAAAACCGGTGAATACCGGGTTGAACCACAGGGAATTTCAGAATATTATTTCATTCCAGAGAAATTTTAATTGTTCTTAAGTTCATTCATTATATTTTATATTTCTAAAAAGAGTTTGATTAATTCTAATGGTGATTAAATTAAAAATAGTGACATTAAATTTAAAATAAAGCAAATTAAAATTATAATTAATAAAGATATAAATGGGAGATGCTTGTAATATTTTAAATATTGCCATCTTTATATAAAATAGAAATTGCATATTGATTTAGCATTTTCCAATGTCTAAAAAGATCAATTTCTTAAAATTAATTATTTTATAAAGATTAAAAATATTGTAATCTACTAATGATCAAATTATGCTTAAACGGATTTCATGGAAGCTGATTAAATTACCTAACATTCTGCAATCATTATTCTAGGCCTAAATTTGAGTCTTTCCCAAGCATACAAATTTTCCTATAGCAATTAAAAAGCACTTTTCATTTCCCAAATCATTGTGCACATGCCAGAATCCATTTATAATGCAATTTATTCCCAATTCCGGTACTAAAATATTAATTCTACTTTTTATCTCCCGATTTAGCAAAGCAGAAATCACAGAATTGGATTCTAACATTTAATTATGCAGAACAGTGTAAATAATTTAACAATTATGGTAAAATAATAATAAAACATGGTAAACTGGATTTAATTAATAATATTAGAATGCAGATAGATTAGAATCAATGCCAGATTACTAAAAATAGGAAATACAGATTAATCGATCAATTCAGGCCTCTAACAGATTAGTGATTTGAATAGCAGATTTAGAAAAGCATAGAATGTCGATCATTTTGTAGCTTTCCAACATATAATCCTAATCCAATTTCTAACATAATAGCAGATTAATTCAGTCTAATGCCACAGATATCAGATTTATTATTCCTAATCACAGAATGATCGATCAACAGTAGATTAATATCCAAAAATGAAATTTCAATTCTGCAACTGATACAGAATGTCGTTCAAGACAGATTAAACAGATTCTAACATTTATTCATAATTCCAGATTCCAACAAAAGCATCGATCAAATTAATTCTTCCATAAAAAGGTAAATTCATACTTCAAAGTGATTCTGAACTCCCGTTCTAGATCACTTCTAACACGAACAATATAGAAATCCATCTACAAATTCGAAACATAATAGCAGATTACATTTAGAGGCAATTTCATAACATTACAAAGCAAGAAAAAGAAAGGCAACACCTATGATAGGAAGAACTCGATCAGAATGGCATCCTGTCCAATTCCTCCGGCTTGATTCTGTGTTTCCGGCCTTCTTCTCCCATTTTTCCAGATGTTTCATAATGTTCTTTGTCGATGAATATGAGTCTCGATATGAAGAATGGTGAAAAACGGGCTTTAAAACTGTGTTCGGGAGGTTAGAAAACTGCTCAACCGCGACTGTGGCGCAAAAAGTGGCGCTCAAAAGAGGTTTTCGGCGCCACCAAGGAGCTGCGGCGCATACGAAGATTTTCCGAATTTTCGAGTGTGGCGCATTTTGTGGCGCTGAAAGGGGCTTTTCGGCGCCGCAAAGAAGGTGCGGTGCATTCTGACAATTTCCTAAAATTTACCCTGCGGCGCAAAAAGTGGCGCCTGAAGGTGTTTTTATGCGCCACCAAGCTTATGCGGCGCATCCTGAAGCTTTTTTCCATCCGAAATTTTCCTAAGTGTTGATGTGGCGCCTGATGTGGCGCCTGAGCATGATTTTAGGCGCCGCCATGCCTATGTGGCGCATTCTGGAGCTTTTCCAGTGTTGAAAATTCCGAATTTGACATCCTTTGACCTCCGAACATCTTCTTTCTTCATTTTAATGCCTGAAACATCATTGCAATGTATTAGAATTGCCAAAGTCTTATTAAAAAGCATAAAACAAGGTAAATTGGACTCGGATAAGCTCAATTTAACCGGTCTTATTAATATTCACACATCACATGAAATATACACTAAAAAGCAGTAAAATAGAGTCTCATGCGTGCAATTTAGGTTCATTTTAACACAATTTAAGCTTATTTAAATGTGGTTTCACAGGGTGCATCAACATCCTCACACTTAAATATTGCTCGTCCCTTGAGCAATGAGATCAATTAACACATCAATTTGCCAATCAAGATAATAAAGATAAAGTCTTTATAGTTCTGCCAAATCATAGATTTCAACAACAAAATGAGATAAGAGGGTTCAAAGTTTAATGTACTAGAACTAGGCAAATTGATATGCATCAGCTATCAGAACCAGATACCCAATACACTTACAATACAGAAAACAGATTAATTATAGATAGCACTTAATATGGGAAAGTGAATAATGTAAATATGCTTTTCTATTCCAGTCTTTAAATATGCTCAATCTATGGCTAGGTTCCACTATATTCTAGACACTTTGGCTGAGTTGTAGATGGTTGAATTCCAAAAGCTACTTGTGTCACCGAATATGTGCCAGTCATTCAGTCAAGAGTTTATGAATTTTTATTTAATCACCCTCTCTCTCTCTTTTTTTTTGATCTTGCATTCTTCAATAATTTTTTCTTTTTCTGTTTGCAAGATTTGAATATCTTTTTTTTAAATATAAGGGTTTTACTCTGACTTTATTTTAATTAAACATTTAAAAAGACTTGGAACGAGCATATTTGTTTATAAATAATGATAACTCTCCATATTTTAAATAACTAGTCTAATTAATCAAATAGTTTTCTGCAATGCAAATAGAATTGTCACCAATAGCCCAAACAACTTGCATAACAATTTGACAAAGTCTAGGACTTTAAACTAAGAAACCTAACACTCATTAAATTGTAAAATCGATTAGAGCAGAACATTTAGACTTATTTGGATTTTCTCTAGATTGACAATGATGTGGTAATCTCCAAATAGTAGCACCACTGGGAAAACATAATTTAAATTTAAAATAACTAGTCATGCATGTACCACTTTATTCAAAGCATAATAAATGGTAAAATAAAATTAAATCAAGCTCTTACCACATACTTCATGCAAATTGATAACATATAACATGAAAAGATCACACCTGGAGTGTTTAGATCCTAGAAATTCTTTCACCGTATTGGATGTCCCCTTTCTGCTTGCTTCTTCATGGCATATCCTGCTTCTTTATATATTTATATGGTATTTGCTCATACAAAAGATAATCGTTAGAACACAAGGTAAATTATGAATTAAAATAAGTAAATTCCATCCATAATGTATTTAATTCAGATTTTTATTATTTAATTTATAAATTTCAGATTTTTAATTTTTATTAACTCTTTTCATTAATTAAATAAACATGGACAGATTTAATTAAAATATTAAATTTCATAAACTTACAAAAGCAAAATACCACAAGTTCTAGCAACTATTACATAAAGATGCTAATTAAATAAGCAAAATAGTACCAAAATAATTCTAACTATTACAAGTTAAACCAAAAAGGTAGCAATCCTATCTAATCAAAAATCTAGATTTCTAAAGATCCATCCGAATCACCTACTCCATCTTCCCTAGGAACATCATCACTCCCTGTAGAGCTCGAACTAGTAGTAGGAGGAACATATTGATCACCTAGACTTGCAGACATGAAGTACTCAAGTCTGCTGGAAAGTCGTGCAATTTATGCCTGTGTACTATCCTCCTTCTTCATCTCGGCTCTAAGCTAATGAATTTCATAAGTCATCCTATTGATTGCATTCTATGCGGGCTCAGCCTTAGTACCAGATGTATTAGGCATATCAGTGTGATGAGTGGGTACCCTACGAGGTGAATTCGGGTAGGCTAGCTCTGGACATCTTACTCCAGGCTTGGTATAATTAGTCTTGAAGCAAATAGGGGGCTTTGGCTTCACATCTTGAGCATAGGCACTTAGATCCACTCCAGCTTTCTTGCAAAGTGCCCAAATCAATGCAGGGAATCCAATAATCCTTCTTTTTACATCAGAAGCCAATTTATCCAACTCATATGCCACCATATCCCCAATGTCAATAGGCAACCCGTTCTTCACACAGTACACAAAATACAGCTCCTCTGCATTCGGTTGTGCAGTGTGCGAAGTAGGAAACACCTTATGCTTGTAGAGCAGGTAGATCTGGTATAGCGGTGCATCCATTGAAGTGGCAACAACATTTTCCTTCTTCTCCCCTATGTAGGCAACTTCCTTTTGCTTTTCGAACATCTCTCTCAAGATTCTTTTCTCCAACTCTGGTCCTCATTCCTCTTCATGAATAGGGTCATGAAAGTGCTTCTTCCTCGTAGCCGGGCAAGAGACATCCACAGTACCATAAAGTTCATTAATTACTGCGGGACCATATGGCACAGGCACTCCCCTAATCCATGAAGTATAGTGATCATACCGAGCATTACATAGGAATTGCCTAGTAAGCTCCCAAGAGTAAACTCCTTTCGGATGCGCAGCAAATTTTATCCATCCTCGACTCATGAGAGCATCATGAACCGAAAATCGCTCCATGTCAGCTTCAGTGAATCCTTTGTCCTGGATAATCCATCTTTCCACCATCTTCTGATAATAAGAATATGCAGTTTGATTGATGAAAATAGCCGGATTGAAAGTGTCCCCTGTTAATTCTTCCAGAGAAGGGGTATCATCCTTTCTATTGTGACTCTTTCTCTTGATTTTAGAATCACGTGGAATCTCCGGTGAAATTTCCTCCGGGGATTCAGCGACATCCTGGGGATCATCCTCTGTTGGCTGAGCAGAATTAAAAGAAGTGTTGTATCCGTTATATGAATCAGGAGCCACCAGGTTATTCACAAACATGTCTTCAGCACCACAACAGCCGGTTCCGGAACCGGTTCTCTAATAACTGGTGTCTGTGATGGGGCAGGCTCTGTGGCTTTCAGTTTCTTTCCACCATTGTTTTTCGGGTTATTCTTTCTCTTTGTTCTCATGGTGGCAGAATTTAGGAAGAAGGGATTGAGATTGGAGAGCTAATTAAACTGGAAGAAGAGAAAAATTGACAGATTTGGGAATGAGAGAGTGACCGATCGGTATTCTCTCTTATAAAGATGGTGAAATCTTGATTTTGTTGAGATATGGAGGGATTGATTTAATCAAGACCCAAATATACACTAAACATACGATTTGGAGTTAGTATAATGCTGTTTAGGATCCCAAAAATCGATTAGATATGATTTGAATCTTTTGGATTCGCGAATTTTTGAAAAATTCGCGTTGATGGCGCAAAAAGTGGCGCTCCGAGGCCAATTTAGGCGCCACACAACGAGTGTGGCGCATTTTAAAAATAAAATAAAATTTAAAAATAAGCCGTGGCGCATTTTGTGGCGCTGAAAGGGAGTTTTATGCGCCGCACAGTTGATGCGGCGCATCCTGAAGCAAACTTGGAAAAATTTTCATTTTGCGGCGCCAAAAGTGGCGCTTCAAGGCAGATTTAGGCGCCACCAAGCACGTGTGACGCATTTTGGAAAAACTCAGAAAAATTTCTAAGTTTTGTGGCGCTGTAGGGCATTTTTAGGCGCCACAATGCCTATGTGGCGCATTCTGTGCCAATTCGGGCAGAATGTGTTTTTCCTAAGTTCTTCCCCATGATGTCCAAAATCTCCAAATCACTCAACAATACCAATTTCACTTCATCCACACCTTAATCTAGTCCAAATAAACTTCATTGATCTTTTAACAGTTCAAAACAACTCAATCTAGCATGCTATTGGTAAGAGATACTTTATTGAATGTAAAAGCAACTAAAAACCTCATAAGCTAAATAAACACTATCTAACGCTTCATATAATCAAAAGAACATGAATAACAAAAATAACATATCTAAGATAGCAAAATAATAGAAAATAGAGTTAGGACAAATACAACCCAAATGAAAATAACTAAAATGTAGCAAAATAAAAATAGAGTCGAATACATAGGCCTATCAATACAAGTCATATCTAATGATCACAAGCCTATCTATCGCTCATCTCTCGCACTCAGTCAGAGTCCTCAGAATCGTCATCATCATTGTCTCCAACTTCCTCAGATCCATCCCCAGCATCAGCATCCTCAGCATCATCATCTCCATCCTACCATCTCCAGAGCCTACATAGTCCTCATCCTCATCGTCCTCAGAAGGTGTCTGAGGAGCGACATATCGCTGTCCTAAGCTCTGGGACATGAAGTACTCCAGTCGGACTGCATGGTAAGCCTGGGCTCGAGCATTCTTGGCTATCTGGTCAGCCAAGAAATGGTGCCTTTGAGCTGCAAGTAAGGCATGCTCATTCACTGTGTTCAGCAAGTTCTGCTGGTTTATCAATAAGGTCCTAGCCCACTCAGGCTCTCCCTGATGCTGATATGACTGCTGTGAGTGCTGTGGCTGCCGTGGCGGAGCTCTCCCTCGTCCTCTACCTCTGCCTCTACCACCTCGTGTACCCCGGGTGGATTGTGAAGCAGCCTCAGAATGCTCCTGACTAGCCTGTGAAGGTGCAGGTGGTGGTGACAGCCTGGGCAACTCCCTGGGAAGTATCATAGGCTGGCACCTTATGCCAGGCAGCTTGAAGTTCTTCTTCCCAAATGGAATAGGGGGCCTCATCCTCCAATCTCTATCAAACTGCCCCATATTCACTCCTGCCTGAGCACAAAGCTGCCATATCAAGCTGGGGAACATAAGAGCTGACCTCTTAGACACCCCCGGTGTCTGTCTCAACTCAAGTGATATAAGCTCTCCCATGTTGATCGGGCTCCCCACCTTGATGCAATATGGGACATGCATATCCAGGGCAGTAGGTCCAGAGGTCTGAGTCGAAGGACTCAATCTAGATCTGTAGAACATGAGAAGCTGGTACATGGGTGCATCCATATCAGGCCCGTGTAGCCTACTTATGTCATCATCATCATACGTGAGGACATCCTCCTGACCCTTAAACATAGACATCCGTACAAGCTTCTTGAAATCCTCCCTATCATCGGCTCTCATCACCGGCTCCCAGAAATCTCTGCCGTAGGGCACATCCACTACTCCAAATAATTGGTTGATGTGCTGAGGAGTGATGGGTACTCTAACCCCAAAAATCCAAGAATCCTCATCCTCAGCATTGGCTAGAAACAGCCTAGTCAACTCCCACGAATATGATCCAGCTGGGTGTCTCACAAATCTCTCCCAACCCCTGGATCTAATAGCATCTCGGAGTAAAGGGTGCTGTAAATCTCTATCTGAAAATCCCCTATCAGCGATGATCCTTTTCTTATGAAATCTTTTGTACAGCTCGTAGGCTCTGGAACTCCTGAATACAGTGGCATCGAATATGCCCTCCCTGACATACAACAAATCGGGGACATAGGCTCTGGGATCTTGCCTTTTCGGTCCTCCCCTTGCCGGTTGCTCCTCCTGCTCCCCCTGATCAACCTCCTCATCATCTTCCTCCCCTCCTACAGCCTCAGGGACAGGCTCCTGTATGACTAATGCAGCAGATCTCCCTCTCCTAGGTCGAGAGGAAGTGGAACTCGTGACAGGTGCCTTCCCCCGAGAGGCTCTAGAGGGGGCCTGTGAATGGTCAGATGTCTCAGGCTGAATGGACTGATCAGGCTGATCGGGCTGGTCAGGCTGATTGACCTCCTGATGGTCATCAGCAGATACTGTAGTATGTCTCGAAGATGCACCACTCTTGGACTTGCTCTTCCTAAAATAGGAGAGAAGTCCCTTGGACTTGGAAGCGCCTCCTGATCCCTGTGGGTGATCCATCTGCATCAAATTTTCCGTGCGGAGTCTGCGATGTTAAAAAATATGCTCATCAGGAATAGGAGTAGGAATGCTATCCGGTGACTGTGGATCATAAATCCCCATTCTCCCATCGGGCATGGGTATATACCTATAACCCGATTTCTTAGGGAGGTTTGGAGGATTATACATTATTGCAGTACCTGGTTGTACAAAAACTCTGGGTTAGTATCATATATATGCATTGCCTCCCATCCTCACACTTAAGTTTAAACCAAAGGTTTAACTTAAGTGTTGAGTATAAAGCAAACATATACATCAACCTAGAATGTGGGATTTAGATAACTCAATGACCAAGATGTTGTATTTTAAAAATTGTGAATCCTAAACTTTGTTTAAATATATCATCCATTTTATTCTAAAGTTTAAAATTCATGTTTAAACATGTCTTTTTAATAAAAACTTCTTATTTTATTAAATTTTCAGATTTAATAAGCAAAAACAACCTAAATTATCAAACTAGTGCATTACAAATGGTTTAAATTAATATTTAAATCCATTCCAATTTATTCGTATGATAAATTAACCTATTTTAATTAACTAAATTATAAATAAAAGAGTTTTTTTTATCAAAACATGGTTCAATTAACTCACATTATGAAAAACATGGAATTTTTGACATGAGAACAACTTTATATTTTTAATATAACTAGAATGACATGTTCTAGTGATGTTTCATCCATTTAATTAATCAAAAATGCCATTTCAATTAATTTAAAATAATTTTCAGATTTTAAAAGTTTCAAAAATCGCAAATTTTAATGTTAATCCAAAAATTCTCACATTATGCATTCAATCCATGTTCTACAACACTTGTTCATGTTTAAATTAAAATTTAGACAATTAAAAACAAATTTAATCCCACATTCTAACAATTCCCAAAATTTGAGCAACAACACAAATACCAAAACTAATGCATTCCAAAGCACTAGAATATGATAATAATTGAATTAGGATAGTCATTCTTACCTAATTTGAAGGATTGGAGCACTTTGAAGAAGATTCCCCAAAGCTTGAAAAACTAGGGTTGAAGAACCCTAATTTGATTGAACAAACAAAATTTTGGGGTTTTTGGAATGAGAATTGACAATGTAGATGAGAATTGATAGGAAGAAAAAAGAATTGGAAGAATTTTTACCGGAGTGGCGCAAATGTGTCGCTTGGAGGAAGAAGAATGGCGCTCGGTTGAAATTGGAAGAGAGAAAATGGGGCTTTCGGTCGAATGGAATGGGAAGAAAGGGAAATTTTTGGGATTAAAAATCCCGATCGAAACCGGGTCTGGCGCCCAGACCCGTCGGGTCAGGCGCCAATGTGGCGCTCGAGTGGTGTTTTCGGCGCCACAAAGGTGTTGCAGCGCCTAGCTCGATCGAAATTTTTTCTAAGTCTTCAGGTGGCGCAATTTTCGGCGCTCCAGAGTGGTTTTATGCGCCACCATGAAGGTGTGGCGCATAACCTGACCAAAATTTTTCCAGGTTCAAAATTGGCGCATAAAGTGGTGCCTTGGCATGGTTTTAGGCGCTACCAAGAAGGTGTGGCGCCTAAACTGAGTCCGTGACACTCGAATTTCAGCTCAAACTCAACCAAAATGATAGTTTATTCAATCCCTAAGGTTAGTAAGTCAGATTTAGCATATATAGACTCCTCAAATCCTTCCGGATCATAATTCTCCTCAATTAAACCAACTAGTCCATATAGATCCTCCTCCTTAACTCATCACCGAGTCAAAATACACATGTCAAGATCAATTCTCCAAGTACACATAAATCCATCATTTCTTAACATTTTGCTACTTATTCCAATTCATAGGCAATGTCCTACTCAATTTATTGAACACATGCAATAAACATAGCATAAAATTCAAACAACATAATTAAACTAAAAACACATTTAAATTAAATTAGACAAGAATAATAAAGCAAATAAAAGCACATAAAAAATCAAATGCAAAATATTTTTGTCTTTTTCTCTCATTTTATAATTTTTATTGGTTTTTATAAGTTTAATAAATGAAAACTCAACATAATTAAAATGCAATGCAATTATTCCAATAAGCAGATTTAAATAACCAAAGGCTTAACATTAATTTGTTCGATGAATTTAACTTCATCTCCAAAATAATGTTTAAGTCTTTGACCATTTACAGTGAATTCCCTTTCATCTTCAGCTTTTAAAACTACTGCACCATTATCCAACACTTTAACAATCCTAAAAGGCCCTGACCACTTTGTCTTCAATTTACCAGGAAACAGCTTAAATCTAGAATTATATAAAAGCACTAATTGTCCAGCTTCAAACACCTTAGGTCTAAGCATTTTATCATGATAAAGCTTTGTTCTTTCCTTATAAATTAGAGCATTATCATACGCCTGACGTCTAATTTCTTCTAATTCCGTAAGATCTACCTTCCTTTTTAGGTACTACTTGAACTGGACTCACCCACTGACTATCAGAGATAGGATAGATAATACCTGCATCGAGTAGTTTAATCACCTCTGATCTTACAGCTTCTTGTAGATGTGGATTCAGTCTCCTTTGGGGCTGTCTCACTGGCTTGCACAGGTAATCCTCCCTCACACTTACTTTCAGCTAAGTCCTCACAACTCTCCACTAACTGCTCAAATTTCCTATAGGGATCATGTCTAGCAAAGAACTCTCTCTCAATCACCTCATCCTCCTGATAGATAGCTGTAACTCTATTACACGGGTAGGTGTCAGAACTAGCGTGTTGTGTTTTAGTTGTCTTAGAAATATAAATCCGGTGTGTACACAATGCTGGACTCAGTCCCTTGATGTCGGCTATCGTCCAACCTATTGCTCTAACATGCTTACTCAACACTTGGGTTAATGCATTTAATTGATCATCATTTAATTTATTACTTGCAATAACAGGTAAAGTATCATTCTCACCAAGAAAAACATACCTCAAATGTGATGGCAGCTCCTTCAATGTCAATGTAGGTGGCTTGTCAACAGACGGGACTAACTTGGATTCTTCTATCGCACATGTTACTTGCACAGGTAATCCTCCCTCACACTTACTTTCAGCTAAGTCCTCACAACTCTCCACTAACTGCTCAAATTTCCTATAGGGATCATGTCTAGCAAAGAACTCTCTCTCAATCACCTCATCCTCCTGACAGATAGCTGTAACTCTATTACACGGGTAGGTGTCAGAACTAGCGTGTTGTGTTTTAGTTGTCTTAGAAATATCAAACGACACTTGTTCATTACCTACTTTAAGTGTAATTTTACCATCATCCATATCAACCATAGCCCTACCAGTTTGCAGAAATGGTCTACCTAGAATCAGAGGAATATCAATGTCCTTTTCCATATCAAGAACAACAAAGTCGACAGGGAAAATGAAGCTCTCTACTTGAACAGGAACATCTTCTACAATGCCTAAAGGAGTCCTAATAGATCTATCAGCAAGCTGTAGCTGCATCCTAGTAGGCTTCACAAATCCTACTCCTAGTTCTCTAAAGACATGTAAAGGCATCAGATTAATACTAGACCCGAGATCACACAAAGCTTTATTGAATTCTTTAGTGCCAATAATGCACGGAATAGTATAACTCCCAGGATCTTTTTGTTTAATAGGTTGCCTTCTTTGTAAGATTGCACTGCATTCCCCTGTCAGTGTCACTTTCTCTTCATCATCAACACTCATCTTTTTTGATAGAATTTCTTTTAAGAACTTAGCATACACAGGCATTTGTGCAATGGCATCAGAAAAAGGGATATCAATTCTTAAATTCTTAAAGACTTCTAAGAATTTGGCATAATCTTTATCTTCCTTAGCCTTTTTAAGACGCTGTGGTTATGGAATAGGTGGCTGATATGGCTTGACCGGGACAGTAGACTTTTCTTTACCATTATCCTGTTCAACTCTAAGTTTCTCACTCTCCTTAGGCTCATCAGTGTTTTTATGCTGGGTTTCTTTCTCTGTATCTTCACTTTGATCATCTACAGCTTCAGCTAAAACTCTGGATCATCTAAGGTAGGGTAAGGATTAGGTAATTCCTTTTTATTCCTTAAAGTGATTGCTTTACACTGCTCTTTTGGATTAGGATCAGGCATGCTTGGTAGTGTTCCTTGCTGTCTATTTGAGGTATCCCTAGCAATTTGACCAACTTGAACTTCTAAATTTCTCATTGAGGCTTGCATTTGCTGAATTGTTTGTTGTTGAGACACGATTGTGCTCATTAACTCTTTTAAATTGACCTCATCACTTCCTTGGTTTTGTTGCAGCTGTTGTGGAGGTTGAAAGTTCCTAGGCTGTTGGTTAGGGTAAAAAGGTTGATTCTGATTCCTGTTTTGATTATAGTTTTGGTTCTGATTTTGGTTTTGAAAATTCCGATTTTGACTTGGATTTTGATTTGGGTAACTTTGATTTTGGTTCTGTGGATAAGGTTGACGGTTGTTTTGTGGGTAGGTGTTTTGTTGAAATTGAGTATTCTGATTTGGATAAAAATTTTGATTTTGAGGATGGTTTTGGTTGTAGTTTTGCTGCCTATTTCCCATGTAGTTCACATCTTCCACTTGCTCCTCAGTCCCCTCACACTGCATAGTCTCTTGAAGTCCTTGATCAAGCAGGTGACAGACTGATGACTCGTGAGGTCCATGACAAATACCGCATCTCACAAGTGGTAACATCCCTTAATTGAAGTGAGTTGTACCAAGTTTTAGCTTTATCCTTGAGTGAAAATGAGAACAATCTCAACTTAATTTCATCACTGGTAACACCATTTATTTTCACTGTGTCACAATAGTCCAGAAAATTTCTTATGTGTTCTACAACATCATTAGTAGGTGCTCCATTATATTGATTAGCTTGAACCATTGTGATTAGTGCAGGCTGAAGGGTAAAACTTAAAGCATCTACATCTGGCATTGGAGTTCTATTAAGCAGATTTCCACTAGTTCCTTGTAAGTGTTCTTCAATGGTCATTTCAGCTTGATCATCGTGCTCCAAATCACCACCGTTACCTCCATTATTACCCTGATTATCATTATTATTCGCTGCCATGTTTAACCTATTGAACTGAACAACTAATTGATTAGTTTGAATTGTTGAAACTCCAGTCGTTGGAGAATAGTCTTCTTCATCAGAAGATGAATTAATTAAAATTTCCAACTGAGCTGGTCCCTACGTTTCCCTAATCTAATAGCTCTAAGAGTACGCTCAATTTCAGGATCATAAGCTATTTCTGCTTGTTTGCTTCGCACTGCAAATATTAAATAAAAATAAAATAAAATAAGTAACAGTTAAATTAATATTTAACTTAATAAATTCAAATTAATAAACTAAAAACAATTAAAAGTTCACAACAAATTCCCCGGCAACGGCGCCAAAAGCTTGATGGGTGATTTTCACTACTCATATTTAACCACAAGCGGATGATTGTCATCAAGTAATAAAAACCGGTGAATACCGGGTCAAACCACAGGGAATTTCAGAATATTATTTCATTCCAGAGAAATTTTAACTGTTCTTAAGTTCATTAATTATATTTTATATTTCTAAAAAGAGTTTGATTAATTCTAATGGTGATTAAATTAAAAATAGTGACATTAAATTTAAAATAAAACAAATTAAAATTATAATTAATAAAGATATAAATGGGAGATGCTTGTAATATTTTAAATATTGCCATCTTTATATAAAATAGAAATTGCATATTGATTTAGCATTTTCCAATGTCTAAAAAGATCAATTTCTTAAAATTAATTATTTTATAAAGATTAAAAATATTGTAATCTACTAATGATCAAATTATGCTTAAACGGATTTCATGGAAGCTGATTAAATTACCTAACATTCTGCAATCATTATTCTAGGCCTAAATTTGAGTCTTTCCCAAGCATACAAATTTTCCTATAGCAATTAAAAGGCACTTTTCATTTCCCAAATCATTGTGCACATGCCAGAATCCATTTATAATGTAATTTATTCCCAATTCCGGTACTAAAATATTAATTCTACTTTTTATCTCCCGATTTAGCAAAGCAGAAATCACAGAATTGGATTCTAACATTTAATTATGCAGAACAGTGTAAATAATTTAACAATTATGATAAAATAATAATAAAACATGGTAAACTGGATTTAATTAATAATATTAGAATGCAGATAGATTAGAATCAATGCCAGATTACTAAAAATAGGAAATATAGATTAATCGATCAATTCAGGCCTCTAACAGATTAGTGATTTGAATAGCAGATTTAGAAAAGCATAGAATGTCGATCATTTTGTAGCTTTCCAACATATAATCCTAATCCAATTTCTAACATAATAGCAGATTAATTCAGTCTAATGCCACATATATCAGATTTATTATTCCTAATCACAGAATGATCGATCAACAGTAGATTAATATCCAAAAATGAAATTTCAATTCTGCAACTCATACAGAATGGCGTTCAAGACAGATTAAACAGATTCTAACATTTATTCATAATTCCAGATTCCAACAAAAGCATCAATCAAATTAATTCTTCCATAAAAAGGTAAATTCATACTTCAAAGTGATTCTGAACTCCCGTTCTAGATCACTTCTAACACGAACAATATAGAAATCCGTCTACAAATTCGAAACATAAGAGCAGATTACATTTAGAGGCAATTTCATAACATTACAAAGCAAGAAAAAGAAAGGCAACACCTATGATAGGAAGAACTCGATCAGAATGGCATCCTGTCCAATTTCTCCGGCTTGATTCTGTGTTTCCGGCCTTCTTCTCCCATTTTTCCAGATGTTTCAGAATGTTCTTAGTCGTTGAATATGAGTCTCGATATGAAGAATGGTGAAAAACGGGCATTAAAACCGTGTCCGGGAGGTTAGAAAACTGCTCAACCGCGACTGTGGCGCAAAAAGTGGCGCTCAAAAGAGGTTTTCGGCGCCACCAAGGAGCTGCGGCGCATACGAAGATTTTCCAAATTTTCGAGTGTGGCGCATTTTGTGGCGCTGAAAGGGGCTTTTCGGCGCCGCAAAGAAGGTGCGGTGGATTCTGACAATTTCCTCAAATTTACCCTGCGGCGCAAAAAGTGGCGCCTGAAGGTGTTTTTATGCGCCACCAAGCTTATGCGGCGCATCCTGAAGCTTTTTCCATCCGAAATTTTCCTAAGTGTTGATGTGGCGCCTGATGTGGCGCCTGAGCATGATTTTAGGCGCCGCCATGCCTATGTGTCGCATTCTGGAGCTTTTCCAGTGTTGAAAATTCCGAATTTGACATCCTTTGACCTCCGAACATCTTCTTTCTTCATTTTAATGCCTGAAACATCATTGCAATGTATTAGAATTGCCAAAGTCTTATTAAAAAGCATAAAACAAGGTAAATTGGACTCAGATAAGCTCAATTTAACCGGTCTTATTAATATTCACACATCACATGAAATATACACTAAAAAGCAGTAAAATAGAGTCTCATGCATGCAATTTAGGTTCATTTTAACACAATTTAAGCTTATTTAAATGTGGTTTCACAGGGTGCATCACAGACCGAGCACGACCACGAGCTGCAGTTGACGACGATGGACACTCCTTGGTGTGTACTCACTCAGCTATGGTTAGGACGCGTCCGACCGATTACCCGGAGCCATATCGTCGTAGATCATGTCTATGAGACCATTTGCTTTATCGCCCGGGGCTGTAGGGTAAATGTGGGAGCTTGCATTGAGGACAGTCTGAGGGGTTTGCGACGAGGACGATGGAGTAGGGTGATCACTCACGTTCACCTCATTTGTGGTTTATGCGCGGCCCAGGGGATCCGTACGACGCCGGAGACGGACCCTTACGAGTTAGATGCAGGTGAATATTACCGTGTTCCGACTTACACCGTCCGGCATAATGCCTTGCGACGCGGAGCACCTCGGGCTGTACTTCGCCCGCAGCCCGAGGATGGTGGTTTGATTTTAGTTGTTTCCCCAGAGCAGCCACCTCCACCTCCCGTGGTTCCACAGCAGGGTCAGGAGATGACGCCGATGCTCCAGATGATGCAGGCGATGCAGCTTAGTATAGATGCTGGGTTCGCCGCCTGGCAGGCTCGTTACGACGCTTTGGATGCCAGGATGGATCTATATCAGGCTCGCATGGATACGATCACTACGAGGCAGCTGGAGGAGCAGGCTACCATGACCGACATGTATGCCTACATGCGTCAGATGGATGAGTATCTGCGTCGGCAGTTTCCCCCTCCCGATCAGTGATCTCATGGTTTTCCTTTGCGTTTTTACCTAGACTTGGGTCAGGAGCAGTTGATTTAGTAGTTTCTTTATGGGTGGTATAATGACTATTCTACTGACTGTGATTTGGTGTATGCTTTTGTAATGTCCCGTAGGGGTTACTGTTTAGTTATCTGTTTCAATGGCGATATTCTATCGTAGGGAAAAGTTTTAGGAATTATTTCCTCTTCTCCCATTTTGTTTTTTTTTTTTCGTCACTAGATATTCAGAATTCCCGAGAAGTAAATTAATGAATAAGCGATTGATTGCAACTTGTATTTTATCTCGTAAAGAAATTGTAATACAAGTAATATGATGTACCCAAAAATATTTACTCAGCAAAAGAATAGAGTATCTAAAGTATCTAGGCTCCCTCTGGCAGTGCAACAGGATCCTCTACTGGGTCCTTATCCCCTGGGCTTGGATTCGCTGACTGATGAACCATGTGAGGCCGGAGTCCAAGGGTTCCATAACGGCCATGGATAAGGCTTGATGGGCTTTCAACTGCGGGTGTTGGGCTTCGTGGTCCCATCAAATGGTCTTCCACAGGGTTGTATGGTACCACGATATCAGTGAGGTCGAGTAGGTCCATCCCTAGATCCTTGATTCTGTCTATCATTGCATCGCTCCGTTCAGTGAGTTTTTGCACTTGGGTTTCTAAGTCTTTTATGCGACCTTGATCAGCAGCTCTCAAGTTCAAAAAGTGTTGGAGGTCAGCTTCCCTTAAGTCTCCCATTTGGTGCAGATTTGCCTCCAAGTGAGCTATGCGATGTTTCATTTGTTGTATGATTTGTTGGGAATCAAGGTGAGCGTTAATGTTTTTGACCATTAGGTTCATCATATCTTGGTTCGCCATCTAGCGCAAGCAAAAGATCTAAGTTAAAACACGCAAAGATTCTAAGTTCTCTAAGTAAAGGCAATGCAGTATACACATGCAAATGATGATTTCCCCCCAAAATTAATTTATGCATTGTATATATATATATATATTATTATTTTCTATTTCCCATGGGTTTTAAAAAAATTTCCTTGGGAATAAATGCTTTCAAAATTTAAAATAATAGTTAAAATCCTCAGACCTCTATATTGGGTCAAAAATAATAATTAATCTTTGGGTCAAAGAAATTTGGGCTAAAAATAATTTGGGCTAGGAAATTTTGAAAAATAATAATTTATGCTCTTTATAAGGTAATACCTTTAAAATTAATAGTGTACATTTAAAAATAATCTATATAATAAATCCTGAATACTTTTTGGTTTGTGCAGACTGTATTGTCCTTATTCAATATAACTAAATCTTTTTAATCTTTAGGGTCTTATCAGTAATTATACCACTATTTTTCAATCAATGGCTTCAAGTAATCCATGTCACCGCTGATTAATCATACATGATACACGTCAGCGCTGATTAATTATACTTGCCATATCATCAACTTTTAATACTATATTTAGATCATGAATCTATATTATAAACAAATCTTTAAAAAAATCTTTTTATATATTTTCAAAAGATATAAAGTTTAAATAAATTATAATATATTTGATGGTTAATAAATATTTAATTAAAGTTGTATATCATAAACTTTTTAATTGAATATATATATATATATATATATTCAATATTAAATTCGTTGTATTAAAATTTGAGCCTAAAGTATTTTTGCTCTGCACAACCTATACAAACTAATGAAAAACTAAAGTATTAATGAGTATTCATCTAAATCAATATAATAAATTCAAGTCAAGCGAAAAAAATATAATAAATTGAAGATTTAGTAAATCTAGTCATACTTTAGTTAATTTATCAAAATATATATTTAAAAGAAATTATTCTACTATAGAAAATTTTAATCAAATTTTAATCCTAATTTTCGGTATTAGGTTTGATTTTGAATTTAATTCTTATCATAATAAAATAATTCTTGGAGAAACTGGGTATCCCCAAGCCACACAGGCAATTAAGGGCGCCTCTCCTAAAACAATTTTTGCATACAAAAGGTTCAAACCCGAGATCTTGCTTAAGCAACTAGAGCCCCAATCCACTCAAGCCAACTACTGTTTGTCATAAGAAAATAATTTTAATAAACCACATAATATAAAGAAAAAAATAATTATTCAAATTATATTTTAAATATATATATTTAATAATTAAATCTAATTTTTAATCAATTATAATAAAATTTAACCAAAAAATTATTTAAAATTTTCATTTCACTTATTGCTCAATATATATTGATATTATTATTAAAAAATAGCATAATGTAAATACAAAATATAGCATTATATTATATTCAAACAAAAAATATATGATAATATAATTTTATTAATCTTAAAGTATTAACTAATTCATATCCATAACATAACATATAAAAAGAAAAGAATAATATTATATATTCAAACCAAAAAAAAATATTTTAGTTTTTTTGCTGAACAGTCTATACAAGTTAAGAAATGATCATGGGAGCTCATGACACACAAATTACAAAGGAATAAAAGGGGAGTGAAATCTTTGCAGCCATGTAAATATATCACATAGCTTTTATGTTTTACTTAATTTCTTAGATTCTGAAATAGATAAAACAAAGTATTGAATTTAATAGAAACAACAATTTAACTCTATTAGTATAATAGAACTTCTGACACGGAAGTATATGATTTGCTTTCCTTAATATAAAAAAGTAAAGAACGAACATGGCAGATAATTCAATCGATCAATCCTAGAAGGAATATAAATAAATGAGAATGTTAAGGCGTTTACTGCATTTATATATGCAGAATAAATCTAAATTCTGATGGTGGAAGTTGTTTTATGGTGGATTAGAGAAGCAAATGGTTGATCATAGATCATAGATGTGTAAAGAGAAGAGGGGAAGCAAAATTACTTTATTATTCTCAATTGTTTTTTCATGATGTATATGTCTCTAGTTTTTTGTTGTTCATCTAAACTCAGCTCCGTTGCAGCTTCATTCGAAATAAAAATCAAATTCCTTTAACGTTGTCTGTTATTCCATAGTTCGTTCATATTCCTATTCCACCAACCAATGTTACTTGATTTTCACCTAACCCATAAGGTATAGCACCCCTAAACCTCTTTTATAAAACAACTTTTAATAGATCACTCACCTGTGATCTTTATTTGCAAGATCCCAGGTGAATAAGTGTGCGAATATAAGTAGTGTTGTCTAATGATTACAAAATATTGATATATGACTTCTATTGTGTCATGTGTTTGTGCTTTTATGATTTCCGTAAGTAAGGGATGTCGATATCTAATTGTTTTTATCCAATTACAGTCGAAACATGAATGAGTTTAGTTTCCCTCCCCACGAAATTGAACGCATTCAAAAGGGTAATTTAGTGTGTTTTATTGCAAAATTTTTTTTTTGGCCTGAAAGCCGAACGGGGCTCTCACATGTGAAACTTATTCAACCCACAAATGTGAAAATTTGAGTATAATATCTCCAAATAAAGTGCAAACAGTTTGGTCTGGTTTCTTGACATTTTTTTATTTATTAATATTATATTTGTGTTAGACTTTGTTATTGCCCTGGACTGAGTTTAAGAACAAAATATTTGAAAGTAGGAAAGATCTGGCCAATATTCTTTCAGTGGTTTAGTTGTTGTATGGGTAAAATGGTGTGTGTTGGGCACGTTAAAGATGGCAAAAGTTATATTACTTCATGCACATGCTGCTGAAGAACCATTAGAACAAGCATTTGTATATTTCTCAATAATGTTGAAGAAAGGTATTCCCCGAATGTGATCACATATAATGCTATATTGAATGGCCTTTGCAAAATTTGAAAAGTAGATGAGGTTTATAAGCTGCTTTCTGAAATGCAGATGAAAGAAATATCTCCTAATAAGTACACATACACTATTTTAATGAATGTGTACTGTTACCAGGAGGTTTTTAAGTTGTACAATGAATTGTTCGATTGAGGAATTCAACTTGATTCCTTCACATGTAGTACATTGTTTAAATATTTGAGAAAATACTACCCACCATTGACAGTTGAAGTGCTTGAATTTATAATTCTAGAAGTTGGAAAGCCCAGTTGAAATAGATAGTTGACATGTTATTAGCTTGATAAATAATAAATGTCTTCTATTTTAACAATGAAATTTCAAACTCGATTGTTAAACTCTGAACTCTATTCGCCCTCAACTTTTAAGAACTCTAAACTTTAAACCATTACTCAAAACTATCACAATTTGAAACTATCATTCATTATGAATTCCAAATTCTAAACTCTAAACTTCTACGTATTTATTTTGTTCATCCAATTAAAAAATTATTAGTACTATAATAATAAGAAGAAAGCAGCACGCAACGCGCGGGTCAAAAAAGCTAGTAGTAATAATAATATAATAGTAGTTTAAAATAATAATGGTTTAAAAATAATAGTTTAAAAATATCCGGGCTCTGATACCAACCTGTAACACCCCGGTTTTTGATAACCCAGGTCGGGGTGTCACCGCCACACCTCCCTAGCAAGACACGGCTTCTCCGAGCTTGCTAAAGAGATGCAATGCTAGGTATTGCAGTATTTAAAATATTTAAAACATTAAAACAGCCCATACATTTTAGTTCGAAAAATAATATCATTATAGTTGCAGCGGAAATTAATATTTAAGTATATGTATTGCAGCGGAAATTTAAATAGGGCAAACATGGCCAAAACACGGGTTAAACAGGTCCGTTCATGCAAGTCATAGTCTAATGCAAAATTCAAAATATAAGGTTCCCAAAACTCCCATGAATGTACATGATCACACATAATCCACGTGCTCTGTAAGAAAAAGAAAGAAATAAATGCTTTGGTCAGCACAACGTGCTGAGTAAGTTAACACATAACATGGTTATGGGGTTTCAAAGCCATTAATTAAATTTAAATAAAAGCATGCTACTAGATAATACGCAATTTATTTGAATTAACTAGACAAATTGCATAAATTAAATCATGGATTCCAATCATACATTTAGCATAATTTAAATAATTAATCAAGTTGCAAGGGGATTTTTCAAAAATTTCTTGTTTCATGTATTTTATTTCGAGAAAATTCCATTCGTTTAAACTTTGAAGGCCAATTTCACAATTTCAACAAGTTTCTCAACGTACGACTTTCTTAAAACGCTGTTTACTCCAAAATTATTTAAAAATTCATTTTAAGTCCGAAAATTCTGAAAATTCAACAGTGACTTGAAAACACAGATACAAACAAGTTTTATGTTTTAAGTTTTTCGATCCGAGTTAAGGAAACAAGTCAAAAACATGGTTTTTCATCAGAATATTAATCTGTCCGAATTTCACAGCAACAGTTTCATAATTTCGAAATCTACCCTAGCAAACGAACTCCAAATTCGATGAAATTTTACAGGAAGATACATAAGACATAGGTCTACAAGGTTTCTATTCAACGCAAGTTCTAATTCGGCCTAGATCTAATGTCAAACTCTACCTCAAGTTCGGACCAAGATTCTGTCACCGTTTCAAGATCTAAATTTAGAATAGATTAGTTCGAGACCGATTTCAGATATCAAAACTCAATGAAAAATTATGAAATTTTTACACGACTTAGATCAGTGTCTTAAGAATGCTTTTTGTGTTTTAAGTTTCTTCGTTTGAACAGTTTTTAAGGTTCAAAAAATTCACGCGAGATCGCTGCGCCGTAGGGTTTTTCGTATCGACAGGTTTTAGAGTTCTTGATTAGATCTTTATGTCGGGTGCATTTTAATTGTCCCAAATTAGAGTAAGGTTAACTTACAAGATTATGGATGATCCGGCTCGTCGATTAGTAGGCGTGGCATCCACGTTCACCGCTTGACTCCTCGAACCGTCGAGATCTCCGTTCTTGATCTGGATCGGGGTGTAGAATAGAAAAAGGATCAAGTTAGAATTCGTTTTCGACTTTCAAATGAAGAGGAATGGAAGAAATCTTACCAAGATTGACAGAGTCTCTGAATTTTCGTCCAAGTCACAGCCTCCTATTGCCTTCGTGCCTCCGACGACTCCGGAATTAGGGTTTGGAAACGTATAGAGAGTACGAAGGGTTTGAAAAGTGTTCGGGGTCGGAGGGGACGAGTATTTATAGATTTAGGGGACCTAGGGGACGTCCAAGGTCTGGCCTAGGGTGTCTTGAGCCGAAAGATAAGCAACCGAAGTCGAAAAATCCGGAATCAGGCGAGAAAATCTCGCTTGGCTCGTTGCTGCCCGCTAGCGCGGGGTTGGCGCGGCGAAGCCTTCGCCCCGCGCGGCCACCGCCTGGACTTCGGTCCGGGCCGGGTCGTACGATCTGTCGAGCCTTTCCTCCTCTATTTCGAACTTCTATCCCTCTATGTTCTTGGACTCCGATTTCCGAGCTATTTTCGGACTCTGATTTCATAACGTCATTTTATTCGGATTTGAATTTATGTTTGGACTCGAATTATTGGGTCCATCGGTGTTGGGTTCTCATGCAATAATTTATTTAAGTGAATTTAATTCATTTTTAAATTAAATTTCATTTCTCATTTCCTTTATATTTATTTACTTATTATATTTATTCATTATTTATTTATTTATTTATGTTGCAAAATTCCCGGGTATTACAGCACGAGTTTTCAAAGCCTACTCTCCAACGTTGGTCAGAGAGTTCTATGCCAATCTTCACCCTGAGATTCTGAACAAAAGCTCTCATTGGTTTGGTAAGATATACATTTGTGGAAAGTTCATTGAACTAACCCCTACTGTTATCAATGCATTGTTAGAACTTGCCCCCAACGACGACCTTGGAGATCCTCTGGAGTATCTGCCTCACTCTCCTGCTGACATTGCTTACACTATCTCAAATGAGAGGGCATTTGATTTTGGACGACACAAGTGCAGTGCCTCTGATTTGACAATGAAGTTTCACTGTCTGTTCTACTTTTGTCGTGCCAACATTCTACCAACATCGAATACTTCACAGCCTTATCTTGAGATGGCTTAACTCTTATTCTGTATCAATTCTGGTATTGAACTAATGAACTTTGGTTTGCTTGTGTTAAAGAGAATGTTAGGTTATTCTCGGGATATGATTTCAAAGTCTGCAAGTCTTCCTTATCCTGGTCTCATAACCCTTCTACTGCACCAAAATGGAATTAAAATGAAGAAGGGCTCGTTCTGAAGAGCCCAACCCTTTTGCTGATGAGGAAGATTCTTCTGATGGAGTTGTTTGATCCATCAAGGGGGAGAAAAAGCTGAAGCTGGTGTCTATTTTGGTGAAATGGTGGTATTTGTGTGGTAAGGATGTTGATACTTTGGGGTAACGACTTTCTGACTAAAACTATTAATGGTTTTTGTGTTTTTCTGATGTTGATACTCTGTGCTGATGACACTATATTTTGATGGTTTTTGTGTTTTGTTGTTTTTGGATTATGGATTATGAACTATGAACTGTCGTCTTTGATGTTGATGCTTTACATTGATGATATTTTGCTATTTTGTTGATGTGCTTGCCTATCATGTTCTTATATACTTAATGCTTGCATTTCTGATATTTTTGATAGACACCTTGTGATGGATCATCATCTCCATGAAATGTGGGGGAGATTGTTAGTACATTACTTGAACATCTTAACATGTACTTTTCATTTAGATGATGTTATAGTTGTTAGTACATCCCTTTAACGACGACAATTACAGTTTCTACTCTGCTGGAATTTATTTTGAATTGTACTTATTTTGTTATGCAGAGTCTGTAATCATAGTTTTAGAGAGCATTATTCATTGTTTAGATTACAGAAAGTGTTCTTCAAGAATTGAGTTGTAAAATCTTTAGAAGAACGTTTTGATTCAAGAAAGAGTTTACATTGAAGATATCTGAAGATATTGTGATCTACAATCGAAAAGAAGTCTGGAGCAATTCAGGAATTAGATGAAGATCATGGTGAATGACAGACTGAGATCGTGCCTTGGAGATTTCAATTAGGGTGGTTTTCTCTACAGACGTGTTGAGGGGGAGTCGTAACGACGTCTGCTCGTCTAGATATGTTCATCTAGTGTTAGAGGTTGGTCTTGGGATTAGGCATTGGATAGAGAGTCCGTGTTCTTGATTTTCAGTCTAGTAGAGTCGCCTGGATTGGTATCCCCCAGATGTAGGTTGCAAAACCGAACTGGGTCAACAAATTCTTGCGTTCTTTACTGCTTTCCATACACACGATGTTACAACACTGCACTAATGACGCTAACTGAATCTTGAAGTAAAAGGAACCTACAATTCTAAACTCGCAAATCAAAAAAAATTAGAAATTCTCATAACAAATAAACATTCAATTGGACACAAAACCAAAGTTTCACAAATTCATATGCAAAACCAATTCAAACCAAGCTAGAAAAAAATAATCTACTAACAATCCATAAATACTCCAACAAAACAAAACATGAAAGATTCAACATCTTCAATCAGTTCAGAAAATTAAACAAGAATTGACCAAACCCAAAAGGCTGCTGCTTGTCCGCTGTTACTGCTGCCCGAGAAACGCCCCCTGCTGTGCTTCAAGGACGCTGTTGTGTTCGGTCGTGTTTTGTTTGCTGCCAGATTTCTAATTCATCAAAAATGTCTTCGCCGCAGAATGCTCCAAACAACATCTCACAACCTACATCAACAAAAAGTAAATATGCAGACGCAGCATATTACATTGTTGCCCCAAGTTCTTCTACTTCAATCAAATACTACATAACAAGATAAAAAGAAATAGTCGAAGGACTGTTTCCACCGAATCTTTAGAAGATGAAGAAGATTAACCTGCAGAGAATGGGGCTCAAATTACAATAATGTTAAATTAAAGCATCATCATTTAGTACTGAGCAGAAAAATGGTTTCTAACACGTGGCAATTAATAATAAGAGTTCTAAACAAAGACTGCCTTTTCAATTATCATTATTATATGCCATGCTTCATAAATGTAAATATTGTGAATGGCTCTTCAAACACATGAATTAGGAAGCCTAGATGAACCTTAGGCCTTCCGAAAGCTAAATTGAATCCAACTTATGCAATCATTACGTATAATTTATGAGTGATACCGTGACACCTCAAACCCCTTTCTAATTGGTAGGAAGGGAACCAACTAAGCACCACAACCACAAATTACCTTAGTTGAATCTATTGTTCCAGCGCCATAAGCAACATGACATAAAACTACAGGACATATGTTCCTATAAGAATTCATCACATGGAAGCATATATACATACAATGAAAAGGGTGGTTTAAGCAACTTTAATCTGTAGAATGCAATATGGAAGCAAGATTTCACAAACCTTCTCACTAAAGAAACTTCCATTTACATTTGTAGCACCATAACTATACCCGTTAAGAAAATATTACGGCCATTCAAATTTTAAATATAAAATTTATTAAATTACTCAATAATTGGGCTAGACCAGTATAATCTCTATCGAAATAATTCATGTCAGAGAAATACACTTAACTAATTGAAATTAAGTAACCCAATGTGTTACTTCAACAGTAATCAATTTACCTAGTGTTATAAGGAGACTGAAAAGGTAAAGTATCTGTATTCTTATGTTGAATCAGTTCGAAGACAAAATCTTATTCAATAGAGGTAAACAAAATAAAAGAACATCTGCTCCTTGGTGAAGCTTTTGTAGTTTGAATGGAATCTAAATATGCAAGTTCATAATAATGTCCCACACATAGAAACGTCATTAAGGCAAACAAAAACGAGGTCAAATAAAATAATTAACTTGAATAAAAGATGAAGCTAACTATTCAAAACAGGTACTAGTATATATTAAGGGTTTTACAGTCATTAACACTAACAATAGCCTCTCACAGTAATGTTTATAAAAATGCATGATAATTGATAAGGCACGAGTGGGTTTCTATATTATCAAATCATTTGTTTTTGGGGAAAATACACTTTTGGTTCTATAGTATTTTCTCTCACGCACTATTGGTCTCAAATTTCCAAAATTTCAACTTTTATGCCAATTAGATAGTTATCTTTTTCACTTTCGTTCAATCGGTTTACTTTTGTACAAAAACTATGGGGTCAATGCGCAATTTCTAAAGAGATAATAACTAATATACGCCATGAGAAGGAGGTCATTCCACTTTTGACCAACTATATTTTAAGTTAGGAAAGGAGACCATTAGAAGGATTTTGGCCCAAGTTTTACACCAAATGGCCGGAATACGGACCGTGTGATGTGCACGATGGCCTTAAAGAAAGGGTCTCCTTCTAGTGGCCTATTTTAATTTTTTTTAATATTATTTTTTTATGTAATTAAAATAAATAACTTATTCCGTCCTGTTATTTATGTCTCACTCTTTTTTTTCTTTCATCCAATATTTTTGTCTCATTTTTATTTTAGGAAATAATTAAATATTCACAACGATACCTACCTCATCACATCACATCAAATCAATTAATAAATATATTAAATTTTCTAACCACTATCATTAATAATTCTAATCCAATCAACAACCACACAAATACATTACAAATAAATAAATAAATTTAAAATTCAAATTTACTATAATCGCATCATATAAATTTTAATTTACATTTATTTTTAACATTATATATCCCTATTTTTAACATTAACCATCTCCACATAAAATACCGTATCCGAAAATTTTGGGACATTAATAATAAAACATACTCCCTTCGTTTTCATAAAAATTAAACATTGGCATAGTTGTTACTGTTTATTGAGTAATTTTGATTCAATATTTTAACACAGTTATATAAGAGAAAACATATGCAATTATGATCTTGTTGGATTCGTCTAATCGCATAATTTTAACTATTAAATTTTTATAATTTTTACTTTTATACAAATTGATATATTAAACGTTGAAAATATGTATTGAATTGCGTGAAATGTATGAGTGTTTCAACTTTTGGAAAATGGAGGAAGCATTTCTTTTTTACTTTATAATTCATTTTAATTTGTATTTATTTTATTTTATAATATATTTGAATGTTCATTTTATTTCTTATGCTACTCCCTCCGGGCTCCATCCGATTAATAATGTCTCAAATTTAAGCACGGTATCTTATGGGTAGAGATGTCAATTTTACCCATCGGGCGGAATAAATTATCGGGTAATCGGGTTCCGGGTATTGATAGGATAGATATTATTGGATAATAGATCGGGTATTTCTTGATACAGTAATAAATAATATCGGGTATGAGTAGGGTAAGAATTTTTTATGTTACCCTGTTATTCATGTAACCACTACAAGAGATTTCAGGATTACCGAACGCATTCACTGACCAGCAGTGTGCGGGTAGGATTTACCGACCGCTCCACCGACCGCACACGGTGGTCGGAAATTTTGAGCCGTTATTGGGCCCCGGCTATCTTGGCAACCACTGCACCGACCACCATGTGGTGGTCGGTATCACCGACCGCATTACCGACCGTAACTGCGGTCGCAAGTGTTTTTAAATTTTTTATAATAATTTTAAAATTACCGACCGCAAATGCGGTCGCAAGTATTTTTAATTTTTTATTATTTTTTAAATTTTTTTTATTTTTCTTTTAAAAACTATATTCTACTGACTGCATTACCGACCGAAATTACAGTCTGTAAAACTTTTCCCATTATTTTATTTTATATTTTATAGTATTTTAAAAAAATATAGTATTTTTGTTATTATTTACATTTATTTTAATTTTTGAATAATTTATTATTTTATTATATATTTTATTTAATTAATGAATTTTTTTATTATTTAATTAATATAATTTCAGTTTTTATTTTATATTTTAATTTAGTTTAGTTGTTTACATATTTATATGTATATATACACATATAAATAGGTTATATATAAAATATTTTATATAATAACATGAAACATGAGGTACACAGATGACACACACGTGAGAGAAACTCTGACTTACCTGGGTTCGAGGCCTCTCTTCAACAAAATCTTTCAACATATTTGGGAAGGTATAATATATAAGACACTTGGCGGACCATGATTGATGGGCTAAAGAGCTAGCCAAGTTGGTGTTAGGGTTGAGGTTGGTTGATGTTGGGGTGGGCGGTTCAAGCCCTCCCGAGCACATTTTTTTTCATAAAAGAGACTTACCGACTGCAAATTGTGGTCGGTACTTCGATCGGTAAACTTCTCCGGGACCTTTTGGGACCAGATGGTACTGACCGTACGTGCGGTCGGTATGTCGGTCGGGAAATTTACCGACCACCGTGCGGTCGATAATGCGAACGACAAGGTCCCGACGGTAATTTTTTTTGATCGGGGGAAAAACGCCTACCGATATATTACCGACCGACACTCTCGGTCGGTGGTGCGGTCGGTAAGCCCCGAAACGACCCACATCCCGGGGGTTGCCAACCGCATTTTTCGGTCGGTAAACGTGAATTTTCTTGTAGTGAACATCCCAGTTAATTATTTCATAATTAATTAAATTAATTATGATTGATTAAATTAACTTATTAAAATTTAAATATGTTTGGGCTTATGAATTCTATATTGAATTGGATTATATAGTGGAAGCCCAACACATTAGACAGAAGCCAACCCAAAAGCATTTAATCAATGGGGTTAAATTGCATTGTTTTTAGAATTGTGGGAGGATTTAATTGAAAGTGTAATAATTGCACAAAGGCCCATGGATTTTAAATTTGGGGAAGTTGGGAATTTTCCCCATTACACTCACGGGAATTAGACTATGATCATTCATGTCCCTTATGTGTATTGACTATGTAGGGATATTCAGTATCTCCAAGGTCTGTGTGTTGTGCGAGTTGCACGTTTCGGCAATTGAGTTGTTGCTCTGTGCCATGATCTGCTAGATGCTCTGGTCAGTGTAGACTATCCGGCTCCATCACCCTCTTATTGTTTGCCCTGAGTAGATTGTTCGTGTGGCGGGGGCGATGTTGACAGGCACTTCATTGTGTATGGAAGAGTGTCATTGACCTCTTGCCAATGATGACCGTCGACCATGGTTATTAGGATGCGCGCTAGACATGATTACTTGTCGCATTTAGGATAGATAAACACGTGGGTCATCTCATACATTTCATTATATCATAAAATTTTGCGATTGCAGTGGTTGAAGCACCGGTATGGGATGGTGTGATGGTTTGCATATTATCAGCTTATTTTATTTAATTTAATTATGTTATAAGTTATGGTCATATTTTCCCGTCCCTAATTATTCTTTCCCTTGCTAAGTACCCGTATTGACTCTCTGTTTTTTTTTTGTTTTTTTTTTTAGTAGATACTCCGAAGATGGCACAGTGCATTGGGCATATTGTAGGGTTGGGGATGAACGAATGTAATTTAGTTCATTAAATGGTTATGCATATGTAGTTAATTAACATGTTATGTTGATACATATATCTTCATTATGTTACGTTAAATTGTTGATATATTTAGGAAGGCCATTGAGCCTTAGTGGAGTTAAAGACTTTTGTCCGTTTACGGTTTATTTATTATTTGAAGATTATGAGATGTGTATCCGGGCAGTAGCCGTATATGTTGTTAAATTGTTGTGTTTTTACTATATTCGTAGGGTGGTTGGATTTTTTTTCTTGGATTTTATTTTCTTCTACAGGTACCCGGCTTCGTGTTACTGATTTTAAGCTGACTCGCCAACAGTTTAGGAGATATAGCACGATAGTGACGCCACAAGAACTTTTGGTTTAAAATTTTTGGGGCGTTACAATCCGACCCGATTATATATATAATATATACATATAAGCATATATATCATACTAGAAATCGCATGTCGCGCGCTACGCTGCGCGCGTCTCTGAAAAGAAATTGTGTGACTGTTTGTTCGGTAATAGTGATTCATTGTGATGTTGCACAAAGGAAAAGTTGAGGTTGGAGAGAGGTAAAGCTACACTTACAAAAGTGTGCGTAGGAAGTTAATTAATACATGGCTTTAGTGTTTAAGTAATTGTGTATCAAAGGATTATAAAGTCATGAAAATTTTCATTATTCATTTAAGAAGTGCGACGTGCAAAAAGACTGAGGTTGGAAAATTCAAATTTGAACAAAATTTAATAAGCAGATTTAAAATTTATTCTAAGAAAGAATGAAATTCTAAACCTCTATTAGTCCTGCATGTGTTCTTCAACTTGTTGTAATTCAATATCATTTTCAGAGAGAAGCACCGGCATATCCCTTATCTCTGTCTCTGCTTTAGTTTGCAAAACAGACAGGGCAATCTGAAATGTGAGGGGTGAAAGGAAACTTAAAGACATACTTGAAACATAAATAAGTCTAAATCTAAGGCGAAAGAGACAATCAACTTAGATGAAATAATAGTATTGAACTCAGGGTAAAATCATCTTCCAACAAAGATATAATCTTACCTTATGAAGTTTCTTGATATCAGGAAGCATGTTGTTCACTATTAATTCAAGAGAACTAAGACATTAATCTGTTAGTCGATGGTGGTGAATGAAACCCTCCACACTTCACATGTCTTGCAATTGTAGTTGTACGTGTTTACCTGAGAAGTAAAATATAATGAGCTCATAGACCTAAAATAGATCAGCTAAAACCAATATTAACATCTAAATTTTTGGACTCCAAATCTAATGGCAAAATGGCAGACAATATCTTTCATTGATACCCTAAACTTATTCTCCCCTTTTGAAACAAACATAGATAACAATGCCTGTTTCAATAAATACAGTAATGATTCACAGAAAGCTCAGGCAGCATTTTTCATGAGCATACAGTAAACGGTTGAAGATGGAGCCCGCCGAGTTGTATTATTTGGGTTTCTCATTCACTGCATCTTAACATGGAAATGTTAAGCATTACTGTACATCAAGAAGAAGGATGTGATAAATAGACCAATGAACTAACATTATACTAATCAGCACGACTCCAGAAGAGAATAATAAAGAACATGTGAAGCACCAACAGTCTCTGTATAATGCCTACATAAGAGGATATGGATTTGCAATATATATGTCAGAATCAATGCATACATATGTTCTTGATACTTAAAGAGAGAAAAGCGTTAAGCATGGAAAAGACCAGAATGACAAAGAGGCTCAGTAGATTGACATCTAGGAGGAGTCATTGTATACCTGATGACAAATCTCGCAGGTAAGATATCCTTTTTCATTGCAGCAGTGCTGGACACATTCTCTATGGGTGTACTGCATATGAAAAGGTTTCGTTAAAACATTAAACAATGTGGTTCCTCTGCTGAAGAGGCAAAAAAAAAAAAAGTTTCATAATGGCAAGGCATACCAAGAGAACAAGCTGAAATATAAACAAGCCATATGCAGAGATAGAAGCAACTGTGGTGCTGACAAAGAAAACAAACAAACCTATACCTCATTAAGAATATTAAACCAACAAACCAATGTTAAGTACAATGAGTTCTTGCTGACAACCCCCAAAAAATTAAATATTCAAGAGTGTTTTGGCTAGCCTTAAATTTGAACATTAATCTTTTCAACCCATTTGTTTTCTTGGTTCCATTTTGCTCACAGACGTGAGCCTTAATAACAGAGTGAAGAATGAAGAAAAGATAGCTTCAGTTACCAAATAAAATAAATGATGGTACACCTGCGTTAATACTACTATAGTCTTCATATCCTGATTCCAGAAACTGAACCTCAGCATCAGCAACTTCCACGAACCTAGGATGTGTCTGATATTCTGGTGAAAATCTCACGAAAAAAAAAAAGAAACAAAAAAACAAGATAAATATGTCATGCCCAAAGCTACAACCAGTAGCGTATGTCCGCTCCCCCAACAGAAAATAAATAAGAAATCAAACCATTACCATCTTGGACACATCAAGAATTGCGCAACAGGAATCTAGCAGGTAGAATCAAACCCCATGAGATTTTAAGCGAGTAGAATTAGGTAGCCTAGAAGTAAAAAGAGCGACCTTGGCAGCCACAAACTCTCTGGCCAAATACGATGGGAAAAGCACCAGAAATTTCGGTAAGCCCCAAAAAATGGAAAATAAGGCATCATGAACGTATGGTTTAAAGCTGATACTATACAGACAAATACTTTCACGAGAGTTAGGTACCACCTAATGGCACTCGAGGAAGCTCTATGGCATGTAGTTACCATCATTGGACCTAGGAATTGGTGTTCTGGTAAGTGAAACTACAAGATATGTGTAACCCAGTCTCGTACCAGTCTCCATCTCCATCTGTCAATGCTGCCACCAAGGACATTTCTAGATTCCAGCAAACTTTGTAGTACATAAACCTGCCAAACCTGTAAGAATCCAACAGTTCAAATATTTAAAAATTTAGTATTTCAAAATTGAAAAGGAAAATGAGCCGCGGGTGGGGGATCTAATTTCAGTTGAGGATAACTTTTTGAAACTGGCACCCAGTATTCCATCTTCCTGACCTGTATCAAACAAAAATACTCGGTTGCATGAGTACGGCGATAAAAAATGTTGTTCAAGAGTACACATTGCAAGAGGGCTCCTTTCAATGTGAATTGCATGCTGAACAGGCAACATTTGCAGCGAACGGGCAGACGAGTAGAAGTGCAACTGCGAGTTTACGCAAAGCAAGGCAAGGCAGGAAATAGCAAGCTGCATGGAATAGAACAACTCACTCATTCTCCCTTCATAAAACAATTCACTAATTTACATAACAGCAAGTTGCACTGGAATACAACAATTTAGTAATTGCTACGAAAATCGTCGTTCGAAATATTGAATCATATACAAAATTCAGGTCACAAACTTCTTCATAGCAAATAGCCAAGTTTGCAAGTGTACAAATTCATGGCCCAATACTTTTCTTATAATCGGAAGATAAATAGATAAAAAAAAAATCATTAAACATTCAAGTATCTAAAAAATAGACAAACTTTCTTTTTATCGACTCCAAAACTCCAACGATCAATGCACCTACACCTCTACCACTCAAACATCCACATTCAGCCTCCTAAAATATCTGTTAACTCATTCCCACACTATGCATTCACAAAACCAATATTGACAGTCTCATTCTTGCACAAAACGAAATTTTCAAACCACATCATTTGTCACATGGTTCATCCTCACTGCATATTTTTAAATATAACAATAAAAGCAAAATTTTAAAATACACACAGGGAGGTTAGCACAAGTTGCTACCTATTTCCATAAATTTTAGCTTCAGTGAAACACAGAAAATAATAAAAGGCAATCAAACAAGCATAAACGCTATCTGCAAACATCCACACACCTAACCCAAGTGCAGCTTATAAACTTAACAAATTTGGCAAGATTATACTTCCTATGTTCAAAAAACTCAATTTTGACAGTGCAGAAAAGACAGAGGGGTGGTTGAAGCCGATGCAAGTAAAGTTCCCAAATGATGCCTATGAAATTATAGCTCCCCTGACATACAACTTCATACCAAGGGAATTCACTGACAGAGTCCCCAGAACCAGAACCAGAGCACGACAGATTCCAACAATAGTCTAACATGCCCCTCATATTTTCAATCAAATGCAAATTAACTGTAATTAACTAAGCCAATTTCCACATGATCACCTGTCACCTCAAGCAATTAGTCCTTCCCAGTTTCAGAAAGCATCACATTTGTCCCAGAAGTCCATAAACCCTAATTAGAAACCCATTCGAATCTAACATTTTTCAGGGAAGAGTTCAAACAGCAACCAAAAACGGGAAAATCATAGCAAAGCCGACTGAAATGGAATCCCATTACCTGGATGTGGAATGGGGCTATGTGGTGGCGCGACCGCGTGCTGCGCTGGATGGCTCGCTCTGTGGAGCGGAGGAGAATCGAACAGGGTGCGGGTGGCCCGCAGATGCGGCGGCTCGCTTGCGGATTGGGTATGCACGACTCGACGTGGGACGATGGTCGGCGAGATAGTGGGGGGCCGCAACGAGCGGAGAGAGACCAGGGGCAGAGGCGTAGCAGGGCGAGGGCGAGGGCGAGCGTGGAGCGAGCAGGGGGAAGCGGCGGCTGGTTCGCAAGCGCAGCAGCGACGATCGATTTGGAAAGAGAAATGTGGATGAGTGAATCGAAGGAACGGAAGAGGGGCAAGCACACTGTTCATAAGAGAGGAGGAGGAACGAATTCCTTAGCTTTAGCTGAAACCGAACGAAATGGAGGAAAATCGCTAGGGCACAATTGGAGAAAAGAGAGGAGGAGGGCAGAGAGCTTGAGGCACACAGCAGGGATGTCAAGCGAAATTGGCGAGAACAGCTGAAATATGAATCGGGTCCGGTTTGTGGAGAAGGATCCGACACTGTTGTTAAGAAACAACTGTAGTAGGATTCTACAACTGTACAAAGATTCCTTTCCACATATATATATATTAGATATACATATAAATATATAATGTATATTTATACTAGTTTTTATTTATAGATAACGTGGGATTGCGTGTATTTGTTTACCAATGGATAATCCGTATACCCTAATTTATCCGATGCTTGTAGGGTAAAGATAATTAAGATTTCGAGTAGTGAGTGGAGGTGGCAAACCAATAACCTATGGGACCCGTTTGCATCATTATATATGAGAGGATAGTATTTTTAGGTGAATACTAGGGTATCCGCAGGCGTCATTGGACCAAAACTAATCCATCGAGGATCGGGTGAACATTGAAGGGTTGTCTCTCTCAAAGCAGAATTTTGCATATACAAAGGCTTGAACCCGAAACATTTGCTTAAGCTGCCAGAGCCCCCTACCACTCAGGCCAACTGCGTTTGGTGATGGTATTTAATGTTTGGTGATAGTATTTAATGTAAGGGTATATTAATGTTTAAAATAAGAATAAATATGTGATTGATTGTAATGAGTTTAAATTTTCAATTGACTTATTTACGTATGATGTGATGTTTTCAAGTTTGAAATTATTAATGCTAGTGGGCTAGAAATTTTGATATATTTATTATTAATGTCATGGATATGTTTGACGATTAATATCTAATTAGTTTCTAAAATAAAAATGAGACAAAAATGTTGGGACGAAAAAAAAGTAAAACATAAATAATGGAACGAAATGAGTATTATTTATTTTAAATTATATTAATAAAAATAACTAAAAAACGAAAATAGGCCACCATAAGGGGACCCTTCCACTTTTAGGCCATCGCGTGGGATTGTGAAACGTGTGCATCACACCCGTATTCTAGCCATTTGGCCTATAATTTGGGCCCAAAATCATTCTAATACACATTTTCTTAAATCAAAATATTGTGGTCCCAAAGTGGAAGTATTTTGTTTTAATGCCTATTTTAGTTATTATATCTTTTAAAAATTTATTTATTTGCGAAATATCAATAATCCAATTAATGACTAAAAACTCATTTAACTAATTTCAAATTTATTTATTTGTAACAAAAAAAATTATTTATAAATTTCCTTGAATATAATAGTATTTATTAAAATGTGCTCGGGTTAGCAAATTGTGGTATAAAGGGGTGGAATGGTTTGGAATTGACTGGGTATTACCAAATGATGTTCAATGTTTGCTAAAGGGTTGGTTGGATTTTGACCCTAAGAATGGTGTTAAAGAGGTGTGGAGGATGACTGGAATGGCAATCATGTGGGCCATATGGAAGAAGAGGAACGCTGTAATTTTTCAAGGGAAAGAATTCGAGGTTGAAGAGACAGTAGAAGAAATCAAATGGAGGGTGAGAATTTGGTGGAAGGCAGTAAAGGGCAATGTAGATTCGAGTATCGCCTGTCTGGATGGCAACTTCCCATATGCAATGGCAATCACAGGGAGAGGAAGGAGAAAGAGGCCAAGGCAGGGGCTAGTATGGATAAGACCTAAAGATGGATGGTGGAAAATTAATACCGACGGTTCATCAATGGGGAACCCGGGTCCGGCCAGGATAGGTGGCGTTATTAGAGATAAAGATGGGCAAGTAATTTATATCTTGTCAGACTGTATCGGGCACACTGATTCAGCGGAGGCAGAATTAACAGCCATCAATCGAGTTTGTCAAGCACTCATTCGAGATCAAGGATTCCCACTACCAAGGCTAATATTCGAATGTGACTCGATCAACGTGGTAAAGTGGATTACAGATCCGGGAAGCATTCCGGGTAGGATGTTCGAATTACTGGCACCTATCCTTGTGATCCTGAACTTCGCGGGACAAGTGAGTTTTCAACATATATTAAGGGAACGCAATGAGGTTGCAGACCAATGGGCTAGAAAAGGGGCAGCAGGGGAGGGAGGGGTGGAAATGTGGATATGATAATGGAAACAGGTTGATGTCAGGATGGGAGGTGAGGTTGAATGGGATGACTTGTGGTGGAAGTGGTTTTAGGATGAGAAAGGGTCAGGGAGTAGGTGATTGAGTGTTGCTGGCCTGGGGGTGCGATGAGGGAGGAGGGGGTGGAATGGTGCTTATTCTCTAAGCTGACCAGGGGTGCAAGGAATTGAGAACAGGAGTTTTGGTTTCATCACTACTTTTCCTTTTCTTTCATTTGTTTTCAGGTTAATGCTGATGCTGGTGAAATCGGATTTGGAAATCTTTTCTGATGTTGGCGAGACTGATTTGGATGACACCTTGTGATGTTGATCTCAACTCATGGTGGAATGGAATGGTGGAATGATGGGGGCATGGAACATCTCCTTTACTCACAACAAGGATTAAGGAAGTGCCGTACTGTGAAGTCTCCTTTCCAATTCACAAGACTTGGACTCAAACCAGTGAGAAGATTGACAGATTATAATGTGACAAAGACATTGTTGACTACTAAGTGGTACTGGTGAGACCTGTCCTCTAAACTTCTCCTTAATTGCATATGTGTTGTTCATGATTGATATTCTATAAGGTGCTTTAGCCTGCATGTTGATCCTACCTCTGCACCATGTTTTTGTATTGGCTATGATAAGGGCACTAGGTTGTTTCCCCATGACTTTCCTGTCCAAACTTCTTCCTCTTTGTCCAACTAAGCCTTGGCAGAACTCTATCGACTTTCTCTTTTGGCTGTGTCCACACTTTGTATCCATTCGGCTTTGTCTTGAATTTTCCCCACAAATAGCTTTCAAAATTTCTTTGCCTCAGTTGAGACATCATCCTGATCCATTTGATATGCTTTGGAAATGTTTTGGAGATTAGAAGATTGTTTTTGTGGTTTTTTGGTGATTGATCGGAGGTATATCTCTGGGTAGTGGATCTAATAGTGTTGAAAAGTTATCATTGTGAAAAACATCTCGTTAAAAAGAAAAAAGAGAAATAAGAGAAAAACGAGTTGATAAAGAAGAAAAGAGAAAAAAGAAAAAAGAGAATGAAAAGAAGAAATGAGAGGAAAGTGAAGAAAAAGAAACGATAATGTGATCAGTAATGAAATGTGTTTGAGAGTGTCTAGTCGGGGACGTGGTTCGCTTATCTGTTTGCTTTCTAAAGACATACTCATTGTACACTTCGGAGTTTTCTTTGCAATTGGTTCCTGTCAGGTGTCCAATGGGGGGGGGGGGGGGGGGGGAATGAGCCCGCGGTTTACAAAGTGTTGGAGCGGCTTTGTTTTGGCTGCCTCAGGTGTCTTTCGCGCATGCTTTGCTTTCCACCCTTCGGCTGTTGTTTCTGGAGCAGATTTTTATATTTTTGTGTCATCACCAGTGATCAGCTGCATCTTGTCATGTTTCCAATCTGTCCTACGATCCAACCTTATCAACCTAGTTTTGCCCCTTTGAATGGCTTGATACATTGGACTTGTGCATTGATGTAGGGGAAATGTGAAGCTGTAGTTTCCTTATGGAAGTGTCAAGGTGAATAATACATATGTGACCTTTGATGAAGAGGACCAAATGTGAAAATTTGATGAAAAGGCAATATTCTGCAAATGTCGCGCTTCTTCCACATGCCATATGAGCAGATATGTAGTCCGATGAGAGCCAGGCTTCAAATTTTTGACTCAAAACTACCAGATATGTACGAGACCTTGCCCATGCGATTTCCCTGTCGTTTTGTTCTGAGGATTATACTGACTTTGTACTGTGGTGTGTAAGGAGAGTAGTGTTCATTGTAAGACTTTATGGTCATGATTGTTTGAAGGAATAAATACATTTTATCCCTCAAAAAAAAATAGTATTTATTAAAATTTTATCATTAAGAAATCAATTGAATGAGTTATTTTTAAGTATATTTCATTTACGATTATATTTGTTCTTATTTACATAATTATATTTAAATTTATTTCAAGTTTTAAATTCTTTAATTTAATTTAATACTTTTTTTCTAAAAAAAATTATTCTAAATAACATATTCTTAATTTCATTCTCCAAACAATATAGGCCCTGTTTGGCAAATAAACTAAATGAAATTAGTTTGTTCTAGTCAATTTAACATAAATTAGCTTATTTAAAAACAAAAATTAACTTAAAATAGTGTTCAATCAGCTATTTTTGAAACCGCTGGAAATAGCAGCATTTTGGAATTAGTATATTCTAGGCAAAAAAATACCACAAAAATGCTAAACAACTAATTTTAACTAATTTATTACTCAATTACTCACATAATCAGTTAAAAGCTAATATCTAATTCGCAAAAGGGCCCATAGTTTTTTCCATTCTCCAAACATAGTCTAATTCACTTAAAAAATGTAGTTTAATTATTTAATTGCATTGAAGTTTTTGTATTCTATCAATTTTTATTTTATTTAAATGATTAAATTTATGAAATTGTAGAAAATTATTTTATATAGTATTTGTTGTCAATGTTTTTACTTTAATAATATCTTATTTTACTTCATTTCATTTTTATATTATTTTATTGTAATATAAATTTATTGTATTAAATATAATATACTTCACTTTATATGTAAATTGCATCTCATTTTATTTTTAAAAATATAATTTAATTATTTGTTCTTCTTCTTTTATTTTTATTTTTCCATTTTAATTTTATTTCTTACGTAAAATGTTTTAAATGAAATTAGTAAACAACATATAAAATTTAAATAAAATAATATAAAAACATAGAACATACAAGTTGATTATTATAAAATTATACTAGCTATGTTCTAACTAATATTATAAGAAAATCATGCTAAAAGAAATTGGTTACCATGTAAAATCACAATCCACAAATCTTAATTGTGACAAGGAATCAATCAAAATACCAGCTGGTCCAGCCATCCCTTGGATCATCCTCATATTGATCCGTATGGTTGGGATGTGTGATATTTTCGGCCAAGCTTTCGCCATTTGGTTTTCCGTATCTCTCCTTCAATTGTGGGCATCTGAATATTGTCACGTCTATCAGAGACTTTGTAATAAAGTTGTGTGTGAATGAAGGTGCAATGAGTTAAAATTTCGATTATAGATAATATATAGGGAAAAACATTATAAAATTCTCACCTTTCTGAAAAACATTGGACCTTTGGAAGCTCCAAAATAAATACTGCCTCCGTATTCAAATGTTTGTTAGATTTGAAAATGTGGTACAATTGACACGCAGACTTTCATTTAAAGTTTTATGATAGTATACTAGCAGGTCTTTGGATCACCCTCCCATTGATCTGTATAGTTGGGATGTGTGATATTTTCGGCCAACCTTCGGCATTTGGTTTTCCGTATCTCGCCTTCAGTTGTGGGCACTTAAATATGACCAGCGTTGCCAGAGACTTTGTAAGGCTGTGAATGAAGGTGCAATGAGATAAAATTTGAATTATAAATAATAAGTATATAGGGAAAAACATTAGTAGTATAAGATTCCCTCACCTTTCTGGCATACTTTTCAACTTGCGGCAGTATTGAATAACTAATTGAGTTAAACGAGGAAAACTTTCTACTGAATTTGAATTTGGTGCGCTCCATTCCTCCAGATTGTACATGCTTCCTACTTTGAGTGTTGTGAGTTTCGGAAATGAGCATTTTCCATCTCCATACCACTCTCCACCTATGCGCTTCACCGAATGAAACCCATATATATATAGCTCTGACAGAGAGGGCAACGTTCCCAATGCTGGAAAGCTTTCACACTCTTTACAATCCGATAGCTGGACTGACTTCAATTTTACATAAGCCGAGCTCCCCATCCATTTATGGAATTTGGATCCTGGGTAGTTCCAGATGTTGACTCGTTCAATATTATCATGTGGTTGGAGGCCCTGCAAAACCTCTTCACAGTGTTGGCTTCTTCTACAATCTCTCTTCCAATACAAACTCAAACGAGTCAGATCTGATTTTGCTATCAAGTTGGCACTCTTAGCATCTTCCAAACTTTTCACATTTTCAAGCCCTTTTATTTTCAATTCACCTCCAAGCTTGTTTAATTCCTTCAACTGATCAATTTGTTGCAACGCGTCCTCACCAACAATAAATATGCTTAGTCCACAAAGCGACCCCAACTGTCCCATTTCCGGAGGTGTGCTCTCAAGTGAATCAGTCTGATCTATTTCTAGAAAACAAAGGTTTTTCATTACTTTCAATTCTTTAGGCAGCTCTCGAAGGTCACTAGACTCCAGAAGCTTCAAGGTCTGAAGATTATGAAGGTGAGTGACAGACTCGGGTAACGTTTCCATATCCTTGCAATTCATGCAAAGAAACTTCAAATGCTTAAGTTGGCAAACCAAATCCAGATTTCTTATGGCACACCGTCTTAGAAGTAATGCTCTCAAATATTGTTGCTTCGAGAGGAACAAAAAGAAATCATCACTCTGAAATCCATCAATAGAAGGAGCAATGAACGAGCACAAAGAGTTGCCAGTTGATACTTGGATCTTATTATTAAAAGCACTACTGCTGCTGAGCTCCTTTCCTTCAAAAATGCCTACATGACGTAGGCCTAGAGGTATTTCGGACTCAAAGTTATTGACAAACCTTCCGGTACGCCTGATTTCTTGCCCCACTATAGATATTGCCAAGTCATGCATTAAGTCGTGTATTTTGCATATTCTCTTTCCCCAAATATCTGTGCCAATATTTTCAAAGAAGCATCGCCAAGTCAACTCATCATATATCTTTTTACCTTCACGGGGCAACTCTTTTTGGCCATTAGATGATTGAACAAAGCCATTTGCCATCCACAGTTGTATGAGTTCATCCACTTCCATAACATAGTCCTTGGGATATAAGCAACAATAAGCAAAGCATTTCCTCATGTTACTCGGTAAATTGTAGTAGCTCAACTTCAGAGCAACTGGGATCTCATCTCGGTTTTCATTAACCAATACCGTCCAAATTTCACTTTTCTCAATTGATAACCACTCGCTTTTAGTAACTTTAGATTCCATGAGGCTGCCTAAAACCTTGATAGCCAATGGTAAGCCTCTGCATTTCTTCACTATAGCCTTACCAATTTGAACCAAACTTTCATTCACCTCTCCGTTCGGGAATGCTCTCTGCTTGAATAGTGACCAAGAGTCTGCCTCAGACAAAATCCCAATTTCGTGCACACCATTAACGGTAGCCATCATAGTCGCAGTTGGCTTGATCCGAGTCGTTACAATTACTATACTACCCTTCGAATCAAGTCTCAAAATACTCTTGAGTGTCTCCCATGTCTTAGACTGCACATCCCAAACATCGTCCAAAACTAGTAGATACTTTTTGCCCATCAACTTCTCTTGGAGTTGGCGCTGCAATACATCTAACTGATGAAAGTCTTCGCATTTTTTTCTGTCGATGTACTCAATCATGTCTTTCAATATTCTTTTCACATCAAAGTTGTCAGATACACACACCCAAATTCTGAGATCAAATTGCTCCTCGATCCATTTATCGTTCAGTACCAATTGTGCAAGAGTGGTTTTCCCAAGTCCACCCATGCCCCAAATGGCAAAGACAGAAAGATCATTTCGCTCGAGCCTCCTCTTATCACACAATTCCCCTATTATCATTTCTTTTTCTTTTTGCCTTCCACAAATTTCGGACTCATTCACTAGTGAACAAGTCTCCCTGCTCGGCGGTATGATCGGTACCCCATATTGAGGATTTCCCCCAGCATCACTCACAGGAAACTTTTGTCCCTCTTCCGCAATGGCATCCAGTGTTTTCCGAAGGTTTTTCACCTTATGAGCCATTCTAAATCGAGAGGGGAATGAATAGAAAAAATTCTTAATCGGGGAATACTTACATCTTTCAGCGCTTTCAATCTCCACCTGCTCCAGTAAATTTTCAGCATCATAATTAGCATATTTCAGCTTCATGAACGAAATCTGATCAACTGGCTCCTTCATATGTTGCTTGATCTCATTTTGTTCCAAAACGCACTGGACTCTCGAATGAGTGATTTTGAGGCGTTGGATCTCGTCCTCTAAGTTGAATAAGAGGCAAATCTCCTGTGTTGCAGGTGCGGCCAAGCATCCCACTAACGGGGACACCACTGGAACGGCTTCCGCCATGATTGGGATTCACAGATTGAGAGAAAGAGAGAGGATGGGAATAATAGTTTAACAAGTGAAGCAGCAGCAGCAGAATGAGATAGATTGATGAATTGGAATTGGAATTGGGGCTTTGGAAGGAGAGGGGTAAGGTAGAGCAGAATGCTGCAGTCCTGCAGATCCAGATCTAGTCTTCTACGCCCAAATTAAAGTCCTCTCTTTGTTACTATTAGATTCATTTAGTGATGCATGTGAATGTGATGTGATGTGACCCATTAATTGTTGACTTCCGATGCATTATGTTATGTGTGCGTAACTAAAATATTCTTACATACCTAAGTAGTAAATAACCGTCGAGTCTTGACGTACATAGCTTTATATTTTATATAATATACTTCCTCCATTTTTTAAAGATAGCTACGGACCCACTCAGCACGCAGTCCAATGCACATTTTAAACCATTAATAATTCAAATTCGGTACATGTAAAAATTCTAAAAGTTCGATATTTAAAATCTACAAGACGAGACGAATCTAACAAGGTCACACTTGGCTATATTTTAACTTTATAACCATGAGAAAACTTTAAGTCAAAGTATATAAGTGAACAGTACCCATTAGTCAACAGTAGCTAACAAAAAAAAAACGGAGGGAGTATACTTTGACTTATGGGTACTGTTCACTAATACAAAAAAAAAAAACGGAGGGAGTATGAAGTATTATACTTCATAAAGTAATAATATAAATTATATTTTGAGTAATAAAAAATGTGTAACGATTTTTTTATATATTCAAAAGATGATGTATATGATAATAATTTAATTATTTTTAAAACTAACAAAGAAATTATATTATACCGTGTTCTTTAGCTTTTGTGGCTTGTCCGGTACAAACATAACAGATCAATAAAAATAACTATTAAAATAATATTTTTATTGATTTGAAATTTAAATTAAGATAAAATAAAAGTTTAAAAATAAGTATGAAGCATAATATGTAACAATTTGCTAACAATTTGAGTAATAAAAAATAATATTTTAAAATGTTTGAGTAATAATTTGCTAACAAGTATGAAGATAAAATAAAAGTTTAAAAATAAGTATGAAGAATAAATTATATTTTGAGTAATAAAAAATAATATTTTTCTAACAATTTGCTGAAAATTTTTCATTGGTGAAAATCTCATTGATAAGGGCTAGTATAACACTATCTTTTAAAATGTTTGAATTTGAAATGGTGTAGCTTATATTTGTATATGTACTTTAAAAATTACCGCTATAGGATCACCCGTAGAGTTCATAAGAATATCATCCGAAAATGTCATATCAAATTGTACATCTCCAAAATCAATACCCGCTTTACCATCACCTACATCAACTATCCATTTTGCAAATTTTATGTCATATATAAATTTCATTGTAAACGACAATTCTTATGGTATCTTGAGTTAATAATTCTTAATTGCATATTAATACTTTTAGTCACATTTTGCTAGTGACACGAAATATTACAACATAACTGCTCATGACTAAAAACTGGTTTTGGAAGGTAAAATCCGACATTTTTTAAAGATTGACATTGACTTTTGTTTATAATCATAGCAAAACAAACCGTGAGTGAGAATTTTCTCATTTCAAATCGAATCAAAAATTTGGTTAAATCAAATAGGCTCGTAATCATTATACCAATCAAGAATTCTCTACTTTCATGGTTTCCCGAAAATTAGTTTAACCACAACTATCTAATTCCACATCTTCATTACTATCAACCTACTTCCATTACATAATTTATTTGATGGATATATATATTCCTAAGAAGCATGACTATGCAACCCTCATTCAACTATATTTCATGATTCAGTAATCCAGAACAATTGATCGTGTTCAGGTATTCCAGTGAATATAATTCATTGGCATTATCTATGCTTTCATCCTTTTGACAAATACTGTCAAATGATTGTAGTAGAGAGACATTGATGTTTTGATGGCTGTGAACTCACTTGTGTTTTTGTGGGAACAAAACAGATTATTTCTCAAAAAAAATTGTTAAAATTGATATATATATATATATATATATACATTTTTATTTGCAGACATACGTTCCATGATATAATTATTAATTGTAGCAACAATCTCATTGGTAGGGGTTAATATATAAATTTTTTTGGATTTGAAGTGGTGCAGTTTATATTTGTATAAGTACTCTCAACAATTGCCGCTATAGAATCTTACGTATAGTTTATAAAATTATCATATGGAAATGTCACATCTAATTGTACATCTTCAAGATTAATACCAGCTTTACCAATTACCATCACGTCCATGAAGTATTCATTGTGCAAATTTTTGCCATATATAGTTTTCATTGTAAATAACATTTCTTATAGTGTCGTAAGTTAATCCATCCTAATTACTATTAATGCTTCGAGTCCCCTCTTTACAGTGACACGAGATATTGCAATATATCACTGACATGGGTAAAAAATGGTTTTTGAAGATAGAGTCTAACCTTCTTAAAATGTTGACATCTATTTTTTTTTTTTATTCATAGTAAACAAACTGTGAGTGGAACTTTTTCCTCTGAAATTGAATAGAGAATTTGGTTAATTCAGACGGACTTATAATCATTCTACTATTCAAGAATTTTCATCCCAAATATTGAAGTTTGTTTTAATGAGAAGAGAGGTTAAATAATTTTCTGAGGTAAGTTTTTTGCAGGTAGAATTCTCGTCACAATCTAGCGCAATACCAAATCTAGAATGTGCAGTCCTACCTCTTGAAATGAGTAAGGGTGCTATTCCATTGGATGCTACAGACAGCACAATATTACATCTACCATGAAGGGCTAAACATTATATTTTGTAGATAAATAATCGATAAATATCTTGTCAATTTCACTACGTAAAGAAAAATTAATCAATACCCATCACTATCAACTACAGACATTATATTATTATAAACATTCTTCTTATCATTAATCAACAAATGTAATAACTTTGTATGATCCGCTTTCATTTCTTCCTTATTATAATATGTCTATTCTAATATCAATAGATTATTTGTTTCAGACGTTAAAACTTCATTTAGTACCGGCATTCCAGAGAAAATTTTCAAACTTATAGAATTTGCAGCAATTAGCCTTTCAATATGAACTTACTTTGATCATTCACAATCACAATTTTCTGAGTATTTACTTTTCTTGAATTATAAATCTATTAAAATATAGATTAATGAATTACATTATCCATTTTTTAAGTGTCACACTTTCCCTTTTTGGGTGTTTGGAAATAAATGTTACATTACCATATTTGAAATGTTTGAAGGTTAATAATTTTCACTAATTATACTTAAATTATTAATTTTTTATATTCATTAAATTAAAACTCAAAAGGAATAAAGTCAAATGTGACTTATTTTATTTATTTAATTACTTCAACTAAATAAATTTTATTAACTTACCTTAAATCTTGTGTCATTTCCTAGTGTTATACTTATTATAAAACGGATGGAGTATTTCTTAAAAAATATTACCTCCGTCGCACTCAAAGTGCCTCATTTTGACTTTTTAATACTGTTTATTGATCAACTTTGACCAAATGTAATAATATTTATATAAGAAAAAATATAGTCAAATTTGGTCTTGTTATATTTGTCTAATCATGTAATTTTAGAATATATATATATTTTACGTAATTTTTACATATGTACATTTTAAGATATTAAATGTTAAACAAATGTATTGGACGACGTGTCCAAAAGTTTTAAGACAGAAATAATGGGACAGAGGGAGTAGATTAAAAAAAATAAATTTTCCACTTTTAAGCCATCACAGCCCGAATTCGGCCAAATTGCCTAAATTTAGGCCCAAAATCATTCTAATTGCTCATTTGCCTAAATCAAAATATCGTGGCCACAAAGTTGAGAGACCTCCTTCTCGTGGCATATTTTAGTTATTATCTATTTACTTTATTTACTGATGGATATATTCGCAACTATATAATTGTATATTACTTTTAAGAAAAAGTGACATATTTTTGTAAAAACATGACCTATATACATTAATTAATATATACAAATATTTTTTATATATTTATTAATGTATCTTTTAATAATATAAATTCCATATATACACTGCAAATTCCATTTAAATTTGAAATTCTATTTTCTAAAAAAAATAAAAATTGTGGGAACTCCATATAAATTGAAAATTAATTATCTTTTAAAAACAAAAAATTGGGATTTCTATATACACATTAACATATCTTTAACATGAATAAATAAATATGACGTGCAACGTACATTTTGATTACATCATTCACCATACAAAAAAATATAACCAAAGTTGAGACCAAACCTATACAAAATTACCGACATTACAATATATTCACCATATTGAAACATAGACGCAATATAATTTTTAGTTGCCAGTGCAAAAGCTCGTTATGATCCTATGGTCTATAAATAAATTCTAAATGCAACCATAAAATTTAAAATAAATAAAATAAAAAATACAAAATAATAAAATCTAAAATAGATAAAATAAAAAATACAAATAAATAAAATCCAACATAGATAAAATAAAAAAATACAAAATTTCAAATTTTATCTTTCAAATCTTTTTAAAAGTGAATATATAGTGACAAGATAGGATGATAGAGTGAGAATTTATAAGTAAATGACAGATTTTATACAGGATAGACTAAAATCTATAATGAATAAATAAATAATGTGAAAATCTAAAATTAGTAAATTAAAAAATACAAAATAATATAGATAAAATAAGATGTGCAAAATTTCAAATTTCAAATCTTTCAAATCTTTTTAAAAGTGAATATTGTAGGAATTCTATATATTTCAAAAACTGAAAATCTATAATAAATAAGTAAATGTGAAAATCTAAAATTGATAAATTAAAAAATGCAATAATTTATAAAAATTAGAAATTTAAAATGGAGATACCACATTAAATGTAGGATGGATTGTTCACTGATGTTTTAATATATATATAGATTATTGGTGGTTGAGATAATAATTTTCACTTTGGCACGCTTTATTATTGAATTGGATAGGAAGTGGAATTTTAAACTATTTAATATAACAAATTGGGAATTACATATCCCTAGTTCAGTAATATTAAGGGGACATTTTGCATTGACTTTATACAATACAGGAGGTCTAATAATTACAGATCAATGAGCAATTATAAAAAAAAATTCCCCACAATTAACTAGATTTTCCATTTATAACTTTAAACTAGTTTTTTAATAAATATTAGTAGTGTTTTTTTAACTTGAGCGAGAAATTTAAACTTAAATCGAGAAGTTCTGAAAACGCGTTTTAATACAAATGAAGAAATGCCACTTGCCTTTGTTTGTTCATTTTAAAATTTCTTAGAAGATTATTATACAGTAACACTATTAAAAGCCAAATTTCAGGAAGCAAATATTCAATTTAATACAGTACAATCAATACTCACTGTTTCACCAACATTTGCTTTGAATAAATGAAGCATCTTAGCAACTTCATCATAATAGTATTAGTATTATTTTAGCATAATAACATTTTGTAACACCCCGATCTTGGTAACCCAGGCCGGGATGCCACCGCCAAACATCTCAAGCGAGACACGACTCATTCGAATTCACTTGAGAGATGCTAAGACTAGAGATATTTCAAAAATAATTTAAAAGCAAGCCCAAGAAGGTTTAATTTTAAAAATAACATAGTTTCATCCATACATAATAAAATAAGTTGCAGCAGAAATTTAAATATGGCCCGACATGGCCAAATCACAGTGCCTAATTAAAGTTTAATGAAAGTGCAACATGGCGATATCGTTTAAAACCCGAGCCTCAATATGCGTGCATATGATCATGACAAAATCTCCATACTCTGTAAAAGAAAATATAAAACAACGTTTATCAGTATATAAAATACTGAGTAAGCTAACTCCTACCACAGCAATAATGGGTTTTAAAAATTTAATTAATAAAAATTTACCTTAACTCATGTACATTTATAAAAGTGTAATTTAACAAATAAATACTCCCTCCGTCCTATTTAACCTGTATTGTTTCATTTTTGCACACAATCCAATGTACATTTTCAATCGTTAATATATCAAAATATATACAACAAAAAATTATGTAAAATATATATATATTCTAAAATGCTGTTACTGCTGCCCGAGAAACGCCCCCTGCTGTGCTTCAAGGACGCTGTTGTGTTCGGTCGTGTTTTGTTTGCTGCCAGATTTCTAATTCATCAAAAATGTCTTCGCCGCAGAATGCTCCAAACAACATCTCACAACCTACATCAACAAAAAGTAAATATGCAGACGCAGCATATTACATTGTTGCCCCAAGTTCTTCTACTTCAATCAAATACTACATAACAAGATAAAAAGAAATAGTCGAAGGACTGTTTCCACCGAATCTTTAGAAGATGAAGAAGATTAACCTGCAGAGAATGGGGCTCAAATTACAATGTTAAATTAAAGCATCATCATTTAGTACTGAGCAGAAAAATGGTTTCTAACACCAGGCAATTAATAATAAGAGTTGAGATCAAAGACTGCCTTTTCAAGTACCATCATATGTTATGCTTCATAAATGTAAATATTGTGAATGTTTTCTTCAAACACATGAAATAGGAAGCCTAGGTGAATTTGAATGGTTCTTCATAATAAGAGACCTCTAAAATTGAATTGGATAGGAAATGGATTTTTGAACTAAGTTTAATAATACTAACAAATTGGGAATCAATTTACCTAGTCCTACAAGGAGACAGAAAAGGTAAAGTATCTGTCTTCTTATGTTTAATCAGTTCGAAGACTATCTTATTATTGAATAAAAGCAGATATGTTCCTTGGTGAAGCTTTTGTGGTTTGAATGGAATCTAAATATGCAACTTCATAATGTCCCACACATAGAAAACTCATTAAGGTAAACAAAAACGAGGTCAAATAATTACAAGTCTGTTATAGAAATAACTATCTTTATTTATGTATGTGTACAATAAAATGGTATATGGCTTATTAGCTTATGTTTATAGTGGAAGTATTGTAATGGAAATTTGGATTAAATGGTGAAAGAAAGGAAGTTTAAAGGTGGGATAATAAAATGGATAAAGTGTAATAATTATGGCTATGAAATGAAACAAGTATTAAGCTTGCATAAAATTTTTCTAACTTCTCAATACATTACATAGGCTATTTATAAACTTTTTTATCCTCTCACTATTTACTAACCTCATAATCAAGGCATATACATTTCAAGACTTTCACATGTCTAACCTTATGATCAAGGCATGAACATGGATGTTGAACACTAGACATTCACATGTTTTGTTTACATGCATAATACTCCCCCTTGAATGTCGTCAATACGAAGAATATGCCTCGTTAAAACTTACTTGGAAAAAACCCAGTGGGAAAAAATCCAAGTGAAGGAAAAAGAGTACAGTATTCTTGTATCAGATGCTCCCCCTGATTTGGACATCATTTTAAATCTCGAAGCCGCCGCATTCCAATTTTCTTCACGAGCTTCTCGAATGTTGCAGTCGGCAATGCCTTGGTAAATAGATCCGCTAAATTATTTTCTGATCGAATTTGTTGCACATCGACTTCACCATTCTTTTGAAGATCATGAGTGTAGAAGAATTTTGGTGAAATATGCTTCGTTCTATCTCCTTTGATATAACACCCTTTCAACTGGGCTACACAAGCCGAATTATCTTCAAATAAAATTGTTGGGGGCATTTGTGGTTCAATGATTAAACCACAACTCTTCAATATATGTTGAGTCATTGACCTCAACCAAACACATTCTCGACTTGCTTCATGGATTGCTAATATTTCGGCATGATTAGAAGAAGTAGCAGTTAGAGTCTGCTTCATTGACCTCCAAGAGATAGCAGTTCCACCACACGTGAAGATATAGCCTGTTTGAGATTTGGCTTTGTGTGGGTCTGATAAATAACCTGCATCGGCATAGCCAATTAACTCATGTCGAGAGTCTTTTGGGTAAAATAACCCAAGATCAATTGTTCCTTGGAGATAGCGAAAAACATGCTTTATGCCTTTCCAATGTCGTTGAGTAGGGCAAGAGCTGAATCTTGCGAGTAGATTGACTGCAAACGCGATATCAGGTCGCGTGCTGTTTGCAAGATACATTAACGCACCAATTGCGCTTAAATATGGGATTTCTGGGCCAAGTTGCTCTTCATTATCTTCTTTTGGCCTAAATGGATCCTTTGCAGGATCAAGTGCCCGAACGACCATTGGATTATTTAGCGGATGAGCATAATCCATTCGAAATTGCTTTAATACCTTTTGGGTATAAGCTGATTGATGAACAAATATGCCCATTTCCAAATGCTCAATTTGTAGGCCAAGGCAAAATTTCGTTTTCCCCGAAATCTTTGATTTCAAACTCCTTTTTCAGATATTCGACCGCCTTTTTCAACTCTTCAGGAGTTCCAATTAGATTTAAATCGTCAACATAGACTACGACGATCACAAATTCTGACCCATTTTTCTTTATAAATACACAAGGGCTGATCGGGTCATTTGTATAGCATTTCTTTATCAAACTTTCACTGAGGCGGTTGTACCACATTCGGCCAGATTGCTTGAGCCCATACAACGATTTTTGCAGTTTGATGGAATAATTTTCTCTGGGTTTTGAGTTGCAAGACTCAGGTAATTTAAACCCTTCAGGTATTTTCATATAAATATCATTTTCCAATGAGCCATATAAATATGCAGTAACAACATCCATCAGCCTCATTTCGAGATTTTCTCGTACTGCTAGACTCATTAGATACCTGAATGTTATTCCATCCATAACTGGGGAATATGTTTCCTCAAAATCAATTCCCGGTCGTTGTGAAAAACCTTGGGCTACAAGCCTTGCCTTATATTTGGCAATTTCATTATTTTCATTTCTTTTTCTCACAAACACCCATCTGTAGCCAACAGGCTTCACATTTTTTGGTGTTTGGACAATAGGGCCGAATACTTTTCGTTTATTCAGTGAATCTAGTTCAGACTGAATCGCATCTTTCCATTTTGGCCAATCATTTCTTTTCCGACATTCTTCAACTGATCTTGGTTCAGGATCCTCGTTATTTTCCATTACATCGAGTGCAACGTTGTATGCAAAGGCATTATCAACGTTTGTTTCTTTTCGGTTCCAACATTTCCCAGTATTGATATAATTGAAAGAAATTTCAATAACTTCATTTTCTTCTGGGTGAATATTTTCAGGTTCAACCTTTTCGGGGGTTGAATCAATTTCTCCTTCGGGAGTATCATCTGTGATTGATTTATCACCCATATGGATAATTTTCTTCTTTCGTGGATTTTTATCCTTGGAACCCAAAGGCCTACCACGCTTCAGGCGTGCAGTAGGTTCATTTGCACTTGGAATTTGCCCTTCTGGGACATTTATATTGGCTGGTGCATTTGCTGCATCATTTATATATGATTTTGTGACTTTAGCAGCATCATTAAAAGCATCGGGTAATTGATTTGCAATTCCCTGCAAATGCACAATTCTTTGAACTTCAAGTTCGCATTGCCTTGTACGAGGATCAAGGGAATCAAATGGACTTTGCCAAGATATTTCCTTTTTTAGTTGATCATTTCCTCCCCCTAATGTCGGGAATTGAGTTTCATCAAAATGACAGTCTGCAAATCTTGCAGTAAATAAATCACCCGTTTTTGGCTCAAGATATTTAATAATCGAGGGTGATTCATACCCGACATATATGCCCAACCTTCTTTGAGGTCCCATTTTTGTGCGTTGTGGTGGCGCAATCGGTACATAAACCGCACACCCAAAAATTCGCAAGTGGGATATATTGGGCTCCTTTCCAAACACAATTTGTGTAGGGGAGTAGCTATGATAGCTTGTCGGCCTTATTTTCACAAGTGCGGCTGCATGCAATATAGCATGTCCCCAAGCAGAAACAGGGAGTTTTGATTTCATTAACAAGGGTCTTGCAATTAATTTCAATCGCTTAATAAATGATTCTGCCAGACCATTTTGCGTGTGCACATGAGGCACAGGATGTTCAACAGTAATTCCAATCGACATGCAGAAATCATCAAATGCATGTGATGTATATTCTCCAGCATTATCAAGGCGTATTTTCTTTATCGGATGATCTGGAAACTGTGCTCGCAATTTTATAATTTGTGCAAGTAATCTTGCGAATGCCAAATTGCGAGTTGATAATAAACAAACGTGTGACCAGCGTGATGACGCATCAATTAATACCATAAGGTACTTGAAAGGTCCACACGGTGGATCAATAGGTCCACATATATCGCCTTGAATTCTTTCTAGGAATGTAGGGGATTCAATTCCCACTTTTACTGGAGATGGTCTGGTTATCAATTTCCCTTGTGAACAGGCTGCACAATTGAACTCATTTGGGTTCAATATCATTTGCCTTTTCAATGTATGGCCATTTGAATTTTCAATAATTCGCCTCAGCATTACACTGCCAGGATGCCCAAGTCTATCGTGCCAGGTAATAAATTCACTAGTAGCTTTCAAGCCTACTAGGTTATGTATTTCTGCGGCACATATTTTTGTATAGTATAAGCCAGAGGAGCAACATGGCAATTTTTTATTCACAAATTTTTTGCCATTTTCAATTCGAGTTATCAAAAGATACTCGTGATCTGCCTCTTTTGAAGTTTCAATGTGATATCCATTTTTTCGAATATCATTGAAGCTCAGTAAATTTCTTCGAGCTTTGCGTGAGAACAAGGCATTTTCAATTGCCATTTTTGTCCCTTCAGGGAGAAATATAACAGCTCTACCGGAGCCTTCAATGCATTTTGCATTACCGCTTATAGTTTTCACTGCGGTCTTTTCCAATTTTAAATTGGAGAAATAGCTTTTGCTTTTCAAAATGCTATGCGTTGTTGCACTGTCAATGAGGCAGATATCATCTCCGACTTTTGAATTTCCAGTATCCATTTCTTTACAAGAATATAAGAATGTTAATAAACATCAGCAATATAAATATTATTAATGCAAAAGCATATTTATATTATACATGGATAATAAAAGGGAAGTACAAGATATCATTATTTATATTAAACAGGAATTATAAAAGATAAGTACAATATATATATATATATATAGCTATATAATATATTATTTGGTAACAATATCTGGCTCAACAAAATCATCAGCTTCCAGGTGCGTGATATTATCATTTAATATATCATCATAAGTATCATCGTGGGCATTATGGTGTGCTTCAACACCTGGTCTTTCTTTTCGTTTCGAGGCCTGATACAGTTCAGCTAAGTGTTTAGCTGTGTGGCATGTTTGAGCCACATGGCCTTTAATTCCACAACGATCACAAATTTCATCATTTTGTTTATGCTTTCTTGCATAATTTCTTTGTTGTGGTTTGTAAGGCCTTCTGGTATCATATCTGCGATTTTGCTCAAATCGAGGCTTATTTCGATAATTATTTTGACGAGATGATTCACCTCTGCCTCGATTGTGATACCGATTTTGGCCACGATCATCATTTTGATTTTTAAAGTGCCCACGATCACGCACATATTTCGATGATTGAGCCGCGTTCACCTCAGGGAACGGTTTTGCACCTGCGGGCCTAGATTCATGATTTCTCAACAACAATAGGCTGTTTTGTTCAGCCAATAATAAGCAGGTGATAAGATCAGAATATCTCTGAAAACCTTTTTGACGGTATGTCTCACTCAATACTGTGTTTTTAGCATGAAACGTAGAATACGTTTTTTCAAGCATTTCTGCTTCAGATATCTTTTGCCCACATAATTGCAATTGGGCCGTAATTTTGAACACAGCGGAATTATATTCCCGGACTGTTTTAAAATCCTGAAGTCTCAGGTTTGTCCAGTCATCAAGGGCTTTTGGAAGCACCGTCTTTTTAAGATTATCATATCTTTCTTTCAGCTTTTCCCACAATGCCAGTGGGGATTCCACAGTCACGTACTCCATTTTAAGTGCCTCTTCGATATGATGGCACAAGAAAATCATGGCTTTTGCCTGATTTTGATGGCTGGGATTTTTGCCTTCAGCAATAGTATCTTCCAGACCCATTGAAGTAAGATGCATTTTTACATCTCGGGCCCAGGACATATAATTGCTTCCTTCAACGGTTAAGGGAGCAAATTCCTGCTTTGCAAGGTTAGCCATAATCTTATTGAAAGTTTAGAAATAAGAGATTATACCTCAAATGATAATTTGGACAGAGTCTCCTCGTGCTGATAACGTGTTATAGAAATAACTATCTTTATTTATGTATGTGTACAATAAAATGGTATATGGCTTATTAGCTTGTGTTTATAGTGGAAGTATTGTAATGGAAATTTGGATTAAATGGTGAAAGAAAGGAAGTTTAAAGGTGGGATAATAAAATGGATAAAGTGTAATAATTATGGCTATGAAATGAAACAAGTATTAAGCTTGCATAAAATTTTTCTAACTTCTCAATACATTACATAGGCTATTTATAAACTTTTTTATCCTCTCACTATTTACTAACCTCATAATCAAGGCATATACATTTCAAGACTTTCACATGTCTAACCTTATGATCAAGGCATGAACATGGATGTTGAACACTAGACATTCACATGTTTTGTTTACATGCATAATAAAGTCAAAATAATTAAAACTTGAATAAAAGATGAAGCAAACTATTCAAAACAGCTACTAGTGAAGTACTCCCTCCGTTTTTTTTGTTTGCTACGGACCCACGCAGTACGCAGTCCAATGTACATTTTAAATCAGTAATAACTTAAGTTCGGTACGAGTAAAAATTCTAAAAGTTCGATATTTAAAAACTACAAGACGAGACGAATCTAACAAGATCTCAATTGACTATATTTTAACTTGAATAACTATGATAAAACTTCAAGACAAAGTCATTGTGTGAATAGTGCCAAATTCTCCAACGTAGCTATCATTTAAAAACGGAGGGAGTATATATTAAGGGTTTCACAGTCATATATTAACACTAACAATGACCTCTCACAGTATTGTTTATAAAAATGCATGATATATAATTGATAAGGAAGACATAACCGTTGTCTGGCTGTGCCAAATGACCTTTTTCTCCTCAAGGGAGGCTACCGGAGAAAGGATCAAACCGGTTACGGGTCCGGATTAATGATAATGCGCCCAAACTTGACAAATTACGCCCAAACTGACTGAATATTCCTTAGTATTCGAATGTCAACAAAATACAATGGAGAATCTACCTGTTGTTAAGAAACAACGGCGAATTCACCGGAAAAACTAGAACCAAACTACCGGTTGTTGAGAAACAACGGTGGACTTGGAAGTAACCGCTACAAGCTAAGCTAGAATCTAGGAAAAACTGTAAAGGAAAGCAGTAAAGGAAAGCAGTAAAGATACAAAGAAGTAAATTTGATAAAGGAATTTGGGGGTTGGATTGATCTCCCTGATTCTGTGTATGGCATCCCCTATTTATAGCCGGAGCTGAAATAACCGCTCTCCGGTCGATTCCCCTAAGCCGACTCCACTGTTTGCTTCAATCGGCTGATTTGATTCCCTTTCGGCCGGAATCTTTTCCTTCCGAAGCCTTCTTCCGTTAGGGTCTCTTCTTTTACTCTGGATCGTTCTCTTTTAATTCCTCGGCCCAATAGATCTCAAACCCAACTCTTTTTAGAAATCCTTCTTCGGCCCATCTTCTATGGCACAATTCTTTTTCCTCGCGGCCCACAATTCTTAGTGGCCCCAACAGATGCCCTCCTTACTTGGGCGGTTTTTCGTCTTGAAAAGAGCTCAAGTAATTTCTTCTCTCGCTCTTCCTGACGGTTATTTTTTTTCTTTTCGAGGAATCCCGTCATCATTAACCTCTGCCTTCAACATAAAACCGTCCCTTCAACTTCATTTCCTTCTTTTCTCTCTACTCGTCTTCTTCAATGGATCCCCAATCTATTCCTGTTCCTTCGTCAGAACTCCTCAAGATCGAGAGCTCTTTCGCTTCTCATTCTGCAGTTCGTTATCTTCCTGAAAACTTCTACTCCTTAGGCCCACTGGGTATTCCTGAAGAAATCGATGAGTGTACCGCTCGTATTTTCTCTGAAAACCGTTCTATTCCCCTGTATTCCTCTTATTTCTCCTCTCAACTCTTCGCTTCACCCTTTCCTAACTGGCCTTCACCCTCTGCAGATTATGTGGCTTGGTACCGTCATCTCGAGCCCCATTGCCGTGGTTCCTGGTCCAACTCTTCTATCCGTCGATTGATCGTTCTCAGTACTTTGCCTTTTCCAACTGACCTTCGCCCCATTCAGGCACTCTTATGTTTTTGGAATCCTTCTGTAAACTTTTTTGTTTCCCATGGGGTATGATGACCCCCACTATCCAAGATGTGAAACTCCTTTTAGGCCTTTCTGTTCGTGGGGAGAACCTCGGTGTTATGTCTCTACCCAAGGAGAAAAATGCCAGTTTTTCTTCTGGTGATTCTTTCAAGGATTGGATTGTCACTCACCAGAGTGATCCTGCTTCGCCTACTCCGCACCCTTCGGAGCCCCTGGCCTTCATGATGTATTTCCTCACGAGGTTAAAACTTTTGACACATTTCATTGCGCTGCCGGGGGGTGAAGCGACCTCTAAATACAATCTCCAATTTCATGGCGCTCCCAAGTTATGATCCCCGGCAACGGCGCCATGAAACTTTTGACAATTTCGTCAACATGAGTTTTTCTAAAATATCCCAAGTTAAATTTATCAAAGGAAAAAGAGTTATGATTCGTGGGGAAGGGGTTTAAGGATATATTTCACTTTTTTATTACTCATGTGGGGTACTCTGATTTCAAACGGCGTTGCATCCTCCCCGGCATGAAACTTTTGACAACTTTCATGGTGCAGCCGGGATAGAAAGTTCAATCTTGACCTTCAGTCTGTCACACTGAAGGTCCCCGGCAATTGGCATCATGAAACTTATCATAGTTTCATGTCATGAAGATCCTTGCCATGAAACTTTTAACACATTCCCACTATATGAGTATTTTCTGAAAAATCATAATCCTGGTTTTCAATTTTATTCAGTGAAACCAATTTATGAAGATGGAGTTGGGATTAGGGATATATTATAGGTTGTCACATTTTTATTACTCGTGTTAAGAAACTGTGCCCCCGAAAGCGCACGGTGTAAAAAATTGCAGTAATTTATAGTAAGACCGGATCGTTCACTGGAGGATGTGCGATAGAAGCAGGGCCCACGTCGTTTACTAAGATTTTCCACTCGGTTACTCGATTCAAGCTTTGTAAAGGTTTCTAACAACTACTTGACAGTAATTTAAAATAGATTATGAAAGCAGTAAAATTATTCTACAAAGCATGGTAAATTTAATCTAAAAAGCAATTAAATTTATTCTAAGAAAGCGATAAGAATTATGCTAGGAAAGCAGGTAAAATTATTCTACGAAAGCGAATTAAAATGTGACAGAAGGGACAGGGAGAAAATAATAAAGATTGGACAAGATTCAGATGAAACACAATTAAACTTCCATTTTAATACACAGATCTTTGTTTGGGATAATTCATCAGTTAGCTAACTCTCATGCTTTCTGCACCATGTTCCCTTTAACAGACAGGTACTTACAGTGAGAATTTACATGCTCTTAGGACCTCAATTTCTAAGATACCACAGATTAATAACTCCCCTTGCAATGCCTTGCAAGAGTATGTTAGTCATATGTGGTGGACAAGCAACACCTAACATATCATTAGTTGATATGCCAAGTACTCCTATCGTCCCCCTTGTCACACCCAAAGTCCAAATCTAACCCCGAACTAATCCATAACTCTTAAACCTTACAACCGGCAGACACATCTCTAATTCTTCCGAGTGACCTCTATGAAAGCATTTTAAAGAAAGCGGTAAAGAAAGCAATAAAGAAAGCATTTAAAAACCTATCACTCGGAAGTCTTAAAAGATCATCACAATCCGTTAGTATAAAAGAGCCCCTGGTCTTGGTGACCAGATGCAGATTTAGAACTTCCCAAATATCAGTAAGCCATAGGGCTTATACCATTCGGTTAGTTATGAGATACAAACATGAGTGGAACAGACCTATGAAGGTTTATTCCGAATGTACTCACTCAAGACTCAATTTTAGGCTTTGGTGAGAGAAGATAGTAATTGAAAGAATACTCAACCTTACCTTAGAAATTAACCAAGGCCTATATGTTGTTTCTCTAATATTAATTATCACATCTTATCTGAATCCAAGTGGACACTGATTCAATGCAATACTTAATACAAGATTTCAACACACAACAATTTTGAGAAGCAAATAGATATTTGAAAATCATTCCCTAAACAGGTACTGAACTCTCAATTAAAACACAGATCATTTCAGTCTAGGAGAGATCTAATCGCTGGCTCTGCTTCTAAGTTCTCAAAATCAACCCCCAGTAGAAGATGAATTAGTCATAACTGGGAAATTATCCCTTACTCAGATCCGGATTTTATAAAGTGATTTTTATGGAAATTTATTGTGCAGCATCTGATTTAAATCAAGACTTCTATGTCCAAGGAGAAGGATCTCCAAAATATTATAGACCACAATATCTACATAATAATATCATGCATACATGTATATGAGAAGTAAAATAAATTGCCCCAAAATATATGGTGGGGTTAGACAGAATTCGATACACAAAGATGAATTAGCCTGAGATGAGAAAAAAAATGGCTAAAGAGATGACAAAATAATTAGGGTTAATTAGATTGCAGTTATCTGTGGTCCAGTTAACCTAATTATTAAGGTGAGATGATTTTAGACAGCAGAAGACCTTAAACAACAGTTGCCGCCGTCATCTTAGACTTCACTGTCTGTGAATCGGGATGAAAACCCACATGTTCTATTACTGCAGTAATTAATAGGTGATATTGGCATATATCATCTATAATTAATACAATTCTAGATTCAGGTTTGAAATTAAGGTAAAGAAAAGAAAACTGTATCTGATTAGGAGTTGGCTGAGTGACTAATCGTTATCCCCGTGAAGGGACCTTTTCGCCGTAGCTTCCACCAACCACTAATCAGACTATGCAAAATAACGAGTAATAATTAATACACAGAAGACGAGCTAATCCTTATCCCGGTGAAGGGACCTTTTCGCCAACATTGATCTGTGATATTTCTTATTACCCATTCATACACACAATGAAAGGGGAAATAAACAAGATTAAGAAAATGTTTTTGGTATTGTGTGAGTGTTAATCACACAATAAATAGACACTGATGGGTTGAGATGTGTAATGGATAAAATTAGATATAGTGGGCCTAGGCCCAATACACCCATGCAACTTACACAACTCTTGTAATAAAATATTTTTGGAGTTTTAAAATAGCAGGAAGAAAGCAATTCGGTCCATTGGACAAAATGTAAAAGAGACCGAATTGAGGATGCATGAGGTATGAAGTAACACCATACCCAATTAATCCTTGTAAAGTCATGATATCATCTAATTCGAATTGTCAAGCAATTCGGTCTAAACCGAATTGGACAATTCGAATTGATGA